>CM068956.1:26952872-26966142 GCA_035128595.1 Eptatretus atami | reverse complement strand
TGCCCACCCTTTACCCTTCAGGCAAAGCACACACATTCTTTCACTCCACAGTAGGGCATCCTCCCCCCCCCACCCCACTTTTTCATTGTTTTCAGCGCAGTGATCATGAGCAACCTTTGCTTTATTTTCACGAATCGTCCGCAGTTCATTTTACATTCCAAAATTCTGTCACGCATTGATCTCAGTTCATGTTCTTTAAACGGTTGATATACCACGACAGCACGCTTGCACATCTCGCCCCTTCTCTGCCTTGCGCTGCTGGTACTGCTGGCATACCTGGAACAATTTCTCGCATGGGATAAGTAGGGGCAGGGGGCACCGCTCCTTGAGTTATTTTACTTTCCTCAACACACATGTCGTCACAAGCCTTATCTGGGATCTTAGGATATATAGACTTATACGGCCGCCCAGATGACGTGTCGAACAGCTGATACTGTGCAGCTGACTGAGGTAGTCCCAGCGGTTGATATGCCGGGGGTTGGGGGTGTCAATGGCACTGTTGGTGTTGGAGTACCCCTGCCTCGGTGCTGCAGACACCGGGACAGATAATGAGCCATGTCCTGTTATCTGGCTAGGTGCCGGCACTGATGCTCCCGCATCCTTAGCTTGCCGCTCTGCACCATCTAATTGACCCTGAAGCTTCAGCACCTTACCCGCCAAGTTTGCTTGCTTGGCTGTGCTTGATCTTTCAATTGCTTCCTCTTGCCATAACCCAAATCCCAGCAAATTCACTGGCGTTTTCTTACTGGATAGTTTATGGCGTCTTAGCAACTCTTTCCACAGATTCTGCACTACTGGGAGGTCAAACGACCCACCCTCTGGCCATGGTGAGCCATCTTTAACCGTCCATTTTACCCAGCAATCATCCTGTTCCACTGCTTCCATCCCATGTAATTTAAACATATGGTAAGCAGGGGTATCCCGAGGAGGTTCTTTCTTCTCCTCTCATTTGCCCGATCTGTTTGCCCATCACTATTGCTGGACCTTCCTGGAGTTTTGTGGTTGTCTATGCTCCCTCGCAATCTCTTAACGACTAGGCAGCCTCAGCCATATGCCCTCGGCCCTTCAAACTCCCTTTCGGTACCTTAATGATAGCTACACATGATAGACAATAAACATTCTCTCACATCTATCTTGCGAGTTCTTGGGCGAGGACAAGGGCAGAAGCAGTGGATGGACAGAAACCTGGGGTGAGAAAAGAATATATTAATTTAAACTCCCAGCACAAAGGCTTACCTTATTCAAATTGTCACCGTGCTTTTTCTTTGGTCACACAAGGGTCATCAATAACCAACAAATAGACATAAATACGAAGACACAGGGAGGTGAAAACTGGCATGCACGTGAATGTGCAACACGCACAGAGTAAAATGAGTGTTCATTTACGTCCGTAGGATGTCTAATAAATAAATAAAGAAGATATAAGCACACCTTACACTCGGCCGAGGCTTCTTACTTTGGCACGCTCATGAGGCTGTTCCGTCAAAACGAAACTTCCAAGAAGATAAAGAAAATAGGGTCACATTTGTGCATGTAATGTTTTAAAATAACGCTTTTTCTTGCTACAAAACATCATATCTTCCGTCTCCTTGAATATTTCAAATAAAATAATTCCAACCTGTCATTTTTGATGGGCTTTTATACTAACTACGTAGTACAGTATATTATACGAACCAATTCATTTATTGCAGCATTTAATATTTTAATTTCTCCCCAAAATTTATGTTTTCTTCAAAATTTGTTATCTATAGTGCATACTAGCAAATATAACCCGTCGCTTTACCGATAGGGACAATAAAGGGGGGGGAGGTGGTGAAAAAGAGTGATTGGAGAGAGAGAGGAGACAGGTTTGGGGTGAGAGGGGGGAGAGGAGGCAGAGAGGATGAAGGGGGGGAGGGAGAGAGGCGAGAAAGGGGGTGGGTGGGAGTTGGGGAGATGACACCTCACAAAAACGTTACTATTCAGTGTGGGACGGAGGGGTGCATGAGAGAGAAAGGGAGAGAGTGGGAGGAGATTGCTGCATTTTATTAGAAGGGGGAGTGAGGAGGGGCAGAGAGTGAGAGAATGAAGGGGGGGGGGGGGGCGGGGGAGGAGGAAAAAAAAAAACACAGGTGAGGGGTGGAAGTCAGCTTAGCAAAGAGAATGATACATGATGCTTAATGGCCGAACAACAAAAAAAAACTCAGATGTCAGAACAGCTGTACACACAACGACACAACAGAGTTTGTAAGTAATCCGCAGGCACATCTGCAAAAACTTTGATATTCCAGTTCCAGAAAATTTGTGTGAGAATGAACCAAAAGCAATCACTGAAAACATTGAAGCACCACTCACGTACGACGTAATGATTCCATCGGGCATGAACATCGACAACAAAGTGTGTAACCAAATATCATACTTGGGGACAAAAAAAGAGAAGAAGGCATTGCTAATTGAGGTGTTAATACCAGTGATTTTGGACGAAATTATGCAGAAATCAAGAAAATGACCAAATACCAAGACCTCAAGAATGAAGTGAAAATATCCTGGAAGCTGAAGAATGCCAAAGTTATACCAGTGATAATGAAGAACCTCATGGGAATAATGACGAAGAACCTCACAGAGATATTAAAAACCATCCCTGGGAATATCACTGCAAATGAACTACAGTTGGAAGCCGTCCTCGGCTCAATCACGATCTTGAAGAGAGCCCTTGGCACAAAACTTTAAGAACAGAAAACTTCACAGCTTGGTCCGTGAATCGTGACCCCTTATACTTTGAGCCCACCCTGAGAGGACTCCATTCCACATTCTGAAACCCACATGTGTAGATACCAATCAACAACACACTTCGCCTGTGGCCGATGATCGCCTGATGAAGGATATAATTAAATAAGGCCGTTAATTATCTTCAAACGGGGTGTCCTAATTAACCCAAGCATCCAATTTTCACTCTTGCACTTCCTTAGTTTCCTTTGTTTGCATGCAAAGTTTCAGGCTGCTAGGTTTTATAGTTTTGGAGTTATGGAAGAGACATGCACACTGACACACTGACACACACACATTGACATTTATTAGTATAGATAGATCATGTGTATATACTTCTTGCATACTGTATATTGAACATGAATAAATATAGGCATGAGTTCGCTCATTAATTGATCTGGTAGTCTGAGTCGAACTTAACGCCACTCATCTCATCTGTGCTGCAGCGAGAATACTTATGGACAAGTTCTTCATCGAAAAGGAACTTGTTGGTAAGTCTTTTTAACATTATTATACAGCATAGTATTTACGATTTGTGTATTTCTGTTGCAAAGTGGATTTTATTTTATCAGTCTGCTATTAAATACTTGAATTTATGTCCTTTCATTTAAAATAAATGATCCGCTCTGAAAATTTTATATTCATAAACGACAAATATAACGTATTCAAAAGCAATGCAGACAGTAAAATTTGCTATTTGTGTGACAATAACAGTTGCTTCTAAAATATCAAAAGGAAACTATTTGGGGTTTGGCAAATTAAATCTTGCTCATCCTCTGCCCCAATTGGCTCATCTGATCACGTGCTTGTGAGGGACTACATCTCTCTTGCCATTCTCAGAGAACAGCCTCAGCACTGGCAAGTCTGGCAGTTCACTCAGGCAAACTGGCAGGGACTGCAAGCAGCCATCACACACTTCAAGACTGGTCTCCTATATCTACCACCCCTGATATTAATTCAGCCTGGGAATTCTTCCACAGAAACCTGATCTCTCTTTCGCACAGATTCATCCGATCTCAACTTCAGTTATCTTACCAATCCCCCCCGTTCTTGGTACTCTGAATCCTGTGGTGAGGCTGTTGCTTTAAAACAACGTCTTCTCCTTCTGGAAGGCAAATCCGACCGAAGGCATCCTCAGATCATTCCACAAAGCCTGCAGCAAGTGTGTGCCTACCCTCAGGGGAGCCAGAAAACATCTGTGCAATTTCAAGAATGAGTGTTCAAACTGGTCTCCCTCATCTAAAACATGGTCAAGTCTCTCTCTGGTATATGCTCCCCTTCCGCCCCTTCCTTCACGTCAAATGGCACCACAGCCGACTCCACTCATGAGAAGGCCGAATGAATCAATTCTGTTTGCTTCCAAATCTTCTGTCCCTAACCCCTCTCTCCATACCGACCCTTCCCAGTCATACCCAACTGCTCCTGGACTGTCTTTTGCACCTGAGAAGGTAGAAAAGTTTCTGGCAACCCTCGACTCGAACTGCGCAACTGGACCGGACGGCATAAACTCACATGTCCAAAGAACCTGCTCTACTGCTCTTGTAATTCCTCTCTGCCCTTTTCACCCTGTCATTTACCCTAGGTCATCTTCCACATGCTTGGAAAACAGCCACCATCACAGAATTACATAAAAAAGGTGCATAAACGGATCACCTTGACAACAAACCAATTATCTTACTTCAAATCAACAGGAAGGTCACGGAATCCATCATCGCAGTTGACATAAAATCATTCCTTTTCTCAAACAGCCTCATCTCAGATCATCAATTCGAATTCAGACCTGGTCACTCGACCTTGGACATGTTGCTTTTACTCTCCCACCAATGGATGGAGGCCCTCAATATCAAGCATGAGATCAGGCCATCTCGCCAGACACATCTCGATCTTTCGATACAGTTTGGCATCCTACCCTGCTCTCCAAACTGTCTATATATGGAATCCAAAGGCCAACTCCACTCTTGGATTACTGACTTGCTCTACTCTCAAACCCAATGTGTACCTGGCTCTCAAACAAATCCTTTCTTCTCCTCTCCGTGTAAAAGATAGTGTCACAAAGGCAGTGCTGTAGGCCTCTCCCTATTCCTAATCTTCGTCAATGATCTCTCTGACTCTCGAGAAAATCCTCTTTATCTATTTGCTGATGATTCCACTCAAAGCCGTGATAGCCCTCATCCTTCAGACAAATCGGCAGCAGCCTCTTCCTTCTCTTGAGACCTTGACAAAATCACAGACTGGTCAAACACTTGGAATATGTATATCACCAAGGCCGTTCAAATCATTGGACACTACCACGCTGAAGCTGAGTCTATCACTTCACCATTACAGACAGGTTTGTTGCCTCTCTGTTTCTACCACCCCCTTTCTGGTCTTGCACCATCTGCTCTTTCTGTGTCCCTCCCCCCCCCCCCCCAGGTTACTGTAGGGCTCACATAGTCCACCATGAACCCCCTTCTGGGAAACTACCTATTCACCTCCACTCATTTGTTCCTCTTTCCCCCCCCCCCCCCACCTTGTGAATCAACTTCCACATCCTCTTGAATCTCGTTCTCCCCATCCAGGTCTTCAACCCAGCTGTTCACCACCATCTCAGATCATCCCCAATCTGAAACCATGATATTTTCTATCCTCTTTAACCCCACCCAAATCCCTCCTCCAAATTTTCCAGTATTCCCTCCTTGGAGTTTCCTTCCGTATCCATTTTGTCCACCCCATGCATGTATGTTTTGTGTCCTGCTTTTGTCTGGTATGTCCTGATCCGTTCACTGCACTGGCTTTCCACAAGCCTCAACTATGTATAAAAAAAACCCTGAGACTCTCGTCTCTCTGTCCTCTCTCTGTCTCTCTCTCGCTTTCTGTCTCCTCTCGACCCCTCTCTTCTCTCCTCTCTCTCTCTTCCTCTCTCTTCTCTCTCTTCTCTCTCTCGACTGTATCGCAAACCCTCCATCTACTTTTACAAACAACCCTTTGAAGAAGTTCAGTCACTCAACCCTTGGGTCTCGCTCTCAGCCATCATCTCTCTTTGGAAAGCCACATTTCCAAGTTGGCCCCAAAACCAGATACCAGTCCTTCCTTAGCACACCTGAGCTCCTATGGACCTACAAGGTTTTCATCTGCAGCTTGATGGAGTACTGCTCTTCCCCTCTGGGTGGGCACACCTGCCTCACACCTTTGTGGGTGGGGTGGGGGGTGGCATTGGGTTCTCCTGCATGTGCTGTATGTTCATGCCTGCAGCGATGGAGGAAATCAGGTCAAGTTTGAAATAGCAACAGGCTCACCTTGGGTTAGCATTCTTGGTTGCTTTAAATGTTTTTGCAGAGCTCACAGGTTTCAGGCTTCCCCCCCCCCCCCCCATCCAGGTTTCTGCAGTGCTCACACATTTCACCATCGACTACTTTCTGGTGAAATTACCAAAATCCAGGATCACTGCTCACCTCCACGTATTTGTTCCCCTTTTTTCCCCACCTGTGGAACCAATTTCCACACTCTCTTCAATCTCATTCTTCCCTCCAGGTCTTCAAGACAGCTGTTCACCACCATCTCAAATCGTCCCCCATCCAAAACCATGATCTTTTCTATACCCATTAAACCACCTCCCACCTTCAAAAAATTTTGTTTCTGTATGCATCTTGTTAACTCCTTACATTCTCCCCTTCCCCTCATCATTATCTGCATCCCTTGTTTGTCTGGCTCCGTATATTTTCTCCCTCCATCCTGCTGTTGGCGTTTCCCGCTTCTGGTATTCCTTTTGTTATGTTGTGTCCTGATTCGTTCTGTGTTCTAGCTCTTCCACGAGCCTCGACTATGTATAGAAAAAAAACAACAACAAGATATCTGCGATTGCCAAGGGTAAGCCTCCCCTGGCTTACCTTGGCGATCGCCCGTGGTTTACTCTTGACCACCACATGACCTTGACTTTCAACATTTATGGATAGAGTGTCAATTAAGAAAAAGTGTGCCCGTCTACAATCTATCCATAAAACTCAACAATGTGAAAATTGGAGGAAAATTATTGAAGTTATGATCAAAAAGACGTCTTTTGTTCATTAAGTCACAATCCGAAAAAAGGAGGTCATGGACACAAATCAATTATCAGGTGCACAATTTCAGTGCATGTCCACCATTGTGATGCAAGAGCATCTTGACGGGCGAAGCAGTCTTTGAGATTCTGCATTGGTAAAATTGAGCGATGACAAAAAAAAAGACGTTTTTATTTTTATTTTTCAGCCCGCTATTTCACTGCAATTTAAACTCGGAGGAATATGTTTAGTTGTAAATTAAATGCAAATGCAGATTCCTCGATGCTATATAAAGAGGGCAATTTTGTTCCGATCAGACAAACCTTATTTGAGTTATGGTGAAAAATGTTAAAATGTTTTTAATTGGGTCATGACCAAAACAAACATAACCTCTGTCCACTTTTGGTGGTGAAGGTAATAAATTATGAGATCAAGGTCAATAAAAATTGTGTAAACCCCGCATACTTTTCTTGCCATTATTGGTGCAAAATTTTATTCCGAAAGTCCCAGCCGGATCCAAGATACAGCTCGGACAGACATTGGCTGAAAAAAGGAAGAAAAACCTAAATGGTGGTTTAGTACTCCTCGGAGTCGAAGACTTTGACCTTTAACCTGGAGGAGTATGATGGAAATTAAGGATAAATACAACTTGCTTAGGTCTAGGCTGTCTAGAGAGGGTAATTTTGTTATGGTCGGACAAACCTTAGTTAGGTTAAGGTAGAAAATGTTAAAATGTCGACAATTAGGTCATGAGCTTAAAAATTAGGTCAATGTCAACAATAATTATGTCGACCCCACGTAATTTCTAGTCGCATCACTTATGTAAAATTTCATTCTGAAAGTCCAGCCGGCGCCAAGATACAGCTCGGAAATTGAGAGTGCAAGAAGGAAAGGAAAAGAAAAGAAAAGGAATTTTTTTTTTCTTTTTCAAAATGATGGTTTAATACTCCGAGGGGTTTAAGAAGCTATGTGGTACTATTAAAAAAAATTGGTGGCACTAATTGTAGAAATAAACCCCACAACAGCATCCCACAGAGGAAGGCTTAAATATAAAACGAATGGCACTCGGTGGAGATCATACCTCCACCTGGCTGAACAGTTTACATTTTGTATCCCTCTGATTGGCTGGATCTGAATCCGGACGTCAACCAAAATCATATCGACTTGTTCTTGTCACATAACCAACTCACCCACCCACTTTGGTCACAACTGATCCACAACCTCTTGAAATATCATGCTCTTTATCGATTTTGGTCCCATCTCTCAATGGTGAAGAATCACTTTGAAAATTAAAAAAAAATTCGCGTATCCGGATCCAGATTCGGATCTTCACCAAAATCAAATCAATTTGTCATTGTCACACACCCAACCTGTCCACCAAGTTGAGTAAGGATCTGTCCACAACATTTTGAGATATCCTGTTCACAAACAGACGGACAGGAGTGAAAACATAACCTCGGTCCACTTTTGGTGGCGGAGGTAATAAATTAGCAGAAATAATGTCCAATTTTTGGCCTCTCCAAAAATTTTGCATTCAGTTTATCCTTCTTCACAACTGTTATATTCCTGTTCTGGTTTGCTCACAAACCTATGATATATTATATAATAGGTTTGTGATATATTCCGATTATATATTATATTCCTGCTCACAAACCAGCACGCATCAGCAGTACTTTCCATCATGTTTTCAATCACCATCCTGGTCAATGATATCTGTCTTCGTTTGGCTTAACTTGGGATTCAAAAGAGAAACCCGGTTTGCAGCTCACGTCCATTAACTCCTTCATTTCTGTACCCTCACATCTTATCCCACCACCTGATATCCAAGTACCCCCACCCCATGTCCTGATGCCACCAACCCACGAGCTCCTGCTACTTGCCACCTGTCCTCTCAGCTCCTCTTACTCATTCTCTTCCTAGCAGTAGGGTCAACCAATATTTGAGAACTTCATTCTAATGTCACCAATCTTTCCATTGAGGTTACTGCTGCAGCTCCAGACATTGTAGGCTTAAATGAAATGTTCCTGTCACAGTATGTTTCTAATTTTTGACAGGCTCGTCCCCTGTCTGTGTTGTGTTGGGTCCTGTTTAACGTCCATTCAAGGGAGGGCACACACATTGATGGATCACCCTGCCTGTGAAACACCGGTATGACAGTTTATAGCTGGTTCGGGATTCCAACTCAGGCTAGACAGCTTACAGGTGAATCTGCGTATCTCTAGGTAGACCATCCCATCAGCCCGTTGTTCCAGTATCTCCCAATTAATGTCCAGAAATCCTGCTTACTGCCCACCTCCACTCTTGTGTTCCTCTTTTCTTTCATTTGTCCCTCTGGAGAGAGTTCAGTCGCATTCTTCTCTCAAGGGCTTCAAACAGACCACATACCACCATCAAACATCACCCCCTCATTCCTACCCACAATCTTTTCTACCCAAATTAACTCAACCTAACCCATCCCCTTACTGTGTTTCCTCCTCTTCTCTCTTCTCTTGTTATACTGTCCATTCATTCCAATGCTTGTGTCCAGTTTTGGCCCCATTGTCATTACTTAGCCTTTTTACCCTTCGCCATCTTACTTTTCTATGAGCACATATCTTGTCTATAAAAATAAATTATAAACATACCGTAATCACAATCTCAACATGATGAACTGGCATATTGATTGTGAAATTGTGTTGGCCTTCTCCTGACCCAGACTGTGCCAAGAAATCATGCTACGAGAAGATGAGCGACTGTCTGAGAGGATATTACAGAAAGGCAGCTGAAAGTGACGGTTAGTCTTCAAACTTGCATGTAACTATGTTTCTATGTTCCTATATTTTTCTGTTTCTGTATTACAAGGCTCAAGAAAGAACCTGTACGTCTTTGCAGGCAGTGAGATACATCAATGTAAGTCTGCACCGTCTCTTGGATGGATGTTAAACTTGGAGTTTTGCCTGATAGTGTTAGTGGACTTTAATGATCCTACGGTGTCCCTCACAAAGAGTAGGTAAATTATTGCCAGCACCTTGGCTAAATTCCAAATTCCTACCCTGACTGACTGCTGGGATGGCAATGCAAAACCACCATGTATAACCCTAACCTTCACGCTTGCCCAGGAATTGCTTTGGTAGCATCGATGCTTTGCAAATATTGATGATAGTGGTCGTGATTTGCAGTGCTCAGATGGATTTCACCGACAGTATAAGCTGTAAATGTTTTCCTTTTTGCTGTTTTTCACAATTTATACACATAACGGTTAATGGAAAAGGTTAACAACAATGTATGGGAAGGTTAACATCCTGAAAAAGCAGAAGTGAGGAGTGGGTCGTACTTCGAGACAAACAAGGCTACCAAGAGTAGAAAAGTTAATCGGTGGATATTGGGCTCAACATGAGATGGTTGTGTCACCAACTTGACAGTTGTGAAGATGGACAGATGGACATACACAATCATCATCCAAAAGGTCATATCACTCAAAATGTAACTTTTAAAATAAAAGGTCTCGATGATCGCAAGATCACATGTATTCTTTCTCATGCCTTGCTGATATGTCGAGTAAATCTTAGGGTTAAAAGCATATTTGTTATGTTTCAGGAACTTAAATAATGGCTTCTCGTACCATTACCAAGCATGTGGTTGTGACAGAAGGCTTCAGCAGAAACGTGTCTGAACTCACGATAAATCCAGCGATATGCAGAAGAAAAACGCAAGACACAGTAAATTACACCGATAATTGTTTTTGCAATTTTTTTTCCAACACTTGTCACTTTCTTACAATGCATCATTGCTGGAGATAAAACCCTGGTGCCACAATTTTGAGGCCGAACTGAAGTCTCCTTTAGCAGAGAGGAAAGATCCAACTTCTCCACATCCAAAAAAGGCCAACAGCATTGAAATCGTGTTCAACTGGGTAGTTCCGTGGTGTAATAGTGAATGGTGTTTCTCTACTATATGGTGATGTATGATCATCTCAGACGTGCAGCGTGCAAAAAGCTATCGTCTCTTGAAAACAATGGCATACTCCTCCATGACAATGCTGCATCGCATGCTAAAAGCAATGTTAAATAATAATAATAATAATAATAATAATAATCATACCATTCCTTTCGCGCCGCAAAGCAATATAGGGCTGCCGATCGGACTGCCGAGGCAGTTTCATTGGCAAGGAGTATAGTCCTGGACGGGTCGCCAATCCAATGCAGGTTACCCCGAATGGTTATTACCTCAGTACACTGGTACTCATTTCGCTGACCTCAGAAGGATGAATGTCTGAGTCCTGGGTGTCCTGGTGTTAATTCAACAGTCGACAAGGGCTTGAACACAGGACTTCACAGTCCCAAGCCAACCACCTTAACGGCAAAGCCAACACCAGGCATAAAAGCAATGTTTACGACCTGTTAATTTTCTGGAAGTGGGAAGTTTTGGATTGCATGAAATACCACAGAAAGTGGCTACTCGCAAGCCTTTCATCAGTGTTGTCAAGGAATGTCATTGCATGCCATGATGCAAACAATGGGTGTCAAGTGATCTCAAAATATCGAAGATTTTGCAGAGAAATGAGTTCAGGTGCACATTGTTCATTTTATTGGATCGGTCTGTCGAATGTGTTGCGACACCAATTACTGGCTGCATAATCAAGTCCATAAAAACCGAAAGAAATAGTGGAGAAAATCGAGGATTGGTGGAGAATCCCATCTCCAATAATTTAATACTTGGTGGAACATGAAAGGGTAAAGGTGCAGACTTTGATTAACACACATATAGAGGCCGTACATGATATTTACGACGGAATGCAAATCTCATGAAATATTTGCAATAGCATTACATCTCATGACCTTTTGTAGGATAGTGAAGTTTACATTCCAGTTTGTACGTTAAGTAATCAAAGGATTTTGGTGGTCCTTGATTTCTTGTACATTATGCCATAATTACAGATTTTGGATAGTTGTTTAAGTTTTTTCTTCATTTGATCATTTGGCAGAGAACTCGCTTCATTTAAGTGGGCACTTCTCGGCTGATGCTTTACTGTGGTGCAATATATCTTTAAGGCCAATTCTTCTTTTTCTCTCTCTAACTTATTACCTCCGCTGCTGAAGGTTGATGGAGGTTATGTTTTAACCCGTGTCTGTTTGTGAACATGATATCTCAAAACGTTGTTGACGGATTTGGATGAAATTTGGTGGAGAGGTTGTGTATGTGACAATGACAAAATGATGAGATTTTGGTGAAGATCCGGATCCGGCTTCTAGAATTTTTCAACTGATTCTTCACCATTGAGAGATAGGGCCAAAATCGACATGTAGCATGATAATTCAAAATGTTTTGGACTGATTATGACAAAACTTGGTGGATGAGTTGGTTAAGTGACAAGAACAAGCCAATTAGATTTTGGTTAAGATCCGGATGCAAATCCGGCCTCTCAGTGGAATACAAAATGTAAGCTGTTCAGCTTGGCGGAGGTATGCGCTCTACCGAGTGCAGTTCTAGTTCACACGTGTTCTCTGATTTCTGTTGTGAATAAATATCACATTGCTTTTATGCTTACGTGTGTGTGTGTGTTTGTTTGTTTGTTTGTTTTATAAATGCTTAAACTTAATGTTTAATAAACTAACTTATAATGCTTTAAAAAATTACCATGAAAAGGTGAGGTTTTATTCTGGTATTAAAAAATTCTGGATCATTAATAATTCCAAACCTGCAATCAACATCATCCATAACATTAATGGAGTGGCAACCCATCTAGGATTGTGCCCAATAGCCCTGGAGACTGCTTCGGCAGCACAAACACTCTCTACAGAGTATGGTCCCAATGGATGGATGGATTAATAACAAGGTAAGCCTGGTGTTGGCTTAACGGTTAAGGTGGCTGGCTTAAGATATTCGGGTCTCGAGTTCGAACCCCTGTCATGGTCACCTAACTAACACATCCACCGAGTTTTGTCATATCTCGTCCACAACCTTTTGAAATATCATGCTACACTGTAAATCATTTTTGTCCCCATCTCTCAATGGTGAAGAATCACTTCAAAAAATTAAAAAATTCTCATATCCGGATCCGGATTCAGATCTTCACCAAAATTGAATCCTTCTCAGACACCCAACCTGTCCACCAAGTTTCGTCCGAATCCGTCCATAACTTTTTCAGATAGTGTGTTATATATTGTTTTGGCCCTGTCTCTCAATGGTTTAGTTATAATCACTTAGAAAATTTGAGGACCTAACAGGATCTTTACCAACATCTAATCATTTCGTCCTTGTCACACACACAACCTCTCCACCAAATTTTATCTGAATCCGTCCACACCGTTTTAAGATATCCTGTTCACAGACAGAGACAGGGTTGAAAACATAACCTCCTTGGCAGAGGTAATAATTAGGACCATGAGAGCAACCAGCACTGAACCCATCAATAGATTAAAACAGAGCTGGTCAGATTATGCTAACACAGGGAGACACAGTGAGCAGATAAAAACAGGTTTTCTTTAAGTTCATAAAATGACACCAAATAGAATTAGAATTTTTTTTTT
>CM068956.1:26934595-26949390 GCA_035128595.1 Eptatretus atami | reverse complement strand
CACGTAGGGTGGAAGTCAGCTTATTTTTTGCAAGAGAGCAATGTACTGATGCTATAATGCCGAACAACAAAAAAAAAACTCATGTCAGAACAGCTGTACACACACGAACACAAACAGAGTTTGTAAAGATATCGCAGACATCTGCAAAAACTTTGATATTCCAGTTCCAGAAAATTTGTGTGAGAATGAACCAAAAAGCAATCACTGAAAACATTTGAAGCACCACTCACGTCGACTATGATTCCATCGGCATGAACATCAAAACAAAGCATGTAACCCGAAACATTCATACTTGACAAAAAAAAGAGAAGAAGGCATTGCTAATTGAGTGTTAATACCAAGTGATTTTGGACGAAATTATGCAAGAAATTCAAGAAATGACCAAATACCAAGACCTCAAGATAAGTGAAAATATCCTGAAGCTGAGAATGCCAAAGTTATACAGTGATAATGAAAACCTCATGAATAAGACGAAAAACCTCACAGAGATATTAAAAACCATCCCTGGAATATCACTGCAAATAACTACAGTTGGAACCTCCTCGGCCAATCACGATCTTGAAGAGAGCCCCTTGGCACAAAACTTAAAACAAACTTCACCAGCATTGGTCCGGAATCGTGACCCCTTATACTTGAGCCCACCCTGAGGAGACTCATCCACATTCTGAACCCACATGTTAGATACCAATCAACAACACACTTCGCCTGTCATGATCGCCTGATGAAGGATATAATTAATAAGGCCATTAATATCTTCAAATGGTTTTTTTTTTATCCTAATTAACCCCAAGCATCCAATTTTGCACTCTGCACTCCTTAGTTTCCTTCGTTTGCATGCAAAGTTTCAGCTGCAGTTTATAGTTGGAATTATGGAAAGACACGCACATGACACACTGGGACACACACACATTGACATTATAGTATATATAGATCATGTTATATACTTCTTGCATACTGTATATTGAACATGGAATAAATATAGAGCATGAGTCGCTTCATAATTGATCTGGTATCTAGTCGAACTTAACGCCACTCACTCATCTGGCTGCAGCGAGAATACTTAGGACAATTCTTATATCATTCGAAAAGAACTTGTTGGTAAGTCTTTTTAACATTATATACAGCATAATTTACGATGTGTATTTCTGTTGCAAGTGATTTATTTTATCAGTCTGCTATTAAATACTTGAATTTATGTCCTTTCATTAAAATAAATGATCCGCCTCTGAAAATTTTATATTCATAAACTACAAATATAACGTATTCAAAAGCAATGCAACAGTAAAATTCATTTGTGTGACAGAAACAGTTGCTTCTAAAATATCAAAAGGAACTATTTGGTGCCAAATTAAATGTTTGCTCATCCGTCGCCCCAATTGCTCATCTAATCACGTGCTTGTGAGCGGACGCAATCTCTCTTGCATTCTCAGAGAACAGCCTCAGCACTGCAAGTCTGCAGTCACTCAGGCAAAACTGGCAGGACTGCAACACATCAACACACTCAGACTGGTTCTCCTATATCGACACCCCCTCATATAATTCAGCCTGGGAATTCTTCCACAGAAACTGATCCTCTCTCGCAAACCCAAATCATTCCGATCTCAACTTCAGTTATCTTACCAATTCCTCCCCGTTCTTGTACTCTGAATCCCTGTGGTGAGGCTGTTGCTTTAAAACAACGTCTTCCCTTCCGGAAGCAAATGCACCGAAGGCATCCTCAAGCATTCCACAAGCCCTGCAGCAATGTGTGCCTACCCTAGACCAAAAAACATCGTGCAATTTCAAGAATGAGGTTCAAACTTCCCCTCATCTAAAACATGGTCAAGTCTCTCTCTGGTAATATGCTCCCCTTCCGCCCCTCCTTCCTTCAAATGGCACCACAGCCGAGCTCCACTCATGAGAAGCCGAAGAATCAATTCTGTTTGCCTTCCAAACTTCTGTCCCTAACCCCTCTCTGCCATACCGAACCCTTCCCAGTCATACCAACTGCTCCTGACGTCTTTGCCACCTGAGAAGGATAGAAAAGTTCTGGCAACCTCGACCGAACTGCGCAACTGGACGGAACGCATTAAACTCACATGTCCAAAGAACCTGCTCTACTGCTCTTGTAATTCCTCGCTGCCCTTTTCACCCTGTCATTTAACCCTAGTCATCTTCCACCATGCTTGGAAAACAGCCACCATCACAGAATTACAAAAAAAGGTGCATAAACGCATCACCTTGACAACAAACCAATTATCTTACTTCCAATCAACCACTTAGTCACGGAATCCATCATCGCATTTGACATAAAATAATTCCTTTTCTCAAACAGCCTCATCTCAGATCAGTCAATTCGAATCAGACCCTGGTCACTCGACCTTGACATGTTGCTTTTACTCTTCCCACCAATGGATGGAGGCCCTCCTCAATATCAACATGAGATCAGGCCACTCGCCAGATACAGTTGGCATCCTACCCTGCTCTCCAAACTGTCTATTATAGAATCCAAAGCCAACTCCACTCTTGGATTACTACTTGCTCTACTCTCAAACCCAATGGTACCTGCTCTCAAACAAATCTTTCTTCTCATCTCGTGTAAAAAGAAATTCACAAAGGCAGTGCTGAGGGCCTCTCCCTAAATTCCTAATCTTCGTCAATCATCCTCTGACTCTCGAAAAAATCCTCTTATCTATTGCTGATATTCCACTCAAAGCCTTGATAGCCCTCATCCTTCAGACAAACGGCAGCAAGCCTCTTCCTTCCTTGATGACCTTGACAAAATCACAGACTGTCAAACACTTGGAATATGTATATCACAAGGCCGTCAAAAATCATTGGACACTACCACGCTGAAGCAGTCTATCAACTTCACCATTACAGACAGTTTGTTGCCTCTTGTCTTCTACCACCCCTTCTGGTCTTTGCACCATCTCTCTTTCTGTTGTCCCCTCCCCCCCCCCCCCCCCCCCCCCGCAGGTTACTGTAGGCTCAATAGTTCCACCATGAACCCCTCTGGTGAAAACTACCTATTCACCTCCATCATTTGTTCCTCTTTCCCCCCCCCCCCCCCCCCACCTGTGGAATCAAACTTCACATCCTCTTGACCGTTCTCCCCATCCAGGTCTTCAACCCACTGTTTCACCACCATCTCAAGATCATCCCAATCTGAACCATGATATTTTCTATCCTCTTAACCCCCCCAAATCCCTCCTCCTAAATTTGTCCTATTATTCCCTCCTTGAGTTCCTTCCGTATCCATTTTGTACCACCCCATGCATGTAATTTTTGCTGTCCGCTTTGTCTGGTAGTCCTGATCCGTTCACTGTCACTGGCTGTTCCACAACCCTCAACTAGTATAAAAAAAAAACCCTGAGATCTCTCTCTGCTCTCTCTGTCTCTCTCTCTCTGTCTCTCTCTCTGTCTCTCTCTCTGTCTCCTCTCGTCCTCTCTCCTGTCTCTCTCTCTGTCTCTTCTCTCTCTCTCTTCTCTCTCTCTCTCTCTCCTCTCTCTCTCTCTCTCGACTGTATCGCAAACCCCCCATCTACTTTCACAACAACAAACTTTTGAAGAAGTTATCACTCAACCCCTTGGGTCTCGCTCTCAGCCCATCATCTCTCTTTGGAAAGCCACATTTCCAAGTTGGCCTCCAAAATCAGGATACCAGTCCTCCTTAGCACACTAGCTTCCTATGGACCTACAATTTCACTGCAGCTTGATGGAGTTATGCTCTTCCCTCTGGGTGGCACACCTGCCTCACCCACCTTTGTGGGTGGGGTGGGGGGCTGCATGGTTCTCACTGCATGTGCTGTATGTCATGCCTGCAGCGAGGAGAAATCAGGTCAAGTTGAAAACAACAGTCAACCTTGGCGTTAGCATCTCGTTTGCTTTAATGTTTTGCAGACTCACAGTTCAGGCTTCCCCCCCCCCCCCCCCATCCAGGTTCTGCAGTGCTCACACATTTCACCATCGACTACTTCTGGTGAAATTACCAAAATCCAGGATCACTGCGCACCTCCACTCATTTGTTTCCCCTTTTTTCCCCACCTGGAACCAATTCCACACTCTTCTTCAATCTCATTCTCCCTCCAGGCTTCAAGACAGCTGTTCACCACCATCTCAAATCGTCCCCCATCCAAACCTATCATTTTCTATACTCCATAAAAACCACCTCCCAGCTTCAAAAAATTTTAGTATGCATCTTGTAACCCTGCATTCTCCCCTTTCCCTCATCATTATCTACATCCCTTGTTTGTCCGGCCCAGTATTTTTCTCCACTGCGTTGTTCGTTCGGTATTCCTGTTTGATAGTTGTGTTGTTCGTTCTTGTTCTAGACTTCACAGCCGACTATTAGACAATAAATTCAACAACAGTACTGGATTGCAGTACGCCCCCTGACACTGGTCCGTGTTTACTCTTGACCACACATGAACTTGACTTTTCAACATTTATGATAGAGTGTCATTAAGAAAAGTGTGCCCTCTACAATCTATCCATAAAACTCACAACTGTGAAAATTGAGGAAAATTATTGAAGTTATGATCAAAAAACGTCTTTGTTCATTAAGTCCAATCCAAAAAGGAGGTCATGACACCAAAATCAAATTATCAGGTGCACAATTTCAGTCATTCCACATTGTGAGTGCAAGAGCATCTTGACGGGCGTAAGCCAGTCTTTGAGATTCTGCATTGGTTAAAAATTGACGATGACCAAAAAAAGTCGTTTTATTTTATTTTTCAGCCCGCTATTTCATGCAATTTAAACTCGAGGAATATGTTGTAAATCAAATGCAATGCAGATTCCTCGATGCTATATACAAGAGGGCAATTTGTTCCGATCAGACAAACCTTATTTGAGTTATGGTGAAAAATTTTTAAATTGGGTCATGACCAAAACCAAACATAACGCTCTGTCCACTTTGGTGGTGAAGGTATAAAATTATGAGATCCAAAGTCAATTAAAAAATTGTGTAAACCCCGCATACTTTTCTTAGCCATTTTGGTGGCAAAAATTTTATTCCGAAAGCTCCAGCCGGATCCAAATACAGCTCGACATAGAAAAACCCATTGGCTGAAAAAAAGGAAGAAAAACTAAATGTGGTTATGTACCCTCGAGTCGAAGACTTTTACCTTAACCTGGAGAGGTATGATGAAAATTAAGGATAAATACAACTTCTAGGTCAGGCGTCTAAGAGGTAATTTGTTAATGGTCGGACAAACCTTTAGTTAGTTAAGGTAGAAAATGGTAATATAGTCGACAAATTAGTGCATGAGCTTAAAAATAGGTCAATGTCAAGCAATAATTATGTCGACCCCACTAATTTCTAGTCGCATTCACTTAGTAAAATTCATTCTGGAAAGTCCAGCCGGCGCCAATACAGCCTCGAGAATGAGAGTGCAAAAGGAAGGAAAAAAAGAAGAAAAGAATTTTTTTTTCTTTTCAAAAATAATGTTTAATTACTCCAGCGTTAAGAAGCTATTGTACTATTTCAAAAAAATTGTGGCCTAATGAGAAATAAACCCCACAACAGCAAATCCCACAGAGAGAGGCTTAAATATAAAAGAATGGCACTCGGGGGATCAACCTCCACCTGCTAACAGTTTACAATTTGTATCCTCTGATTGCTGGATCTGATCCGGACGTCAACCAAAATCAATCGACTTGGTTCTTGATCACATAATCCAACCACCCACCCACTTTGGTCACAAACTGATCCACAACCTCCTTAAATATCCATGCTCTTTATCGATTTTGTCCATCTCTCAATGGTGAAGAATCACTTTGAAATAAATAAAAAATTCGGCGTATTCCGATCCAGATTCGGATCTTCACCAAAACAAATCAATTTGTCATTGTTCAACACACCCAACCTGTCCACCAAGTTTGAGTAGGATCTCGCACAACCATTTGAGATATCCTGTTACACAAAACAGACGGACAGGAGTGAAAACATAACCTCGCGTCCACTTTTGGTGGCGGAGGAATAAATTACGAGAAATAATGTCCAATTTTTGGCCTCTCAAAATTTGCATTCAGTTTATCCTTCTTCACAAACTGTTATATTCCTGTTCTGGTTTGCTCACAAACCTATGATATTATATACTTAAGGTTTGTGATATATTCCGATTATAATTATATCCTGCTCACCAAACCACACGCATCGCAGACTTTCCTCATGTTTCAACTACCATCCTGGTCAATGATAATCTGTCTTCGTTTGGCTAACCTTGGGATTCAAAAGAGAAACCCGGTTTTGCAGCTCACGTCATTAACTCCTTCAATTCTGTCCCTCACATCTTATCCCACACTGATATCCAAGTACCCCACCCCATGTCCTGATGCCACCAACCCACGAGCTCCTGCTACGCCACTGTCCTCTCAGCTCCTTCTTACTCATTCTTCTTCCTAGCAGTAGGGTCAACCAATATTTGAGAAACTTCTATCTAATTTCACCAATCTTTCCATTGAGGTTACTGCTGCAGCTCCAGACATGTAGGTTAAATGAATGTTCCTGTCACAGTATGTTTCTAATTTTTTGACAGAGCTCGTCCCCCTTCTGTGTGTGTTGGGTCCTGTTTAACGTCCATTCAAGGAGGGGCACAACACATGATGGATCACCCGCCTGTGAAACACCGGTTATGACAGTTTATAGCTGGTTCGGGATTCAACTCAGGCTATAAGCTTAAGGTGAATGCTGCGTATCTTCTGAGGGTAGACCATCGCCATCAGACCTTGTCCAGTATCTCCCAAATTAATGTCCAGCAAATCCTGCTTACTGCCCACCTCCAGTCTTGTGTCCTTTTTCTTTCATTGTCCTCTGGAGAGAGTTCAGTCGCATCTTCTTCTCTCAAGTGCTTCAAACAGACACATACACCATCAAACATCACACCCTCATTTCCTACCCACAACTTTCTAGCCCAATTAACATCAACCTACACCATCCCTTACTGTGTTTCCTCCCTTCTCTCTTCCTCATTTATACTGTCCATCATTCCAATGCTTGTGTCCAGTTTTGCCCCATTGTCATTAACTTAGCCTTTTTACCTCGCCATCTTACTTTTTCTATGAGCACAATCTTGTTATAAAAATAAATATAAACATACCGTAATCACAATCTCAACACGATACTGGCATATTGATTGTGAAATTGGTTGGCCTTCGCCTGACCCAGACTGCCAAGAAATCATGCTACAGAGAAGAGAGCGACGCTCCTTGAAGAGATATTACAGAAAGGCAGCTGAAAGTGACGTTAGTCTTCAAACTTGCATGTAACTATGTTTTCTATGTCCTATATTTTCGTGTTCTGTATTTACAAGGCTCAAGAAAGAACCTGTACGTCTTCAGGCCAGGAGATACATCATGTAAGGTGCACCGGCTCTTGGATGGATGTTAAACTTGCAGTTTTTGCCTGATAGTTTAGTGACTTTAATGATCTCCTACGGCTGTCCTCACAAAGATAGGAAATTATTGCCAGCACCTTGGCATAATTCCCAAATTCCTACCCTGACGACTGCTGGGATGCAATGCAAAACCACCATGTATAACCCTAACCTTCACGTTTGCCCAGGAATTGCTTTGGTAAGCACATGCTTTGCAAATATTGATGATGTGGTCGTATTTGCATCTCCAGATGGTTTCCACCGACAGTATAAGCTGTAAATGTTTTCTTTTTGCTGTTTTCACCAATTTATCACAAAACGCGTTAATGGAAAAGGTTAACACAATGTATGGGAAGGTTAACATCCTGAAAAAGCAGAAAGTGAGGATGGGTCGTACTTCGAGGACAAACAAGGCTAGCAAAGGTAGAAAAAGTTAATCGTGGATATTGGGCTGCAACATGAGAGGTTGTCACGCAACTGTGACGTTGGTGAAGAGGACAGATGGACATACACAATCATCATCCAAAAGGTCATATCACTCAATGTAACTTTTAAAATAAAAGGTCTCGATGATTCGCAAGATCAACATTGTATCTTTCTCAGCCTTGCTGATATGTTCGAGTAAATCTTAGGGTTAAAAGCAATTGTATGTTTCAGGAACTTAATAATGGCTTCTCGTACCATTACCAAGCATGTGGTGTGACAGAAGGCTTTTCAGCAGAAAAGTGTCTGAACTCACATAATATCCAGGATATGCAGAAGAAAACGCAAGACACAGTAAATTAGCACCGTAATTGTTTTTGCAATTTTTTTCCAACACTTTTCACTTCTTACAATGCATCATTGCTGGAATAAAACCTGGTGCCACAATTTTGAGGCCGAACTGAAGTCTCTTTAGCAGAGAGGAAAGACCCAAACTTCTCCACATCCAAAAAAGGCCCAACAGCATGAAATCGTGTTTCAACTGGGATTCCGTGTTAACAGTGAATGGTATGTTTCTCTACTATATGGTGAGTATGATCATCTCAGACGTGCACTGTGCAAAAAGCTATCGTCTCTTAAACAATGCATACTCCTCCATGACAGGCTGCATCGCATGCTAAAAGCAATGTAAATTAATAATAATTAATAATAATAATAATAATCATATACCAATCCTTTCGCGCCGCAAAGCAATATAGGCTGCGATCGGTACTGCCCGAAAGAACGTTCATGGCAAGGATATAGTCCTGGACGGGTCGCCAACCAATGCAAGGTTACCCCGAATGGTATTAACCTGCAAACACTGGTACTCATTTCGCTGACCTCAGAAGGATGAATGTCTGAGTCTGGGTCTGGTGTTTAATCAACAGTCGACAAGGCTTGAACACAGGACTCACAGTCCAAGCCAACCACCTTAACGCAAACCAACACCAGCATAAAAGCAAGTGTTTACGGACCTGTAATTTCTGGAAGTGGGAGTTTTGGATTGCATGAAATACCACAGAAATGGCTACCGCAAAGCCTTCATCATGTTGTCAAGCAATGCTGCATGCCATGATTGCAAACAATGAGGCAATATCCAAAATATCGAAGATTTTGCAGAGAAATGAGTTCAGGTGCACATTGGTTCCATTTTATTGGATCGGTCTGCGAATGTGTTGCACACCAATTACTGGCTGCATTAATTCAAGTCCATAAAAACCGAAAAGAGAGGAAGAAGGAAGAGGAAGAAAAAGAAAGGAGGAAGGAAAAGAAAAAGGAGAAGAGAGAATAGGAGAAAATCGACGATTGGTGGAGAATCCATCTTCCAATAATATACTTGGACTAGTGAAACATGAAAGCGGTAAAGGTGCAGACTTTGATTAACACACATATAAGGCCGTACATCATATTACGACGGAATGCAAATCTCATGAAATATTTGCAAATACATTACATTCATGACACTTTTGTAGGTGTTGAATATTTACATTCCAGTTTGTACGTTAAAGTAATCAAAGATTTGGTGGTCCTTATTTCTTTACATTGCCATAATTACAGATTTTGGATATTGTTTAAGTTTTTTCTCATTTGATCATTTGGCAAGGAACTCGCTTCAATTTAAGTGGGCACTTCTCGGCTGATGCTTTACTGTGTGCAATTATCTTTAAGGCCAATTCTTCTTTTTCTCTCTCTAATTATTAGCCTCCGCTGCTGAAGGTTGATGGAGTTATGTTTATAACCCGTGTCTGTTTTGTGAACATGATTCTCAAAAACGTTGTTGACGGATTTGGGATGAAATTTGGTGAGAGGTTTGTTATGTGACAATGACAAATGATGAGATTTGGTGAAGTCCGGATCCGGCTTCTAGAATTTTCAACTATTCTTCACCCATTGAGAGATAGGTGCAAAATCGACATGAGCATGATAATTCAAAAGTATTAGTTTTTTGGTGTCTTTGGACTGATTATGACAAAACTTGGTGATGAGTTGGTAAGTGACAAGAACCAAGCCAATTAGATTTTGGTTAAGATCCGGATGCAAATCCGCTCTCAGTTGGAATACAAAATGTAAACTGTTCAGACTTGAGCGAGTATGCGCTCACGAGTGCAGTTCTAGTTCACACGTGTTCTCTGATTTCTGTTGTGAATAAATATCACTTGCTTTTATGCTTACGTGTGTGTGTGTTGTTTGTTTTTTGTTTGTTTATAAAATGCTAAACTTAATGTTTAATAAACTTAACTTATAATGCTTTAAAATACCTGGAAAAGGTGAGGTTTTATTCTGGTATTAAAAATTTCTGATCATTAATAATCCAAACCTGCAATCAACATCATCCATAACATTAATGGGAGTGCAACCCATCTAGATTGTGCCCAATACCCTGAGACTGGCTTCCGGCAGCACAAACACTCTCTAAAGAGTAATGTCCCAATGGATGGATGGAATAATAACAAGGTAAGCCTGGTTTGGCTTAACGTTAAGTGCTGGCTTAAGATATTCGGGTCTCGGAGTTCGAACCCCTGTCATGCGTCACCTAGAACTAACACATCCACCGATTTATGTCATATCTCGTCCACGACCTTTTAAATATTCATGCTACACTGTAAAATCATTTTTTGTCCCCATCCTCAATGGTGAGAAATCACTTCAAAAAATTAAAAAATCTCATATCCGATCCGATTCAGATCTTCCAACCAAATTAATCCTCTTCAGACACCAACCTGCCACCAGTTTCTGTCCGAATCCGTTCCATAACTTTTTCAGATAGTTGTATATATATTGTTTGCCCTGTCTCTACAATGTTTAGTTATAATCACTTAGAAAAATTTGAGGACGCTAACAGGATCTTTACCAACATCTAATCATTCGTCGCTTGTCACACACAAACCTCCTACCCAAATTTTATCTGGAATCCGGTCCACAACCGTTTTAAGATATCCGTTCACAGACAGAGACAGGTTGAAAACATAACCTCTCTTGGCAGAGTAATAATTAGGACCAATGAAAGCAACAGGCACTGAACCCATCAATAGATTAAAACAGAGCTGGTCAGCATTATGCTAAACAGGGAGACACAGTGAGCAATAAAACTAGTTTTCTTTAAGTTCATAAATGACACCAAATAGAATTAGAATTTTTTTTTTTTTTAAAAGACATTTTAAACCATTTCATGGTTGCTAGGAGACAGGGAAACATGTAGAAACCATTATAAACAAGTAAAAAAGACATAAATGTCATAACCCCCATTGTTTTATAATTTTCCTGTACGAGAGTTAAAGGGCTGCTCATAATTATGTACACTACTTGGCCACGTCTACCAAGTCAGCCATCTTTGATCAGATCGCAAACAACAGTGAGGTGCACGTGGTACCATCATGTAACTGTGCTTGTGCCAAGTTTGAATTAAATTTGACCATGCAATGTCTAGAAATGGTTAGGGACACATTTAAGTAACAAAATGGCCGCAGTTCGCCATCTTGGATTTGATCTCAAAAAAAATGACGTGCATATTTAAGCCATCATTCTTATACTGGGTGCCAAGCTTGAACACCATCAATAAATGCATCTCCGAGAATGGTCGAGACGTGTTCAACATCAGGTTTTTTTTAGCAACTAAAATGCCGCCAGTCCATTCAGTCGGCCATCTTATGATAGCATCGTCAAATAAAGTTGAGTGCAAATTGTATGCCACTCATGTACCCGTGCTTGTGCCAAGTTTGAGCAAAATCGACAATGCATATCTGATAAATCGGTTGGGGACACGTTTAATCACAAAATGCCATCTTGGATTGATCTTGAAAAAAAAATGACATGCTTATTTTATGTAAGCCATCATTCGTAACTGTTGCAAATTGAACATCGGGTAAATGCATGTCTGAGAAATGTTGAGGACTGTTCGACACCGGTTTTAAAAATGTTTTTTTACAACTAAAATTTGCCGCCAGTTGTCATTTTTACTCAATACTGACATGAAATGATGTGCAATGTACACCATCATGTGTTGTCTTTGTGCCAATACGAATAAAATCGGTCATACTTGTCTGAAATGGTTGGGACGCACGCACACACGCATGCATGACACGAAAATTGAGAAGCAAATCATAACACCCCGTTTCGGACTAAAATCCAAACAGGGCTAATAACCGTTTTGTATATTTGAAGAAACCACAGTTTATTAGTAGTAATTGGTGGACTGCTAGTTGGTGGAAGTGTTCATTTAAGTAAGATATCATGATTTAAGTATTATCATTTAATGGAAACGTGTGATGGGAATTGTAATGATGTGATAATTACTGTTACGAAAGCCCTGTATGCTACTAAATATAGGATTAGCCCAGATCCCCATTAAATGCATGTTTCGCTAGTGTTGTTCGTTAATTTGACGTTACACATGTGTGTCGGGAGGTTGTCACAGCTGTATTTTTGTTGTGCAGTGTGGGTGGATCCGAGAATCCTTCTTCTTCTTCCTCTCTCTGCGAGACTCCACCCAGCGTGCTGAGAGGGGGAGTGCCAAAAGAGGAATGAAACTAAGGGAGAGTTTTGTCGGCTCAAAAGTGCGCACCCCCGAAAAAAACAAGGTGGAAAAGAACATGAGGACGTGTGGAGCAGTCTGCTTCGAGCGGGGAAGGCAAGAGAGAAAGAGGTGTCGAGGCGCGATCTGCTGGTTGGCAGTCGCGGCTTCGAGCGGGAATGCAAGAGCAGAAACGAACGGGTGTCAAGGCGCAATCTGCTGGATGACAGTCGGGCTTAGAGCGAGCGTGCGCCGGAAGGCAAAGAGAGAAACGACGGAGCCTTCGACTGTCCCTACTCACCTCACGGGGTCCGACGACGTCTTGGAATCCCATGATCCAGCCTGCCGGAGCCCGCTCACTCGATTGGCCCTTGTCTGGTGAACAGGCCAGTGCCCCTGGACTTGTATGCTGGACACGTGTGAGAAACAGCTGAACCCATCGTCGATCTGACGGTCTGTGCTTGCAGTTCACCTTACACGGGGGGGGGGTTCAGAGCGTCGCGGAGCCGCGTCCGGTGGCGACAAAAGGAAAGACGAGGCCATTTGCACGGACGGCGTGCTCGAGTTGGGGCGCGAACCGCGACATCGGCTTGTTACGACGACATTCGTGCCTTTGACACTTTCCTCTCGTCATGAAACATAAACCCAAGTTCTCTGTCTTGTCTGCATGCTGTCTATGTCTGTCTGCATGTCGTTTAAGCTATATCTCGTCAGGTCCCCAGTCGAAACCCGTAATCCGTATCTCCCTAGTTAAAACGGGTTATGGATTAATTAAAACATCTGTCTGAATATTTTGCTTGTGTTTGTTCCCCAGTTCCCCAATAAATCTCGTTTTCTGAAGTTGCCGCTGGATTAATTTGGCGCGTCGAGGAACCATCCCGTTAATGATAAATATAAACCAAAATGTTAGACTGCAGAAAACGCTCGGCATCTGACAAAACCAGTCTGTAGCCCGGGGTCATTTCCCCAATGGTAAGGTCCCAGGGTACTTGGTATCGCGATGAAACGCGGACCCGAGCCTGTGCCAGCCGCCGGCGTTATAACCCGGAACTGCGTGGTGAGGTGGCGCCCGAATCTGTAACGTGTGCTATCAAACTCGGTCCGAGAACCCCCACCCCCGGATCCGCAACTTCGTATCAGAGCGGGATAATATTTGGACCTGTGGTGCATTTCGTACCCGAATATTGGTTACGAGAGGTGCGAGAAAAAATAATAATAATAAAAAACGACGCTCGCAAAATTTGATTTTATTTTGAGCGATCGGGTGTAAAACTGGAAATTATAAGAGAAAATGGAGTCGCAAAATGGCGGCACGGCTCCACTTGGCGTGACACCAAGCGGAGTCAGCTAATAATAGCCAACGAGCCGCACGCATGAAGAAGCGCTCCCGGCCACCGGGTTCAAAACCACTGCTGTCATGGCAGGCGAAGCAGGATTACGACGCGTACATGGACGAGATTTCATCACACGATGTCAGATGCTTGGAAGCAGGAGGTTGGTGATAACTATATAGAGGAGTGCAGATTTAAAAGTTGGACGAGCACAACGCATGAGACGAGGTCAAGGAGATTATGTGCACGGGAGTCCACAACAATGGCCGATGCACAGAATAATCTGCAGCTGGAAAAGACTGGCCAATGCAGACGAGGTTCAGAGGATTATTGCACAGGGAATTCCAACGTTGCCGATGCACAGGACGAGTCCGGTGGCTGGAAAGGACTTAGCCAGCAGAGTCGGCGAACTATGTGAAAAAGAATAAAGTAGTGTTGTTTACCCGTCGTGGAATATGAGAAGAGCAACTGATCAAAAGAATAGAGGAAGAAGCGCAAACTAGTAACTCCCAGATAGGGAGAACTTGGAAAAGAACGGGAAAAAAGCTGAAAAGGAAAAATTGGAACACGATTGGAATTGAAACAACTGAAGAAGAGCGTAAGAACAGCAAATCAGAAGAGAAAACCTAGAATCAGACAATTAAAAAGAGAGAGAAATCTCTGCAACAAAGAAGGAAGAATTATTGCGAAAAGTCAAGACATTCGAAAACTACAGAAAATGGAGAAAGTAGAGTGATACCCATTAGTTGGGAAAATAGAAGAGCAAACTGAACGAAAGAATAGAGAAGAGCAAAAATTAGAATTCTTGTTTTTTCGATAGGAAGAAACTTGAAAAAGAATGAAAACAAAACTGGAAAATTAACGAGGAATACGGTAAGAAAGCGAATTAGAGAAGCATGCTCAAAAAGGTGTGGAGATGAGCAAGGAATACGGTAAGAGAATGGACGACATGAGGGAGGAAGCATGCGAAAGAGGTGTGGAGATGAGGAAGGAATTGTGGGAAAAAGCTTCTGAGTTACGGAAACACCGAAACAAAGAGACGGAATTACAAAACGAGCTGCGGATGTTAAGAGAGGAAAGAAAGAGAACGGAGAATGAAACGTTAAGGAACCACACTGTGCAGATCGAACA
>CM068956.1:26919792-26932448 GCA_035128595.1 Eptatretus atami | reverse complement strand
CAGTTGGTCAGTACACAGGCAAGGTTGAAGGTGTGGAATTTCAACACAATCTTGGAATGTGTGCAGCCTGCTGTGTGTGGGAGTCCTGAGCATGGAATGAGTGGTGACATAGGAAATGCTACTCATCTGCACTTCCACTTCAAAGTTCCGTGAGGCTGATAGAGAAAATTAAAAATCCCCTTTCTAAAGCCTGCTTCCTGGATGCCAAAAGCACTCCAACTCTGTTAAGAACCCATGCGGAGCTGCCATTTATCTTCCGTCCCCTTGGCTCAAGATTCTGTCCTTGTTGGCATTTCTATTTCCCCTTGCACCTCTAACCTATTGCCAGTCACCATCATTCCATGGTCAGGACTCCCACACACAGCAGGCTGCACACATTCCAGATTGTGTTGAAAATTCCACACTTCAACCTTGCCTGTGACTGACCAACTTGCCTCGCACTCCAGGGCCACATTCTTCGAACCGCCAGTGAGTACCCACACACGCTTCAGCCTCGGACAGCACATTACGGTGCTATTGCTGTATCTGGAGTATCGTGGGGCTCACCAGCATTCATTCACAGGCACTCCACACACACATCAAGGGTCACGCGGTACGTGCACCCCATCGGACAGTTCTCTTCATTAACATAAAATCAATTTCTACCTTAGCTCCTCGTCCGCACCATGTATTGATGGGGCCCCCCCCACGTTTACCTGCTTCGTTTCCAGAGTCACCCGGTCGGTCGCTTCTCTCCACAGGTGCTCATCATCGGTTCGCCAACACTCCTCTGGGGCTGTCAGCTCCACAGACTGGACCTCCTGCAAAAGTTGTTTTCATTCGTCACAACCCCAGATGCTCCCTCAATGTCTCCTTCACGAGGTTTCTCTTAATTGTTGGGTCATCCGACGAGTGAGTCAATCAAGTTCCGCACACTAACATTTACTCCCGTGTGGTGATGTCACACACCCATATTATTGTGCTGTTCTACTTCCTGGCTCCATTTCCTTTCCATTTGAGTCGTTCTTCCTCCCTCAGCTTTTTTAGTATTCGTTATCTTTCCGAGTTTTTCCATTCTCCGCGTACTCCACCTTGCTGCTCTCTCCTTTCGTGGTCAATTTCAAATTCGTTTCTTTCTGTTTTCTATCCCACTGTCTCTCTTTGTTCTTCATATCTCCAATCTCGTCGCTTTCTTCAATTTGTTGATTTCCTTTTCCTGTTTCATTCTTGTTCTTTTTTTTCTTATCCCACTGTCTCTCTGTTTTCCTTCTCCAATCTGCATCGTTCCCTCAATTGGTTGATCTCCCTTTCCTGTTTTCATTTCCTTGTTCTTTTGTTTCTTATCCCACTGTCTCTCCTGTTCCTCATTTCTCCAATCTTTCGCTTCCGTTCAATTTCGTTGATTTCCTTTCCTGTTCATTCGTTGTTCTTCCAACATTCTCCGTTTACTCCAAACTTGCTTTCGTCCTTTAGTTGTTTTCTTGTCTTCTTTTTTGTTTTCCTATGCCACTGTCTCTCATGTTCTTCCTTAACCATCTCGTCGTTTCTCTTCAATTGGTTGATCTCCCTTTCCTGTTTCATTCGTTGTTCTTTCACTACTCTTTTCTGCATCTCATTCTTTAGTTCTTTGCTTGCTTCCAATTGTTCGATCTGGTCACAGTGTGGTTCCTTAACGTTTCATTCTCCGTCTCTTTCTTTCCTCTCTTAACATCCGCAGGCTCGTTTTGTAATTCCGTCCTGTGTTCGGTGTTTCCGTAACTCAGAAGCTTTTTCCCACAATTCCTTCCTCATCTCCACACCTCTTTCGCATGCTTCCTTCCCTCATGTCGTCCATTCTCTTACCGTATTCCTTGCTTCATCTCCACACCTCTTTTGCCATGCTCTCCTCCCTCAATTCGTCCATTTCTCTTACCGTATTCCTCGTTAATTTCCAGTTTTGTTTTCCATTTCTTTTCCAAGTTCTTCCTATCGAGAATTACCTAATTTGCTCTTCCTCTATTCTTTCGTCACGTTGCTCTTCTATTGTTCCAACTCATGGGTACCCACTCTACTTCCTCATTTCTCCTGTAGTTCTTCGAACTTGATCTGACTTTTCAATAATTCTTCTTCCTTTGCTCCAGAGATTTCTCTCCTCTTTTTAAATCTGCTGATTCTAGGTTTCTCTATCTGAATTTGCCTGTTCTTACCTCTTCCTTCAGTTGTTTCAATTCCAACTCGTATTTCCACATTTTCCCTTTTCTAGCTTTTTTCCCCGTTCTTTTTCCAAGTCTCCCCTATCCTGGGAGTTACTAGTTTGCGCTTCTTCCTCTATTCTTTTGATCAGTTGCTCTTCTCTATTCCAAGCGGGTAAACAACACTACTTTATTCTTTTCTCACATAGTTCGCCGACTCTGCTGGCTAAGTCCTCTTCCAGCCACCGGAACTCGTCCTGTGCATCGCCAACCGTTGGAATTCCCTGTGCACATAATCCTCCTGAACCTCGTCTGCATTGGCCAAGTCTTTTCAGCTCCAGAATCATTCCTGTGCATCGGCCATGTTGTGGACTCCCGTGCACATAATCTCCTTGACCTCGTCTGCATGCCAGTTTGTGCCTCGTCCAACTTTTAAATCTGCAACTCCTCTATATAGTTATCACCACACTCCACTGCTTCCAAGGCATCTGACAATCGTGTGATGAATCTCGTCCAATGTACGCGTCGTAATCCTGCTTCGCCTGCCATGACCACGTGGTTTTTGAACCCGGTGGCCGGGAGCGCTTCCTTCATGCCGTGCGGCTCGTTGGCTATTATTAGCTGATCCGCTTGCGTGTCACGCCAAGGTGGGCCGTGCCGCCATTTTGCGACTCCATTTTCTCTTTTATAATTTCCAGTTTTACACCCGATCCGCTCAAAATAAAATCAAATTTTGCGAGCGTCGTTTTATTATTATTATTATTTTTTCTCGCACCTCTCGTAACCAATATTCGGGTACGAAATGCACCACAGGTCCAAATATTTCCCGCTCCTGACTACAATGTTGCGGATCCGGGGGTGGGGTTCTCGGACCGAGTCTGATAGCAAACGTTACAAGATTCGGCGCCACCTCACCACCGCCGTCTCCGGGTTATAACGCCGGCGGCTCCCGGCACAGGCTTTTTCAGGTCACGCGTCTTCATCGCGACAACGTACCCTGGGACCTTACCAGTTGGGGAAATAGACCCCGGCTACAGACTGGTTTGCAGATGCCGAGCGTTTTCTGCCAGTCTTAACCATTTTAGGTTTATATTTACCATTTAACGGATCGTTCCTCGACGCGACAACAAATTAAATCCAGGCGGCAACTTCAACGGAAAACGCAGATTATTGGGGAACTCGGGGAACACAACACAAGCAAAATATCACGACAATGTTTTTAATTAATCCATAACCCGTTCTTAACTAGGGAGATACGGATTACGGGTTTCGACTTGGGGACTGACCGAGATAAGCCTTAAACGACATGCAACAAGACATAGACAGCATGCAGACAAGACAGAGAACTTGGGTTTAGTTTCATGACGAGAGGAAAGTGTCAAAGGCACGAATGTCGTCGTAACAAGCCGATGTCCGCGGATTCGCGCCCCAAGCCGAGCACGCCGTCCGTGCAAATGGCCTCGTCTTCCTTTTGTCGCCACCGCACGCGGCTCCGCGCGCTCTGAACCCCCCCCCCCCCGTGTAAGGTCGACGGCACAGACCGTCAGATCGGCGATGGGTTTCAGCTGTTTCTCACAACGTTTCCAGCATACAAGTCCAGGGGCACTGGCCTGTCACAGACAAGGGCCAATCGAGTGACGGGCTCCGGCCAGGCTGGATCATGGATTCCAAGACGTCGTCGGAGCCGTGAGGTGAGTAGGGACAGTCGAGGCTCCGTCGTTTCTCTCTTTGCCTTCCCCGGGCGCACGCTCGACTCTAAGCCCGACTGCTCATCCAGCAGATTGCGCCTTGACACCCGTCGTTTCTCTCTGCCTTCCCGCTCGAAGCCCGACTGCCAACCGCAGGATCGCGCCTCGACACCCTCTTTCTCTCTTGCCTTCCCCCTCGAAGCCAGACCTGCTCCACACCGTCCTCTGTTCTTTTCCACCTTGTTTTTTTCGGGGTGCGCACCTTTTGATGCCGACAAAACTCCTCCCCTTTAGTTTCATTCCTCTATTTTGGCCACTCCCCCTCTCAGCACGCTGGGTGGAGTCTCGCCCAGAGAGGGGAAGAAGAAGAAGGATCTCTCGGATCCACACCAACTGCACAACAAAAATACAGCCTGTGACCAACCTCCCGACACACATGTGTAAGTCCAAATTACCGAACAACCTAGCGAAACATGCATTTAATGGGGATCTGGGCTAATCCTATATTTAGTAGCATACGAAGGGCCATTTCCGTAACAGCTAATTATCACATCATTACAACTCCCAATTCACACGTTTCCATTAAATGATAATACTTAAATCATGATATCTTACCTTAAATAGAACACTTCCACAACTAGCACGTCCACCACACTTACTACTAAATCAAACTGTGGTCTTCAAATATACAAAAACGTATTAGCCCCTGTTGGATTTTAGTCCGAAACGGGGTGATTATGATTTGCGTTCTTCAATTTTCGTGTCCATGCATGCGGTCGTGCGTGCGTTCCGCAACCATATCTCAGACAAGTGATGACCGATTTTATTCGTACTTGGCACAAAAAGACAACACATGATGGTGTACAATTGCACATCATTTCGATGTCACGTTTGAGTCAAAAATGACCAAACTGGCGGCAAATTTTAGTTGTAAAAAAACATTTTTTAAACCGGTGTCGAACAACGTCCTCAACCATTTCTCAGACATGCATTTACCGATGTTCAAATTTGCACACAGTTAACGAATGATGGCTTACATAAAATAAGCATGTCATTTTTTTTTTCAAGATCAATCCAAGATGGCCATTTTGTGATTAAACGTGTCCCCAACCATTTATCAAGATATGGCCATTGTCCGATTTTGCTCAAACTTGCACGAAGCACGGGACATGAGGGCATACAATTTGCACTCAACTTTATTTGACGATGCTTATCAAAGATGGCCGACTGATGGACTGGCGGCAATTTTTAGTTGCTAAAAAAAACCTGATGTTTGAACACGTCTCGACCATTCTCGGAGATGCATTTACTTGATGGTGTTCAAGCTTTGGCACCCAGATAAAGAATGATGGCTTAAAATATCACGTCATTTTTTTTGAGATCAAATCCAAGATGGCCAACTGCGGCCATTTTGTTTACTTAAATGTGTCCCTAACCATTTCTCAAACATTGCATGGTCAAATTAATTTCAAAACTTGGCACAAGCACAGTACATGATGGCCTACCACGTTGCACCTCACTTTTGTTTGCGATCTATCAAAGGATGGCTGACTTGGTAGACGTGGGCCAAGTAGTGTACATATTATGACCAGCCCTTTAACTCCGTACAGGAAAATTACTAAAACAATGGGGGTTATGACATTTATGTCTTCTTTACTTGTTATAATGGTTTCTACATGTTTCCCTGTCTCTAGCAACCACTGAAAATGGTTTAAAATGTCCTTTTAAAAAAAAAAAAAATTCTAATTCTATTTGGTGTCATTTATGAACTTAAAGAAAACCTGTTTTTATCTGCCTCACTGTGTCTCCCTGTTTAGCATAATGCTGACCAGCTCTGTTTTAATTATTGATGGTTCAGTGCGCTGTTGCTCTCATTGGTCCTAATTATTACCTCTGCCAAGAGAGGTTATGTTTCAACCCTGTCTCTGTCTGTGAACGGATATCTTAAAACGGTTGTGGACCGGATTCCAGATAAAATTTGGTGTAGAGGTTGTGTGTGTGACAAGCGACGAATGATTAGATGTTGGTTAAAAGATCCTGTTAGCGTCCTCAAATTTTCTAAGTGATTATAACTAAACCATTGAGAGACAGGGCCAAACAATATATAACACACTATCTGAAAAAGTTATGGAACGGATTCGACGAAACTTGGTGGACAGGTTGTGTCTGAAGAGGATTCAATTTTGGTTGGAAGATCGGAATCCGGATCCGGGATATGAGATTTTTTAATTTTTTGAAGTGATTTCTTCACCATTGAGGATGGGGACAAAAATGATTTTACAGTGTAGCATGAATATTTCAAAAGGTCGTGGACAGATATGACAAAACTCGGTGGATTGTGGTTAGTTTAGGTACCATGACAGGGGTTCGAACTCCGAGACCCGAATATCTTAAGCCAGCCACTTAACCGTTAAGCCAACACCAGGCTACCTTGTTATTAATTCCATCCATCCATTGGGACCATTACTCTGTTAGAGATGTTTGTGCTGTGCCGAAGCAGTCTCCAGGGTATGGCACAATCCTAGAATGGGTTGCTACTCCCATTAATGTTATGGTGATGTTGATTGCAGGTTTTGGAATTATTAATGATCCAGAAATTTTAATACCAGAATAAAACCTCACCTTTTCAGGTAATTTTTTAAAAGCATTATAAGTTAGTTTATTAAACATTAAGTTTAAGCATTATATAAACAAACAAACAAACAAACAACACCACACACACGTAAGCATAAAAGCAAGTGATATTTATTCACAAACAGAAATCAGAGAACACGTGGAACTAAACTGCACTCGGTGAGCGCATACCTTCGCCAAGTCTGAACAGCTTTACATTTTGTATTCACTGACGAGCCGGATTTGCATCCGGATCTTAACAAAATCTAATTGGCTTGGTTCTTGTCACTTAACCAACTCATCCACCAAGTTTTGTCATAATCAGTCCAAAACATATGAATTATCATCGCTCATGTCGATTTTGCCCTATCTCTCAATGGGTGAAGAATCAGTTGAAAAATTCTAGAAGCCGGATCCGAATCTTCACCAAAATCTCATCATTTTGTCATTGTCACATAACACAATCCTCTCCACCAAATTTCAGTCCCAAATCCGTCAACAACGTTTTGAGAATCATTTCACAAAACAGACACGGGTTAAAACATAACCTCCATCAACCTTCAGCAGCGGGCTAATTAAGTTTAGAGAGAGAAAAAGAAGAATTGGCCCTTAAAAGATAATTGCACCCACAGTAAAGCATCAGCCGAGAAGTGCCCACTTAAATGCAAGCGAGTTCTTGCCAAATGATCAAATGAAAAAAAACTTAAAACAACTATTCCAAAATCTGTAAATTATCGGCATAATGTACAGGAAATCAAGGACCACCAAAATCCTTGATTACTTTAACGTACAAACTGGAATGTAAATTTCACACCTACAAAAGTTCATGAAGTAATGCTATTGCAAATTATTTCATGAGATTTGCATTCCGTCGTAAATATCATGTACGGCCTCTATATGTGTGTTAATCAAAGTCTGCACCTTTACCCTTTCATGTTCACCAAGTTAAATTATTGGAGATTGGGTTCTCCACCAATCCGTCGATTTTCTCACTATTTTCTTTCTCTCTTCCCTCTCCTCTTCTTTTTCTTTTTTCCTCTTCTTCTCCTCTCCCCCTCTTTTTCCTTCTTTCCTTCTCTCTTCTCTTCCTCTTCTCTCCCTTCTCTTTTCGGTTTTTATGGACTTGATTATGCAGCCAGTAATTGGTGTCGCAACACAATTTCGCAGACCGATCCAATAAAATGCAACCAATGTGCACCTGAACTCATTTCTCTGCAAAATCTTCGATTATTTTGAGATCACTTGACACCATTGTTCTTGCATCATGCATGCAAGCATGCCTTGACACACTGATGAAGGCTTGCGGTTAAGCCACTTTCTGTGGTATTTCAATGCAATCCAAAACTCCCACTTCCAGGAAACTTAACAGGTCCGTAAACACTTGCTTTATGCCTGGTGTGGCTTTGCCGTTAAGGTGGTTGGCTTGGACTGTGAAGTCCTGTGTTCAAGCCCTTGTCGACTGTTGATTAACACAGACACCCAGATCAGACATTTCATCCTTCTGAGGTCAGCGAAATGAGTACCAGTGTTACTGCGGTAATAACCATTCGGGGTAACCTGCATTGGATTGGCGACCCGTTCCAGGACTATACTCCTTTGCCAATGAACGGCCTCGGCAGTACCGATCGCAGCCCTTATATTGCTTTGCGCGCGCGAAAGGATTGGTATTGATTATTATTATTATTATTAATTATTATTATTCTAACATTGCTTTTAGCATGCGATGCAGCCATTGTCATGGAGGGTATGCCATTGTTTCAAGAGACGATAGCTTTTTGCACGCTGCACGTCTGAGATGATCATTACATCCACCAATAGTAGGAGAAACATACCATTCACTGTTACACCACGGAATACCCAGTTGAAACACGATTTCAATGCTGTGGCCTTTTTTGGATGTGGAGAAGTTGGTCTTTCTCTCTGCTAAAGGAGACTTCAGTTCGGCCTCAAAATGGTGGCACCAGGGTTTTATCTCCAGCATGATGCATTGTAAGAAGTGACAAAGTGTGGAAAAAAAATTGCAAAAACAATTATCGAGTGCTAATTTACTGTGTCTTGCTGTTTTCTTCTGCATATCGCTGGATATTATCGTTGAGTTCAGACACTTTCTGCTGAAAAGCCTGATCTGTCACAACCACATGCTTGGTAATGGTACGAGAAGCCATTATTAAGTTCCTGAAACATAACAAATATGCTTTTAAACCCAAGATTTACTCGAAATATCAGCAAGGCATGAGAAAGATACATGTGATCTTGCGAATCATCGAAACCTTTTATTTTAAAAGTTACATTAGTGATATGACCTTTTGGATGATGATTGTGTATGTCCATTCTGTCCTCTTCACAACGCAAGTTGCGTGACACAACCATCTCATGTTGCAGCCCAATATCCACGATTAACTTTTTCTACCTTTGCGTAGCCTTGTTTGTCCCGAAGACGACCCATCCTCACTTTCTGCTTTTTCATGGATGTTAAACCTTCCCATACATTGTGTTAACCTTTCCATTAACCGTTTATGTGAAAATTGTGAAAAAACAGCAAAAAAGGAAAACATTTACAGCTTATACTGTCCGGTTGTGAAACATGCTGGAGCACTGCAAGATCACGACCACATCATCAATATTTGCAAAGCATCGATGCTTACCAAAGCAATTCCTGGGCAAACGTGAGGTTAGGGTTATCATGGTGTTTTTGCATTGCCATCCCAGCAGTCAGTCAGGGTAGGAATTTGGGAATTAGCCAAGGTGCTGGCAATAATTTACCTACTCTTTGTGAGGACAGCCGTAGGAATCGATTAAAGTCCACTAACAGCTATTCAGGCAAAACACAAGTTTAACATCCATCCAAGAGCCGGTGCACACTTACATGATGTATCTCATGCCTGCAAAGACGTACAGGTTCTTTCTGAGCCTTGTAATACAGAACAGAAAATATAGGAACATAGAAAACATAGTTAACATGCAGTTGTGAAGGGACTAACCGTCCACTTCAGCTGCCTTTCTGTAATTATCTCTCAAGGCAGCCGCTCATCTTCTCGTAGCATGATTTCTTGGCACAGTCTGGGTCAGAGAGAAGGCCAACCACAATTTCACAATCAATATGCCCAGTCATCGTGTTGAGATTGTGCATTCGGTATGTTTATAATTTATTTTTATAACAAGATATTGTGTCATAGAAAAAAGTAAGATGGCGAAGGTAAAAAGGCTAAGTTAATGACAATGGGGCCAAAACTGGACACAAGCATTGGAATGAATGGACAGTATACAATGAGAAGAGAGAAGAGGAGGAAACACAGATAAGGGGATGGTGTAGGTTGATGTTATTGCGGCTAGAAAGCATTGTGGTCAGGAATGAGGGTTGATGTTGATGGTGGTATGTGTCTGTTTGGAAGCCCTTGAGAGAAGAAAGAATCGACTGAACTCTCTCCAGAGGGACAAATGAAAGAAAAGAGGAACACAAGACTGGAGGGTGGGCAGTAAGCAGGATTTGCTGGACATTAATGGGAGATACTGACAACGGTGCTGATGGCATGGTCTACCCTCAGAAGATACGCAGCATTCACCTGTAAGCTGTCTAGCCTTGAGTTGAATCCCGAACCAGCTATAAAACTGTCATAACCGGTGTTTCACAGGCAGGGTGATCCATCAATGTGTTGTGCCCCCCTCCTTGAATGGACGATTAAACAGGACCCAACACAACACAGACAGGGACGAGCTCTGCTCAAAAAATTAGAAACATACTGTGACAGGAACATTTCATTTAAGCCTACAATGTCTGGAGCTGCAGCAGTAACCTCAATGGAAAGATTGGTGACATTAGATGAAGTTCTCAAATATTGCGTTGACCCTACTGCTAGGAAGAGAATGATAAGAGGAGCTGAGAGGACAGTGGCAAGTAGCAGGAGCTCGTGGGTTGGTGGCTATCAGGACATGGGGTGGGGTACTTGGATATCAGTGTGGATAGATGGAGGGCAGAAATTGAAGGAGTTAATGACGTGAGCTGCAAAACCGGTTTCTCTTTTGAATCCCAAGGTTAAGCCAAACGAAGGACAGATATCATTGACCAGGATGTATTGAAAAACCATGAGGAAAGTACTGCCTGATGCGTGTGGTTGTGAGCAGATATAATATATAATCGAGAATATATCACAAACCTAGTATATAATATCATAGGTTTGTGAGCAAACCAGAACAGGAATATAACAGTTGTGAAGAAGGATAAACTGAATGCAAAATTTTTGAGAGGCCAAAAATTGGACATTATTTCTCTAATTTATTACCTCCGCCACCAAAAGTGGACCGAGGTTATGTTTCACTCCTGTCCGTCTGTTTTGTGAACAGGATATCTCAAAATGTTGTGACAGACCTACTCAAACTTGGTGGACAGGTTGGGTGTGTTGAACAATGACAAAATTGATTTGATTTTGGTGAAGATCCGAATCTGGATCGGAATCGCGAATTTTTTAATTTTTTCAAAGTGATTTCTTACCATTGGAGATGGGACCAAAATCGATAAAGAGCATGGTATTTCAAGGAGGTTGTTGGATCAGTTTGTGACCAAAGTGGGTGGTGGTTGCGATTATGTGACAAGAACCAAGTCGTATGATTTTGGTTGACGTCCCGGATCAGATCCAGCCAATCAGAGGGATACAAAATTGTAAACTGTTAGCCAGGTGTGAGGATATGATCCCACCGAGTGCCATTCGTTTTATATTTAAGGCCTCCTCTGTGGGATTTGCTGTTGTGGGGTTTATTTCTACAATTAGGCCACCAATTTTTTTGAAATAGTACCACATAGCTTCTTAAACCCCTCGAGTAATTAAACCATTCATTTTTGAAAAAAGAAAAAAAAATTTCCTTTTCTTCTCTTGTTTCCTTTCCTTCTGCACTCTCATTCCGAGCTTATCTTTGGCGCCGGCTGACTTTCAGAATGAAATTTTACTAAGTGATGCGACTAGAAATTACGTGGGGTCGACATAATTATGCTTGACATTGACCTTAATTTTTAAGCTCATGCCTAATTTGTCGACATATAACCATTTTTCTCCTTTAACCATAACTAAAAAGGTTTGTCCGACCATAACAAAATACCTCTCTAGACGCCTAGACCTAAGAAGTTGTATTTATCCTAATTTCCATCATACCCTCCATGGTTAAAGGTAAAAGTCTTCGACTCCGAGGAGTACAAACCACCATTTATTTTTCTTCCTTTTTTTCAGCCAATGGGGGGTTTTTTTCCTATGTCCGAGCTGTATCTTGGATCCGGCTGGACTTTCGAATAAAATTTTTGCCACCAAAATGGCTAAGAAAAGTATGCGGGGTTTACACAATTTTTTATTGACCTTTGATCTCATAATTTATACCTTCACCACCAAAAGTGGACAGAGCGTTATGTTTGTTTTGGTCATGACCCAATTTAAAACATTTTTCACCATAACTCAAATAAGGTTGTCTGATCGGAACAAATTGCCCTCTTGTATATAGCATCGAGGAATCTGCATTGCATTTGAATTTACAAATATTCCTCCGAGTTTAAATTGCATGAAATACGGGCTGAAAAAATAAAAATAAAACGACTTTTTTGTCATCGCTCAATTTTACCAATGCAGAATCTCAAAGACTGCTTAACGCCCGTCAAGATGCTCTTGCATCACAATGCGTGGACATTGCACTGAAATTGTGCACCTGATAATTGATTTTGTGTCCATGACCTCCTTTTTTGGATGACTTAATGAACAAAAGACGTCTTTTGATCATAACTTCAATAATTTTCCTCCAATTTTCCACATTGTGAGTTTTATGGATAGATTGTAGACGCACACTTTTCTTATGACACTCTATCCATAAATGTTGAAAAGTCAAGTTCATGTGGTGGTCAAGAGTAAAACACTGGGCGTATCTATATCAGTACTTTGTTGCAATTTCAGATTGATCTAATAGTCGCTGAGTCTAGAACACAGAACGAACAACACAACTATCAATACAAATGAACTGCACGCAGTAAAATTTATACGGCCGGACAAACAAGGGATGTAGATAATGATGAGGGAAAGGGAGAATGCAAGGGTTAACAAGATGCATACTATAAATCTAATGAAGTGGGAGGTGGTTTTTAATGGATATAGAAAATATCAGTTGGATGGGGACGATTTGAGATGGTGTGTGAACAAGCTGTCTGAGAGACCTGGAGATCTCTCTACGTGTG
>CM068956.1:26888286-26898626 GCA_035128595.1 Eptatretus atami | reverse complement strand
GTCTACCCCCTTGTCTTTAAGGGGGTTTTTTATTTTCTTTGAATGAATGTTGTGGCGCCGTGTCCGACAAGTAGGGAAATGCTAAGTGCTTGTGAAATAATTAGTTATAGGACGGTCGTAGCACTTTTTGCATCGCTTTTGTGCTCTTTTTGCTGCTCGTGCTTCGTCCCGTCCCGCATTCATCGCAATAACTCGCATGCGTGTTTCACACATTATTGCTGATGTATACGTGTAAAATTATAAAATGGCTTGTTTGAATATAACCTGTTCGTCGCGTCATTTCCCTCCATGAACTGCCGTATTGTATTTCGGATAATAGCGGCTTTTTAATAGCCGATAATAGATCGGTCCAACGAGCCTCACGATAATACCCCGCTCGTTATCCAAACACGGAGCGAGCTGCTTCGGCGGCTCGTGTCCAAAGCAGGCCTTCGTTGAGGTAACATATCTCTCCGTAATTACCCGCGCAATAATTAGGTAAATCGATTATTTGGCAGATCGACCCTGTACGCGGGTAGAGTGCGGACAAGGTTGGGGTGGTGCTTGGAGCACACCCGTGACTGGTTTTCGGCGTTGTTCCGGAAAGTCGCGACTGAATTGTCCGTCCGCTGGGCGTACGGCCGTGATTCGGCTAAAAGCGGCTGTCCGCACGCCAGCGGGCGGAGAATTCGTAACAATATATTGGAACGCGTCGCTCCTCTCAATCTTGGACCTCTATCCAGAGTCTGCACAAATGCCGACCAAAGAGGGAAATGAAAGGAATGAAACAGTTACAAGTCCAGTGTGAAGCAGAAGTGTCAGAAGACCAGCTGCCTGGCTGAAAGACGTTGAGAGATAGAATGAAACATTGACAGCTAATGGTACTTGGCATAAGTTGAGAATGAGTTAAGTAAACATTCAATGTTCATGTGCTAATGTTGGTGAAGAATTAATATTTCGTTTCTTACATTTAATTCATCGGAAGTGTTCTCCAACATCATGATAATTCATCGGATTCTATACATTGGTGGAGTTAATGGGTGAAGGTACCAAGTGATGGGACAATTACTGTGTTTGTATTTTGTTCTTCCGGTTGCTTTCCTTATCATTTCAAAGTTCAATTCTGCATTCCCTAAATGTCTTCAAGAAAAGGAGAAATGTTGTGTCCTGTTATTACATTGATTATGTAAATGCTCATGTGATGTTGGACACGAGAGGGCGTTCGTGAAGGAGCCGGAAAGAGGGAATGTGGTGGTGATCGAGTAAAGCCGGTTTATTGTACTCTTACGATCCGGATCTGATTTCTTACAAACACAACACAATGGAAGTACAATATAAACTTCACATTTTTACCATTTCATAATTACACTTCCACAATGAAGTACGTGACGTTAATTGTGTGTTTAAATTGTACGATTGGCTCTTCTGCACAAAAAGGTTGCCGATCGACCCCTGAATTACACGATTCGACCTCCAATTCGCATTTGGTGCTTCACGAGCTCGCTATAATGGAGTGTCTAATTTGTCTGCCTTGGCTCAATGAATTTTCAGTATTTTAAATATGTTGAGTTGAAATTCATTTGTTAGAATATGAATGTCCAGCAAAAGTGACATTTGTTACAACAAACATTGTTATAATGCGTTACATACAATGGGACCTCACTGTATTACCTCAACAAAGCTATTGTTCTGAAAGATAAAGCTCTGCAATAGTCCTTTCCTTTAAAAAAATTAAAAAATGCCGGTACAGCTAAAGCATCATGAATGTCTCTCCTCTCTCAAAAATGCAACTCGAAACTACAACTGTGTGATGGCGTCCTTGTTATTTCATTATATTTCACATTCATTTTTCTGCTTGGTGTGGCAGGGAAAGTAATAGGAGGCACAGTGGGGGCTTTGTCCACTCTTGGAGTGCCAGCTACGTTACTGTTCGCCTTGAAGAAGATGCGCAGCAAGCAGGCTGGTGAGATACACACTGTAGAAAATTAAGGGAATTGTAAGACTACTTCTAACTCTTCATTTGTCACTTACTCCTCTGCATTTGTTACTTCACACTGTGATTTTTTTTTAACCACATTATAGACTTTTGAATAGGAAAATAGTGCTAAATTCACTATTTCCCACTGAATTTTATTTGAAAAAGTCTATTGTTGAGAAACAATTATAATCATCCTCTCCCTTTTTGCTCGTAAATATATTTGTGTTTTGCACCCTTGATATAGTGGTGTGCTCCACGTTCCAAGTGAAAAACTACAGTGAAACTGCAGAAATTTTAATATTACCTCGTGGATTGCTATATTTAATAACCAGCAACTATCACCCGTCACTTCGCTCAAGGAGAGAGAGAGGAGAAAGAAAGGAATTTTAGAGAGAGAGGAAAAGAGGAGAGAGGAGAAAGAGAAGACGAGAAGGGAAGGGAAAAAAGAGAAGAAGGAGAGGAAGAGAAGAGAGAGAGGAGAGAAAAAGAGAGAGAGAGAGAAGAGAAAGAAGGAGAGAGGAGAAGAAGGAAGGAGAGAGAGAACCAGAAAGGACCATGAGACACGAGAATGAACCAGAGACCAGAGCAAGACAGAGACAAGAGGACGGGGAACGGGGTGGGCGGGAGGAAAGAGTGGGGGGGAAAGAAAGAGGGTGTGATGATGGGTTTTTTTTTTTTTTTTTGTGTATACCATGGTTCGAGGGCCCTCGTATATGGAGAGCTAAACACACAACGCCAACAGCAAGGGGGGCAAAATGCGAGACCAAGAGGGGCGGGAAAGTGGAGAGGGACCAAAAAAAACAGTGGGGGGGGAAAACAGAAACCACAATTTAAAGGGTTTGGAATTCCTGTTGGGGAAGGGAAAAAAGAAGGGGGAAAAAAGAAAAATGTTTTGGGGGGAATAATGGTGGATAACCGGGGGGGAAACATGGGGGAAAAGAGAAAAAGAAAATTGGGACCCAATTTTACGGGACCTTTTTCAGGAAGGAAAGCAAAGGGGGGAAAATTGAAAGGAAAGTGGGGCCCTTTGGGTTGGATTTAAATCGGGGGTTTAAGAAAAAGATCGAGGAAATTGGGGAAAATGGGGGATGATAATAGAAAGGTTGGTTTGGGGGTGAAAGCAGCCTTGTTTGAAAAGCCCTGGGGAAAGGGGAAGAAAAATGGGAAAAAAAGAATAGAGGTGAAAAGGGAGTTTTTATTCCCAAAAGGTGGGGGAAAAAAGAAAGGAATGAAAGGAGTTGAAAAGGGTGAAGAAAGTTGGTTCGGTTGAAATTTTGGGGTAAAAGTTTTTTTTTACGCAAGAAAAAGGGGGGGTTGTTTTTGGCGGAAAAACCCCCTTTGAGGCGGCCCCTGGGGTTGGGCAAAAAAATGTTTTTTTTTGGGGTTTTGGGGAAACAAATGGGCAAAGAAAAAAGAAAAAAGAAAGCAAAAGGGGGGCCAAAGGCCCCCTTTTGGAAAAGAAAGGGAAAAGTCGTGTAGAAGAAGCCAAGAAGACCAACCGACAACCCTTGCCGGGTGGGGAATTGGTGAGGGAGGCCCCCAAAAAGGAAAACCTTCAGCCTCAAATTTTGCGGGGAGAAAATTAAAAAAAAAAATGGCCCGATGAATTCCTTAAATGCCCCCGCTGGGGTTTCGACAAAGCGGGTGGGAAAAGCCCGAGAAAAAGGTTTTGGGGGAAGGCGGCAGGAAAGCGCAAAAAAAACCCAAGCCCAGAAAAGGGGGGCGAGCAAGTAAACTTTCCCCCCATTCCCAGGCCTACGGAAAACCAACAAAAAAAGGGCCCCTTTTTGGGGGGTAAAAGTTGGGGGTTTTCAGGAGCGCTCAAGAGGGGGCCCCGAGGGGAAAGGGACCCTTTTTTTGGGCAAAACGATGGGGGGGATGGGATTTTTTTCCCAGTCCGGCGAACTGGGCTTTTTTTTTTTGGAAAAAAAAAAGGCGAAGGGTTTGGGAAAAATGGTTTGGACTTTTCCAAGGGGAAAAGGTCAAAAATGGGGCGAAATAGTGGAGGAACCAGAAGCCCCTTGGGGGGGAAAAGAAAAAAAGGACTTTTTCTTTTTTCCCCAGAAAAAAAAAAGGGATTTTGTTTTTGAAAGAAAGGTTGGGAAAAAATTGGGGGGGGTTTTTTTCCCCTTTAAACGGTCCCCTTTTTTCCGGAAGAAAGAAAAACAAAAATAGTGGAGTGGGGGGTGGAAAGATTTTTTTTTTTTTGGTTCCCTTGGAAATTTTGGAAAAAGACAAAAATTGGTTTTTTCCCCAATGTTTGGGGTTTTTTTGGAAAAACCCAAGTTTTGGGGGGTGATTTTTTTTAAAAATCCAGATTTCCCTTTGCAAAGTGAAGGCCGAAAGGAAGCCCCCCCTGCCCCCTTGCTTCCCCCCGGTCCCCCCCCCCCCCCCTTTGAAAGGGGTTGAACAAGAAAATGGTAAGCGGCAAATAAAAGAGGGTTTTGGGGAAGGGGTTCCCATCCGGCCAAAAAAAAAAAGAAAGGAAAATTAATAAAAGAAAAGGGGAAAAAAAATTTTTTTCCAGAGAAGTTCGGGAGAGATATTGGAAAATGGGAAAAACCCAGAAAAAAAAAAAAAAAAAAAGAAACAAAGGGGGCCCCCCCCGCAGAAAAACGCCCTTACCCTTTGAGGGAAAAAACCTCCCCCCCCCCAGGCCCCTGCAAAACAGGAAAAAAGAAAAGGTTGGGGAAAAATGAAACGAACCTTTCCCATTTTTAGGGCCCACAAAAACGTTTTTGGGAACCTTGGCGAAAACCCAAAGGAGAAGGAAAAAGTTCCTTTGGGGCCCCCCACCCCCGCCCCGAGCCCGCCGCCATTGAAAGGTTGGAAAGGATTTGGGGCCCTTGGGGGGATAACCCAATGGAGGAAGGGTTTTTTTGGGGTTTTGGGAGTAAAGTGGGGCAGGGTGGGGGGGCCTCGCCCCAAAGAAAACCCCCTTGGGTTTTGTTTTTTTCCCAAAAAAGCAAACGGTTGGGGAAAAAAAAATTATGTTTTTTCCCGCAGGGAAAAAAAAAAAATTACGGCTTCCGGATATTTTTCCTGGGTTCCCTGGCGGGTTGAGGAAAACCCTCCCCCCATCCCCCATTTGAAAAATGGGGAAGGAAAAGGGCAAAAGAAAAAAAAGCATAAAGGGCTCCATATTTCCAGGGGTTGAAATAGGGTGGGGACCCTCCTTTGGTTTTTTTCACTTGAAACCCAAAATTTGGGGGAAAAAATTGGAAATTTCCGGAAAAAATTCAGCCCCCATTTTGGGGAGAAGAAGGAAAAAAAAAAAAAAAGGATTTTTCAAAAATGTCCCTGAAAAAGCCGATTGAAAATGGGGGGGAAAAATTTTTTCCCCATAAACCCCCCTTTTGGGCCTTTTGGAATTTGGGATTTTGGGAGAAAGGGGGCTTGGATTTTTTGGTTTCCCTGTTTAGTTTACAGGGGGATCCTTGGTTTTTTGTTTTTTGGCCAACCTTTTTTATTGCAGGGCATAAAGTGGGGAAAAAAAAATGTTTTAGCAAAAGATTTTTTTTTCCCAAGCAGAAAAAATTGGGGCAGATTTTGAAAACTTTTTTGAAAAAGCCAAAAATTTTGAAACGAGGCGTTTAAAAAAATTAAAAGAAACCGAAAGAGAAAGGGGTTGGGGGAAAAGCCAAAAGGGCCCCCTAAAGAAGAAAAAAAAAAGGCAGGCGCCTTTTTTTTTTTGGGAGGGAAAAACACGTTTGGGGGGGGCTTTTTTGATGCCCCGTTTCCTGGGGGGGACCGGTTTTTTGCCCCCCCCAAGAAATCCCCTGGAAAAAAGGGTTCGAAGGGTTTTTTGAAAAAAAAAGGCCCCAAGCCCTTTTCCTTTTCCCCACCTTTTGGGGGTTTAAGAAGAAAAAGGGAAACCAAACAAAGAAAGGGGTCCCCAGGGGAAAAACAACAGTTTTTGGGGGTTGGGGGGGGGTGGAACTGGGGTTAAAAGGTTTTTTTGGTTTTTGGAGGGGAAAAAAGTTGGATGGGGTTTAAAAAGGGGAAAAACAACAAGGAAATTTTTAGCGCTTTTTGGCGGCCACAAAAAACCGAAAGTTTTTTTTTTTAGACCATTCCAAAGCTTTTTTTAAAAAAAATTTCCACTTGGCCGGGGGTAAAAAAATCAAGCCCAGTGGGGGGGGGCCCCAAAGCCCATTTTTTTTTGAAAAAGGGTAAAAAAGGGGAAGGGGGAGAAAAAAAAAATGGAAAAGGGGGGAAAAACCAAAATAAACAAAAAACCAAGAAAAAAACCCCAGAAATTTGGGGGATTTTAAAAACGCCCCCACCAGGGAAAATTTTTAGGAGGGGAGAGGAAAAAAGGGGTTTTTTTTTTTTTTTGGAAAAGAGTTTTTTCAAAAAAGAACTTTGAAAAGGATTGGAAAGAAAAGGGGAAAAAATTTGGTTTTGTTTTTTTCCCCTGGCTCCTTCCCCGCTGAAGGGGGGGGGTAAGATACCAAACAAACTTTTTGTTTTTTCCGAAAAAAAAGCTTTTTGGTGGGGGGAAAAAGGAAAACTGAGAAATTTTGGGGCCCCCCCAACAAAGTTTTTGGGGTTTTTTGGGCTTTTCCCCCCCCATGAAGGGGGCAAAAGGGCCAAAAAGTTTTGGGTTTTCCGCAGGGGACCAAAGTTTTTTGGCCGCCCCCCTCGGCCCCCAAGCCTTTCTTCAAAAGTTTAAAAAACCCAAGGGGCGGGATAGAAAAAAAAGGGGTTAGGAAAAAAACCTCAAAAAACCTGGGAAAGATCCCGAAGAGGGGGGGAAAATAAAAAAAATTTTCCCTGGTTTGCCCCCCAAATGAAAAAATAAGGGGTTAAAGAAAAGCCAAGTTTTTTTTTTTTTCCCCCTTTTTTGAAAAAAAAGAATTTCCCCCAGGATGGAAAAAAAAAGGTTTGGAAATTGTTTTTGGAAGAAAAGGTATAGTGAAATTTTTTTAGGGAAAAAAAAAGACCAAAAAAGTTTCTTTTTGGGTTTTTTTTTTAAAGTTTTTTGATAGGCTTGCCTTTGGGAAGACCCCCCCCTTGCCCCCAGTATTTTTTTTTCCCCGGGGCTTTTGGAAAGGTGAAAAATGCCCCAAGAAAACTCCCGACGGCCCCGGTGGAAGCGGTTTTTGGGGTTTCCTTTCCCTTGAAATAACAAAAAAAGCGCCCAGGAAAAAAAAGAGATTTGTCCCAACTTTTTTGGAAAAAAACCCCAAGGGGAAAACGTTTTTTTGGTCCCAGGAAAAAAACCCAATTTTGGGGAAAAGGCGGAAGGAAAGAAAAAAAAAAAAAGCCCAGGCAGATTTATTTGTCCCCAGGGGAAATTTGTTTTTCAAATTCAAGAAAATCCTTAGAAAAAGAAAGATTGGGAGTAACATTGGGGGGGGGGTTTTTTGAAAGATTTCCCGCCCGGGGTTTTTTCCGGGGGGGGGGAAAAAAAAAAAAAATTGAAACCCGAATTTGAGTCCAGTTCCCCAAAAATTTAAAAAGTTCCAAAAAAACATAAAGCCCCTTTTTTTTTTTTGGCCCTTTGGAAAAAAGGTACCATAAACAGGGGTGGGAGGAGGAGGTTAAAAACCCCAAACACCCCAGCCCCCCCCCCAAACTGGCCCCCGGTGGGGAATGAAACAAACCAAATTTGGGGGGAAAAAAGTTTCCCCCCACCAACAAAAATTTAAAGCAAACAGGAAAGAAAGGAAGAGTTTTTTTTTTTTTTTTTGGGGGGAAAAAAATTTGAAGAAAAAAAAAGGGAATGAAGATAAAATGGGGGTTCCCCCGCAAATGGTTTTTTTCGGAAATTAGGTTGGCAGGTTTGGTAAGGATGGAAGTCCATTTCCCACTGGTTTTTTCGTTGTGGGGGAAAACCGGTAACAGTTACAAAATATAAAACCCATTTGAAAAAAAAAAGGTTTTGGGGGGGGAAAAAAAAAGGTGGGGGAAAGGGGGAAAAAAACCCCCCCCCGGTTAAAGCCAGAAACGGTTTATTTCCCTGGGGGGGGTGTTGGGGGGGAAAAAAAAAAAAGTGGAAAGGAAAAAGCAAGTGCAAAAAAAAGGAAAGAAAGGTGGAAAGGGAAATAGAAGTCCCCTTTTTTTTGAAATGAAGAGAGCAAAAACAACCCTTCCAACCCGGGAAAAAAAACCGGAAAGGCCCTCCCCCAGGGTTTTCCCTGGTTTTTTTTTCCAAAACCGGGAGGAAGGGGAAAAGTTTTAACCGGGTTTTGAGAAAAAGATTTTACTTTTTTGGGGGGGGAAAAAGTCCCCCAGGAACACGGTTTCCCAATGGGGAAAGAAGGGGGAAAAAAAAAAAGGGTTTTCTGTTTTTGGGGCCCGCAAAAAGAAACATTTAATTGTCTGGTTTTTGGTTTTTTTCCCTCCCCCAAGTTGGGGGCCGCAAAAAGCCCTGTTTTTTAAATGTGAAAAGGGGATTTTTGGAAAAAGGGGTTTTTTTTTGAAAAAGCCGAAAAAGGGCCCCGGAAAAAAAAAAAATTTATTTTTTTTGAGGGTTCCAAACACCTTTTTTTTTTTTTTAATGAAAAAGAAAAAAGGGGGGGTTTTTAGGGGGAGTTGGAGGCCCCCCTTTTTTTTTTGGGTTTGGGCGAAAAGGGGGGTTGGGGGGGGGGAAAAGGGGGAAAGGGGTAAAGGACCAAAGGGGGGAAACGAGGGGGAGGGGAAGGTTAAAGGGAAAAGGGGGTTTTTTTTTTTGGTTTTTTTTTTTTTTTTTTGAAAAAACAGAAGGGTGGTTTGGGGGGGATTTTTGGCCCAAAAGAAAAAAAATAGCTTTTTAGAAAAAGGAGGGGCCCCCGAAAAATGAAGGGAAGGAAAAAGAAAAAAAAAAAAAAAAAAGGCCTTTCTTTGGTTGGGTGGGGCTGGGGGGAGAAAAAGGGGGGGGGAAAAAAAAAAAACAAGAGGAACCAAGGAAAAAAAAAGAAGGGCCCCAAGTTTTGAAAGGGGAATTTTGGAAAAAGGAAAGGTTTGGGAAGTTGGGGAAAGAAAGATGGGGGAAAGGTTTGGGGAAAAGAGGGCAGTGGGGAAAGGGGGAAGGGGCCAGCCCCTTGGGTTGGGAATGAAAGAAGGGGGGGCCCCCAAAAAACTTTGAGAAGGGATTGAAGTTTGGGGAAAAAGGGGGGAAAATTGAAAAAAAGGTTTTTTTTGGGGGAGAAAGGTTTGGGGAAAGGGGGGAAAATTTTTTTTTGGGAAGAAAGAAGGTTTTTTGAGGAAGGGGGAGGCCCCTTGTGGAAGGGAAAGGAAAAAAGAAAAGTTTGGGAATTTTGGTTTTTTTTTTGGCCCTTTTGGAAGAGTGTGGAGAAGTTGGGGGACGGGGGGGGTTTGGAAAAGGGGGGGTTGAAAAAGTTTGGGCCCAACTGGAAAAAAGAAAAGTTTTTTTGGGGAAAAAAAAAAAGAAATTGGTTTTTTGAAAAAGTTGGGAAAAATTGAACCATCCAATTTGGGGCAAACCCTGTTTTGGGTTTTTTTTTTTTAAAAAGTTTTTTTTTTTAGGGTCAAGAAGAAAAATTGACCGATTTTTTTTTTTAAAACACAAAATTTTCTTTGGATGGGAATTTTTTGGCCACGCAAATAAAAGGCGCGAAAATTTCCCAGAAAAAAAGAAAAAAATGGGAAAGGAATAAAGAAAGCGCGCTTTTTGGGTTTAATTAGTTTTTTTTTTGAAATTTTTTTTTTAAGGCAAAAGGGAAATGAAGGAGAAGGGTCCCCGAAAATGAAAAAGGAAACGCCAAGTCCCCCCTTTTGTTTTAAAAATACAAAAGAAAAAAAAGAAGTTAAAAAAGGTTGCCAATTTAATGAAAAAAAAAACAAAGTAAAACAAAAGAAGGGGAAAAAAAAAACCCCACGCATGGTTTTTTTGGGGTTTGGGAGAAGAAAGGAGAATGAAAAGCCAAATTATAAGATCGTTTTTGTTGTTAATATTAATGTTTGAGAGAGTTTTCAACAGATTAAGTCATGGAAGTGTTGTCGAAAAAATCGAGGAAAAGAGACGAGGAGGAGAAATAAGAGGAAGAAGAAAAAGCAGAATTCGGGAGAAGGTTAGCGTGTTGTTGTAGTTGTTGTTTGTGGGTATTTTTTTTGTTTTTTTTTTTTTTTGAGATAAGAAAAAGAGATTAGTTGGGAGAATGAGGGACGTTAGGAAATGGGGAGGATGAAAATTGAAGGTAATGGAAGGATAGAAATTGAAGGTAATGGGGAGAAAACAAAACAACAACAAAAAAAAACGATCGAACCGGTAGGCCTCAAGCCTAGGCCAAAGCCTAGGCCTCAAACACCCGGTAAGAACGTCGACAAAAAATCACAAAATAGCACGATTTTTGAAAACAAACCGAACTAGGAACACACAGTGACATGTAGGTGAGAAAATTAAAACATTTAAACGGGACAAATAACGACCGAAACT
>CM068956.1:26833405-26845578 GCA_035128595.1 Eptatretus atami | reverse complement strand
CACACACACACACACACACACACACACAAATCGGTTGGCTTATAATTAAAGGTGGTGACCAGTACTGTTCCACAAAACAGAATAGAGGAGTAAAGAAATGGACGCTGCCTTTAACTGAAACATTGATATCAATGAAGGTAAAACAGTGAATAACGAGAACGACACTTGGTAGAGCACATACCTATGTCAGCCTGAACAGTTTATGTTTTGTACCTCACTGATAGGCCAGATCTGCATCCGGACCTGAAACAAAATGTAATCGGATTGTTCTCGTCACCTAAACAAATCATTCACCAAGTTTTGTCCGAATCCGTCCACAACTTTTTGAAATATTGAGCTATACATCGTTTTGGCCCGATCTCTCAATGGTGAAAAGTCACTTTTAAAAATTTTGCATCCAAATTCCGATCTTCACCAAAATCAAAGCAATTCATCGTTATCACACACCCGACCTGTACACGAAGTTTCGTTCAAATCTGTCCGCAACGTTTTGAGATATCCTGCTCACAGACAGACAGACAAAAAAGGGGTGAATACATAACCTCCGTCCACCTTCGGTGGCAGAAGTAAAAATAAACAATATCCAGAAACCTTACACTGTTCATACATCCCATCTCTCTCCTCTGTGCATATGTTATGTTTGATAGCCCCGATAGCTATGTGAAGACAAATACTTGAGTCTTTCTCTTTCAGACAACCTTGTGCTGCCATCAGGAACTGTATTACACATTAAAGTTAAATGAGCTGTTAGTTTTTTTTATTTTTTTTGTTTCTATTTTTGTATACCTTGTCGAGGCTCGTATGAGAGCTAACACACAACGCACAGCAAGGGGGCATGAGAGTCGTTGAACTAAACACAAGCACAGCAAGGGCAAGACAAGGCGGGATGGGAGGGACAAAACAGTGGGGAACAGACACATTAGATACTGTAGAAGGAGAGGATGGGACGGGAACATGGGAAGAGAAGATGGACATTCGGACTTTCAGAAGGAAAGCAGGGGAATTGAAGGAAGTGGGCTTGGTGGATTATCGGGGGTAGAAAAGATCGAGGATTTGGATGGGGGATGATAAGATGTGGTGAACAGCTGTTTTGAAAGCCTGGAGGGAAGAATGGGAAAGAATAGAGTGAGGGAGTTATTCCAAAGGCGGGAAAAAAGAGGAATGAAAGAGTGAAGTGAGCAGTGATTCGTGATTTTGAGTTTTACCAGAAGGGGTTGTTGGCGGACTTGAGCGCACTGTGGAAATGTGGTGGGGACAAATCGCAGAGAGAGCAGGGGCAGGCTGGAGGAGACGGTAGAACACAGAAAGACCACCGACACCGCGGTGATGAGTGAGAGGCCCAAAGACTCAGCTTCATTGCGGAGATGCCGATGATCCTAAATGCCCTGTTTCGACAGCGTGAACCGAGGAAGGTGGAGGCAGGAGCACCAGCCCAGAGGGAGAGCAGTATCCATCAGCTACGGACAAAAGCTTTGTAAGTGGTCAGGAGCTCAAGAGGCCGAGGAAGGACTTTGCACGACGGAGGATTCCAGTCGGCGACTGCTTTGGAGGCGAGGTTGGAAATGTGACTTTCCAGGAAAGGTCATGGCAGATAGTGAGACCAGAAGCTTGAAAGAAAAGACTTCTTCCAGAGGATTGTTGAGAAATGGATGGGGGGTTTTCTAAACGGTCCTTTCGAAGAGACATAGTGAGAGTGTGAGATTTGTCCGGATGAAAGACATGTTCCACTGTTGGACCAGTTTGTGATTTTATCCAGATCTGCAGTGAGCGAAGAACTGCTGCTTGCCGGTCTGAGGGATGACAGATGGTACGGCAGAGGTGGAGTCATCAGCAAAGAGATATAGAGGATTTTCCAGGAGTCGGAGAATCATTGATGAAAACCAGAAAAAGAACAGGCCCAGAACGCTACCTTGAGGAACTCCAGCCTGGACGAAGAGGGGATGAAGAAATCTCCATTTAGGCACACGTTGACTGCGACAGGAGAGGAAGTCTGCGAGCCATGAGTGGAGATGCCTTGGATACCATAGAAGAGTTGGTGAGTAGGGCAGGGTGCCAGACTGTGTCAAAAGCACGTGATATGTCCAGGGATACGGCTCGGATTTCCTGTCTGGCATTGAGGACCTCCATCCATTGATGGGAGAGCAGAAGCAAATTCCAGGTAGAGTGACCTGGTCTGAAACCAAATTGATGATCGGAAATCAAGCCATTGGAGAAGAGGAAGGATTTCATTCTGAAGCATGATGGATTCCATAACCTTGCTGATGATTGGGAGAAGGCTGATTGGTCTGTAGTTGCAGGGATCTGTTTGCACCTTTTTATGCAGGGCTGATGTTAGCAGATTTCAAGCAGATGGCAGATGACCTTGAGCAAATGAGAGGGTGAATAGAACAGAGAGAGGGTGAGCAAGAGACAAGAGCAGGCTTTGAGGACACGTGGCTGATGCGTCTGGACCGGTTGCAGAATCTGAGTCGAGGTTTGAAAGCAAGCTCTCCACCTTGTCAGGAAAAAGGACACAGAGTCCAGGACAGTTGGGTGCGACTGGGTAGGTGGTAGAGAAATGATGGGTTTAGGACACAAGATTTAGCTGCAAACACCGAGTTTAGGCATTCAGCTTTTTCACGTGGGTATCAGCAGTGCGGCCATTTGAGGTAAGGGAGGGATGGAGGGGGAACATACACAGAAACAGATTTGATTAAACTCACCAGGATTTTGAGGAGGAGAGAGGTTTGAGAGTTCAGACTTGAGATGAGAAAGATGTTGTTTTCTGGCTCTCCTGAGGGTAGATACACACTTGTTCCGACTTTGTGGAAGGAACTGAGATTGCCCTCATTGGGTTTGCTTCATAGGCAAAGGCAAGTGGTTTCAGACAACTGCCTCACCACAAGCTTCAGTAAACCAAGGGGGAGGAGGGTAGGCACTGAAGACAGAGAGGGGATAAATCTGTGCATGAGGGAGAGCAAGTTTCTTTGAAAGAATTCCCAGGATGAGTTGATGTTGGAGAAAGTAGCGATAGGAGACCAGTCTATAATTTGATGGCTGCTTGGAGACCCTGCCAGTCGGCTTGAGTGAAATGCCAGACTCGACGGCGGTGAGGTGGTTTCCTGATAACAGCCAGAGAGATGTCCACTTTGACAAGGACGTGGTCAGAAGAACCGATTGGAGCGGAAGAAGAGCAGCAGATATTGTCAGAGAAATTGTCAAAATCAGATCCAGAAGAGATGGAGTACCATTGTTGAGATCCGGGTCGGGAAGTTGACCGATTGAGTCAGTCCCAATGAGTCGCAGAAAGCTTTTGCTGAGGTGCCATGACAGGTGAGAGAGGTACCCACACCTAGCCAACTGGCATGATGACAATTGAAGTCACCACATAAGAGGAAGAGAGAGTTTGGATGAGAAGATAGAAGATGGTCCATGTTTCGGATAGTGAGATGTGGATGGAGTCATCACTGTTGGATGGACGTGCAGTACACATATAAACATGAGGTGGAGTGGAGGGGAAGCCGTAGCCAGAGGTATTCCTGGGGTGTGGGGAGTGAGAGCAGTGCATGGAGAGTGAGGAATATAGTCTTTGATGAAGAGAGCAACTCCTCCACCAGGACGGGCTCAGGTCTGTCATACCGAGGAGGGAGTAACGAGAGAGATACTTGGGAGTCAGACACGTCTTGGGAGAGGAAAGTTTCTGTTAGGCAGATTAGTCTGGTTTGTCAGTGGCAACCAGTATGGAAAGATCTGAAAGGTTTGAGCGAAGGCCCGGATATTTGATCCACACTTTTAATGAAGAGGTAGGGGAGGAGCTTTGGGTGGGGGGGGAGGGGAGGGTAGGACAAGGACGAGGGGGGGAGTAAGGAGGGTTGTTGAAAGAGTGTGGGGATTGCAGATAGCTAGGGGGGGCCGAATGAGGAGGAGAAAAGGCTCTGTGGTGCTGGGGGAGAGGGGACAGAGAGGGGAGAACAGTTGAGGATTTGAGGATGGAGTGAAGAAGATGGAGGTGAGAGGGCAGTGGAGGGAGGCAGCTTGGTGGATGAGAGGGGGGCAACTTTGAGAAAGATGAGTGAGGGGATGAAAGGTGGGAGAAAGGTGAGGGGGAATTTTTGAGAGAGGTGAGAGGGAGAAGAGTGGGATGGTTGCTTTGAGAGTGAGGGTGAGGGGTGAGTTGGCACTGAAGTTGGAAAAAAGAATGGTTGATGGAAAGCGAACATTCATAGCAAACTGGGTTTTTTAAAGTTTTAGGTCAGAGATGCGATTTAACACAATTCTTGATGGATGCAATAAGGCGAATTCAGAGAATGGAGAGAAGAAACGCTGTAACAGTTGGATTTTTTAGGCAAGGATGAAGGAGAGGTCGAAATGAGAGCAGTCTGTTAAAATAGCAGAAGAGTAGTGCATTATGAAACAGTAAAGAGTACCACACGTGTGAGAGAGGAAGATGAAGCATTATAAGATCTTTTGTTTATTAATTATTAATGTTTGAGAGAGTTTCAACAGATTAGGTCATGGAAGTGTTGTAGAAAAAAATTGAGGAAGAAGAGAGGAAGATAAGAGGAAGAAGAAGAGCAGAATCGGAAAAGGTTACTTTTGTTGTTGTTGTTTCTTTTTTTTTTTTGAGATAAGAAATAGAGATTTGTTGGGAGAAGGGGGACATTAGGAAAGTGGGGAGGATAGAAATTGAAGGTAATTGGGGAGGATAGAAATTGAAGGTAATGGGGAGAAAATAAATAATAAATATAAATAAACGATCGAACACCGAGGGAAACCGGTAGGCCTCAAGCCTAGGCCAAGGCCTAGGCCTCAAACACCCGGTAAGAACGTCGAAAAAAACTCACAAAATAGCACGATTTTTGAAACAAACCACTAGGAACACACAGTAACATGTAGGTGAGAAATAAAGTTAAAACGGACAGATAACGACGGAAACTTCAAACCCAGAACCGGAAGTCTGAACCTGCTAGCCTCCTTATAATGATTTGCCCTACTGGATAAACCAGACTTACAAAACCATATGCTCCAACAGAACGGCACAGTGATGCTAACTAATATACCATACCTGGTGACCGATCAATTTCATCTCTCACACAAATTATATCTATATATATATTTCAATCCAGTGAAATACTAGCCAAACAAAACAACAATAACATTATGCATACTTACAATTAACCTGCAGGGTCATTTCATGACTTGGTCCATCCACAGATTCAAGAAAGTCGAATGTTGTGCACTTGTACACCACACCATCTTCCCTTGTAACTGAATGAAGTGTTAATCGTTCTCCTTCATGTTCATTTGTCTCCCCACCCTACACACAAAATCGCATCGGAACATTAACATTAACAGTCTTAGGAATTCCCAGGAAACGATTTAGCGAGGAGAAACACCAGCTTGGGCTCTGCTTGAAAAAAAAATTTCAGCTCAAGCTCGACAAAATTATGCTTGCACCATCTCTAGTCTGTGTCATACGCGGCGTGGCACCCTTACTGCCGGTGTGGCACAATAGACACAGAAGTTAATGAGCACCAAAATATTATCCTGAACCTTGTGTTGACCAGAACTTTCAGTAGAGTCCTTTTTCATCTCATTCGCACAAGGACCTCAGCCGACATTCCACAACATGGTCAAGAATGGTAGTGGACGCCTATTATCTGGTAATATCATTTTTTTATATCCAGAAATCTTGGCTCGTGGAGAACCAAAATGACAGAAGGCAGCAGGTTCACAGATGGCCAGATAATCAAAGGAGAAAAAAAATTTCACATGAGTAGAGGAGTATCAGAAAGGAAAAGGAGGAGGGGTGCAGATGGGGTAAGTGAGAGTAGAAGAGAGCATTGATTGGTATGGGAGAAAGCAAAAGATGACGATGGGCAGCAATCTTGAGAGACCGGTGGGAACGGCACGAGATACAGACACAGGAGTCGGTTCCACTTCAGAGAATGGAGGTGAGCACCCGGCTGTTTGTTGAGTTTAAGTAATAAAATTATGAAATAATTTTCATCAACGTCAGTGGATGGCTTTTTCCGTCAAGGCAAGCCGGAGCTAAAGGATCACCCTTTAGTATTGCAAATGCAAATCCTACCTTCTGCCATGAAATGGTGTAGTCCAAGTCAGCATTTTCCTCTGTAGAGCATTCAAGCACAACGTCATCACCTTCTTTAATCGGTTGCGGTGAAGGAGACACAATTTTCAGTGCAACATCTCTGCGGCATCTGTCAGAGAGTTTTCACAAATTAGTATCGGAAGCTCTCGAACATGCATTCCTTTTCATCGTGCCAAACCAGTTTCTCATATGTTCAGTCTCTATTCTAAGTGACTTGCCAAATGACCTTATCTTGCCCAGTTCATTGCTTTGATAAATTTCATTCGAATGAGACGTCACATTAGAGTTTGTCCAACATATCAGATATACCCTTTGAGAATATGAAGCTGTTTACTGTGATCTAAAAGTTGCTAACATGTTATAGTTGTAAGCTCACTAGCAGAGTACCGCTCGAAGGGCAATCTTGTTCTAAGCATGCAATGCGTTCTTCTGACACATCCCTTTGTATGGGTGGTGTATAGGCAACAGACCGTTGCCTCGATCACTCTCGAAAACAAAAATAACCTGGGTTACGTACATGAACCAAAAACATGCATATTGCTTGTCATGTGCATATATAAACCATCGCGGTTATATAGCTTGGATAATTCCCATTGCACTGGCCCGTAGGCTGATACCATAGGCCTGAAGCCGAAATTTACTGTCGCCTTCACAAGGCCCATGATGCCAAATTGGCTCCAACCTTTTGATATTTGATGATCCTTTGAAACAGTAGCTTCGGTTGTTTTACACTGAATGGTAAACTTATTGGAAGGATATGGCAATTGTGAATACGACATTTCCGAAGAGGCTTACCATTGCACTAAAGTGGCGGACATATGCTTTTTTTCAGGTTGTGGGTAGTGTGGGTCATGTGGGTCATGGCATCAGGCCAGCTATCCAACTAATGGTTATAGAGCGGAATTACGTACATACATACATACAAACATATACTCCATTGTATATGGATGGTTCTGGAGGCCATCGTGGGGATATGATATCCCCAAGACAGGTTATAACTGATGTGAGCCCAAGAGCTCCACATACTGTGCGTCTCCCATAGGATGAACACAGAAAAAAATATTCAATAAAAGGATGAGACAGCTGGCCATTTTGTAGGGATTAAGAGAATGAGTGAGATTTCATTTTGCCATTCCAATATATCCTTCAGGTAGCTGACCAGTAACTTGTCTTTTTTCAACACTGCCAGAGGATTACTGTTACAGCTTGCCTTCATTAAAACAAATATATTAAACAATTATTCTCTCTCTGATGTACCATACTCTTCACAGAGTGTCAATGCCACCAAAGCAGCTTCCTCCTGAGCAAGGGTTATATACTGGGTGTTTTGCCATTGTCGTTCCACAGTAGTTTGGGTAGGAACTATGTAATTTGGTCAGGGTGCTTGAGATAGTTCACTTGCTCTTTGCAAAGGACACCATGGGATCTTTAACATTCACCAATTAATATTGGCTGACGGGACACAGATTTTAACGTTCATCCAAAGGACGGCACGGCACACACATTGATGAATCTCACTGCCTGTGAAACACTGGGATGACAGTTTATAGCTGGTTTGGGATTCGAACCTAGGCTAGACAGCTTAGAGGTGAGTGTACACACCTCTCAGCCATCCTGCTAGCCTCCTTATAATTATTACAATAATCCTTACTGTAAGTCACGGACCGGTGTTTGTTTGTTTGTGTGTCGCGCTACTACTACAGTTTTGGACCAATGACATTTACATCCAGACTTGCTACATAGGATCAGTATGACCCCAATTAATGTATCGGAGTGTTTTTATTCTTGCCGGCGGTCTTGGGGGGGGGGAGGGAGATGGACGCAAATTCTTTATGTAAATGTGTATCGTGTAGCGCCGCCTCCAGTTGGGGGAGGGTATTACAAGTCTCCACCATTTACAGTGCAGTGTTCCTGTCCCCATGTTTTCCAGTGCAGTGAGCTGTTTTGAGTTATAAGCAGTAGGTATGTTTTCGCTTCATGCACGTAACCCAGGGTTTTTTTTTTGACCGACAGTGCTGTTAGTTGCCTCTCCACCGCCCAAATAAAGGTATACGTCAGAAGAATGTGTTGCATGCTTGGAACAAGATTGCCCGTAGGTACTCTGCTAGTAATAATACTAGCAACAATGCCACTTAATCCAAAATTACAAAACAGCAGATTAAAATTAAAGCTTTTCAATTTTTTGAAATTAAAAACAATATCGTCCCAAATTATCATTTGGGATGATAAACTTGGACAAAAATAAAGATTTTTTTTTTCCACCTTGTCTTTCCCTTGAACAAGTCACCTTATTTTGCCATACAACTCAAGCTGTATTTCGGGCTACAAATGGTGTAAACATTTTGGCTTCACACACCTAATATTATCGGATAATAATCCAATGAGGTCTCTGGTGACATTGAAAGACAGTTCAAGGTGAGTCGAGATTTTCACCAGTGCCTTTAATTATCACTTTCAATGTCACCCATCTGTTCAAGTTCATGGGCTGGCAGGATGGCCGACATGGATGCACCCTCACCTCTACGCTGTCCAGCCGAGGTTCGTATCCTGACCTGGTATTCGTCATCCTGGTATTTCACAGGCAGGGTGATTCATCAATGTGTGTGCTGTTTCTTGGATGGACGTTAAACGGGTGTCCTATCTGCCAGCATTCCTTGGTGGACATTAAAGATTCCATGGTGCCCTTCGTGAAGAGTAGGTGAGCTATCGCTTGCACCATGGTCAAATTACAAATTTCTGTCCTAACCATTGCAACAGCAGCACAGCTGCACCATCATCCAATGCTACCCTACTACCCCTGCTACCCCGCTTGTGCTGCACATGAAAGAGGAAGTTAAAATTCATAAGCACACTTTCATATTTGCACTTAATAATCAACGATTAACCAAGGTGGTTCACCTTTATCGACAGAGATCCTCCTTAAAGAGGAACCCAGACGCATTTTTTTTCTTCTTCTTCTGAAAACCATTGAGAATCATTAATCACGGTCTAATTTGAAGGAAAAAAAAATAGGTTTCTTTTGCCAATCACAAAGTGTCGACAAAAGCCCTTGAGTGTCGATTTTCGATTTTGCCAGTGACGTCACACCTCGAACCCACCTTGATCCAAATGGCGGCTTTACATGGAGAAACGGTGGATTTTGAGCTCGGATTCCGATATTGAATCCACCGTCATCAGCAACTCTGAAGGTTCTCAATCTGTTGAAGCTGATCAGCTATTGTAGACAAAATTCGAAATGGAAATGCTTTCGGGGAAATTGTGGAGCCATATCATTTCTCGCCTTGTGCAAGCGATTCAGATGAAGGAGGAGGAAGTGAAGATGGAGGTGTTAAAAAATATCAAAACACCGGTCACATGTTCACTGTTAAAAATAGGTTTTGATTTTCTGTTCAATGGATGATTTATAAGGGAGGGATTTTGTATTAATTGATAAATCAGTTTATATATTACTCCAGCAGAAATACCCATCATTTCCTGAGAGCCCACACCGCCCAGGCACACTCGGACATCGCCTGGACAAAATGGGCGACGAATGCTTTGTCCCACTGTTGCAGGCTGACCAGGTGTCTTGTAGGTTACGAGATGGTGATGGATATTGTCGGGGTGATGGTGGAGAGGGGGTTGTGACATCACACCAGGAAGTGGGCAGTATATCTGTACTGTCTATGGGTTACATCGTGCTGTTTGAGTTAAATTGTACCGCAATGTAACCCATAGACAGTACGGATATGACAGTCCACTTCCTGGTGAGACATCACGGACCCTGAAAATTTTAGCGTTCTAATTCAAATCCTCTCGTAGTAATAGATGATGATGCATACATACTCTCTCTCCACTATAAATAAATAGATGGTGGTTTATTTGATTTGTAGAAATTTGTGTTGATAATAGATAATTATTTTCTTGTAACTTCTGGGAAATGGCAACAGGTGTTTGACTCACTACTCAAATCGTCCATGTACATGTTTTATCTACTCGATGGTGTTATCAATCGATCGAGGGAGAGATGGTGTTACAATTTCAAGCGACGGCCGTTTCTTCTGCTTAATCATGGGTATGGCATCATCTCTCAATCGTGGAGGATAACCACAAGATCTAGCCATCTCCGACGTTTCATAACAGTGCTCTGTAACATGTTCCGAGCAAAAAAGTGAACATTTTGTCGGCACGATCTACACTCTGGTATTTCTGACAAACCTCGTCAAATTTCTCGCAAACTTAGGGTCTTTCAGCCATTGGTGTAGCATGAAACCATCTCTGTTTGCATTACTCTATACAAGCACCAAGGACGCATCGACTCGGCATACTTGTGGAAAATCGAAAATCATTCGCCTTTTGAGTTACATCATACCGAGATATAACCCGTAAACAGTACAGATATGACGGTCCACTTCCTGATGTGACGTCACGGATAATCTGAACAAGAAGAGCAAGATTTCGACGTTTAATCGTAAATTTCCCCACTTTATGATTCAGAAATCAGAAAAAGACATCATATCTATTTTGTATGGTATCAGAGGATAGATTAGTGTCGAGGTGGTCTGAGCATTTGGGTTCCCCTTTAAGATCCCCCTCCACGATCCTTATTGCAATTCTTCCACTTCCTCTAGTTCATCGAGACGCCTCTTTTTTTTATTTGAATGCTTCAGCAAAACCCGACGATGAACTATTCAATTGCTGATGTGAAGATGTCACCAAACTGTATGACCAGCCAGAGAGAGTGAAGATATGTGGGGTCGCATTCATCGTGAAAAAAGTTACCAATCACAGTTTTACTAATTTTTGGAAATATCTTCCAATGCCTGGTTAATTCACTCAATATGGAAATGACTTGCAGCTTGGGCTTCGCAATGCATCAATCTTTGCTGGAAATTCTCTCTGCTGTTTTCTCTTTCATCATTACTTGTTATCAAACTTTCTCTTGATGTTTATAACTCAATGTCCACCATTTCTTTTTGCTATTTTTGCCACTAGAGGTTTTGTGGTTTTGCCACACTTGTATCCACATGGTCTATTTAATTTCATAGATTTTAGAAAATATCTTAACTTTTTTGGTCTTGTTTGCAAAGCGTTAAGATGCGAAGTGCTGTCCAACATTAGTGTTGCCATAAACTCTTCTAAATGCATGTACTATAAATATTGTGGACCTCTGAGTTACATCTTCATCACGGCACCCGCATTACGTACTCAGTTGGGATTAAGAATTAATATTATTCACTCACAGATGAATTCCACACTGATGTCGCTGGACTTCTTGCGTCCGAATTCTCCATGATTTTTGAGGAATACGACATCACAGTGGTACTTTGCGTCTCGGTCATCTGCCGTTGGTTGGTAGTGGAGTTTGGAACTAGTTGTGTAGAGGCCGTTGGACTCGCGCACCTCCTTATTATCAACCTTGACATCTGAAGGATTAAAAAGGTGACAAATCATGACACAAACTTGCCCTGGTTGCCAAATGATTGAATGTGTTGTCATAGTTCAGCAATGATCCAAACGGATTTATTACCAGGTACATTGTTATCGAGCTCCATGCTGTCCTTGTACCAAGTGAGGTTAGACATTGGGTAGGAGCCTTTGATCGTGCATTCACCGATCTGTCAAAGCAAAACATTCAAAACTGTGAACATTCGTGCAATTTGGTCTGAGATACGTTTTCTACAAAAAGCTTTTATTGAAATTTTTTCCTGCATGTGGTACCATTGAAGTGGCTGAGAATCATGAGACTTAAAAGCCAAGAACAATAGTCTCACAAACCTGAACCTTCAAACGGTGAGAGTAGCATAGTTAGTTTAACATTCACCCAAGATGAAAATGCAGTTGCTTCCAATATTCAGATCTGTTTGGTCTTACCAACCAAATGCAATGTGTCTTGATGCCAGGATCCAGGTTCGAATTGAGTTTCTCCTGTTCTACTCAAGTCACCGTTAATTATGTAAAAGTACACTGCTCTCTTCTGAGGTCCTTGTCACATTTCTAAAATCTGTACAAGCTCTTCCGTGAGCCTCGGAATACTGCATATTGTTTTACAATTTCAAACATTGTATAAAAAAATATATAATATTTCAAGCGACTTTTGGAA
>CM068956.1:26788172-26802739 GCA_035128595.1 Eptatretus atami | reverse complement strand
CCAGTTTCCAAGTGCCTTTTGATGGTGTAGGAAACTGTACTCACTGACACCTTAGCTTGCTTTGCAATTTTTCCAAAGGAAAGACCTACACTTTTAAGGGTTGTAATGGTCTGTTTGTCTTCCTTTGTTAATTGTCTTTTTCTCGCCATTCATGATAGTAATATACTACTTCCTGCAGTGTAATATTGTCCAAATAATGCTTCAGAGGGTGTTGTAGCAACACAGTCTGTTCCAACACTGCTTTAATGCAGACAGAGGGTTTGTAACTAATCAACAAAAGTTGGAACCTGTAGGAATTGTTTGCATCAACTTTCAAGGCTTAATTACTTCCATTGCTGTAGAACAGCTGCAGTTGCTAACCCATTACTTGTTCCTGAAAGGCCTTTTTAACAATTCTGAAATTTACATATTTTTCAGTTTTGGTAACCTAAGCCTTTTCTTTTTTAACCTCTGGCAGTTTACCGCTTAGCTTTGTACCATTTCAGGTTATTCACTGGACCGGAACTGCTTAAATTTCAGTAAAAACTGAAAAATGGGGCTGTTCTAAAACTTTTGACCAGTAGTGTATGTATGTATATATATATACATATATATATATATATAATATAAATAAATATATATGTATAGTTAGATATTGGCGCTTGGCCGATATCAGCAATTTTTCAGGAATCGGCCAGGTTGGAGTCAGTGTGATTACCAACTACAGTACATACTGCATACAACCCAGAAACCTTGAGTAGCTTTCACCCTTGTTTTGGGGGGATTTCAATGAACAAATTTTAAAAACAACATTGCATTATAGAAGAGCTGGCAATTGTCATGGGACAGGAGGAAAAAAGTTGGCTCGGTAATTTAGAAAACATGTTTATACGGCAAACAGCTCGGAAATCGGGTGTGATCAAATGTACTTTGCTTTGAAACTTACAAAGATAAGCCATATAACCTTTATAAAGCACACCTGGATCATACAAAATAAACAATTTCTTTAGAAACAGTCACGAGGACAGAGTAAAGCATGATCGTTCATACACTGCTGCGGTTAAAGTTAAAACCTCCACCACCCATCATCATTATCATTATAAGATACGGGATGAAACTTTGCTACCACAGCACCCCTAACCAGGTATGCAGAGCGCGCGCGCGCGCACACACACACACACACACACACACACACACACGATGAAATATATTAATGCATATGACATCACCATCCCTGTTTTAAAAAAACAAAACATTTTTACAAATACAGTATAAACCTGAACTTCCATTTTACAATAATCTTTCATCACTGAATATCTACAATAATAATAATTGGTTGCCCTTCACATCCAAAGAAGGCCGTTCCCATGAAACGTGAACCACCACGTCAGGTATTTTTTTTACAGTGCAGAAGTTACTGCCTCTATAGCAAAAACACTCTGAGATAACAAGCAATTTATCCTGGTGTCAAGGAACCTCCAAGAAGACCAGACGACTTGCTACCAACAGTCCAGGTATGAATTTGTAAATTGTTCAGGCCAGAGCCGGTGATAACTCGACTGCTCTTCGTGAAGGATAGTGTGGGATCTTTACCATCCACCAATCAATCCCAGCAGATGGGACTCCCAGTTTAACGCCCATCCAAGGGATGGTGCACACATTGACAAATGGCTCTGTCTATGAGACACCGGGATTCTGAAATGGACCCTGGGATGCATGCTTGTTAACCCATCAGCACCACCCCGTCCTCCCCCTTCAGGCAACATTTATATCCTTTCTCCATCAGCACTCACCCCAAGTTGCCCAAAATGTTTGAAATACTATGAGCACAACTTAATTCCCCTCAACCCCACCAGCCACCACATATCTTTGCACCTCCTCTCATCCCTCTTCACATCCCCTCACTGCCTACCAGTGTCTCTTCAACCACAGCTGGTGCCAACCCCCCCTCCCTGCCCCACCCCACCAGTCCCCTGCATGCACCATCCTGCCCACTCAACTCCCATTCTCACCCTTCCCAAACAGTATGGTCCACCAACATTGAAGGTCTCCATTTGAATGAGAATGATCTCTCCAGTTAAGTTACTGCCATGGCTACAAACAGCGCGTGATGAACAGAAACGTTCTCTCACAGGATGTTGTCAATTGCACTGGGTCTATCCCTGGCTAGTCGCTCTTCCATTTTGACAGGAGCCTCCTGCTTTGGGGATAGTGCTGCTGTCCACATCAAGAACTCCATTCCTCACTGTCCATGTTAACCTCTTTGAATACCACTGGTGGCACATTACTCTCCACAACCACCTTATGTTTGTCTGTGTGGTGCACGTCCACAAAGAGATGAAAGCTCCACATTCACCCCTCTTACTGCAAACATGGATTAACCATTAACTAGCTATCCAAACTCACTCTTCGTTATCTATGTTGATTTCAACTGCCAGCGTGGCAGTTATCTAGGAGATGGCTCTGCAGCATCCAGCGAGGTATTTCTTCTGTGACATCTGTGTATCTGGACCAATGTGTAAACTTTGCAGACAAAATATCCTGGTCCTCCTCTGCCCTTCATGCTCCCTCAACAAAGTTATTGCGAGAGACAATATGCCTCTGGCTATCGTCGACCTCCATCTCATCTGTGGCTATGACATCCATCGTTTTGGCCGTGGTACTGCACAGGGAATACTGTGACGAAGCAGTAGCCTCCTGGGAGCTTGCTTTCTCAACATGGAAGGCTAACCCAAATGAGGACAACTTTCACAAGTGTGCATCAAACCTTAAGCAAGCCAGTAAACATCATCTTGTAAATTTAAAGGGTAAACTCATAAAACCCTCCAACCAGTCTGCTCCCACAAAGGCCCACTGCATATTTTCAAGTCTATCTCTGGTGTATGCGAGCTCTCCACCCCCTTACTCAGCTCAAATGGCCAGGCCACAGACTGCTCGAGACATGACAGAATGCCTCAACTGTTTGCGTCTAAATATCGTATAACTAAGCCGTCCCACTGTCCTCATCTTACCCGACCCTCGTAGCCGATGCCTGAAGGACACTTCATATTTCATATTCGAAAAGATAGATAAAGTTCAGTTCATCCTCGACTCTGCATTGGAGACAGGCCCAAATGGCATGTGTTCTCAAATCTTGCTTTGCTCCCTTCCCCAGCTCCTGCAGGATGCACATTTTTCCAGTAACTCCCACCTGCGTAAACTCACAAAATTCAGGCTTACTGCCCATCTCCACTCTTTTGTTCCTCGTTTCACCCATTTGTGGAACTGCCTTCCCGAGGCTGTTCAATCCCACTCTTCCCTCCATTACTTCAAGTTGGCAGTACACCACTGTCATCTGCTATCCAGGCCATCATTACCTGTTATCTTTCCTCTAGCACATTAGCCTCCCCAACCCAACACTCACAGTGGAGGTTCATGTGTTTCTTTTCCTCCGCTCTCTCGCCTTTTGCCCGTTTGATCATGGGCTACTTGCTGCATCCAGCTGCTACCCCACTACGCCGCTGTCACCTCATTCTTTCATTTCATATACAAAAGGTAGTAGTTTATAATGCAGCTCTCCGACACTCTTACCTTGTACCAGGTGACATGTTTTATGTGACCTATCTTGTCATTTGCTTGGCATGGGAGTTGTACACTTTCACCCAAGGTTGCCGAGATATCCTCATCCGCGTTGTGTGCACTTGCTTTACCTGTGAAACAGAATATGAAATCAATGTGTTTAATTACTTCGACATTTCTTCAGTCAGTGAAAACACAGATGCTGTGAGTGCTTTCAGAATGATTTTCAAGACAAGTCAAGAGTTGAAGACTACCGTATAATCAAAATAGTGCTTACCAGTACAATCATCAAAAAAGATGCAGAGCACAGTATTTTGTAAAAATGGTTGAGGTTTGGGGTCGGGGGGGGGGGGGCGTTCAAAGAATGCTTTGACTCCTCTCGCTATCAACCAGAACTTCGAGGTCGCTGTGTCATTGGTACATCAGCAGTGAAGAAATGTTGTGGATACAACGCAGATTGGAGTGTCAACCGACAAAGAGGGAAGGGGAGGGGACATCTACTCACACTGATGATGACTGGGAGCCAAACCACACCATATGTGTGTGTGTGTGTGTGTGTGTGTGTGTATACTATATAAAAAGCTCTTCTAACCACTGACTGACTGATATTAAAGATCGGTGCCTTCCGAATGACGTAGACAGCTGAAATTTTGTGTGCTGATGGACATCGAAGCCAGTACATCGGAAAAAAAATCACATAATCGTCGTACAAATCCATAAATGAAAACATCAATAAATGAAAACATAAATAAATGAAACATAAATAAATGAAAAAATGCAGGTGAGTGACCGAACAATAGGGAAGCATGGTAATTTTGTGTGCCAATGGACATCGAAGTCGATACATCAGGAAAAAAATCGCAGAACCCTTGGAAAGCGTCCGTAAATGTGAAATAAATTAATGAAACAAACACACACACACACACACACACACACACACACACACACACACACACACACACACACACACCACACACACACACACACACACACACACACACACAACCACACACACACACACACACACTGAGTAGGTTAGCACCTCTTAACTGAAATGGTGACCATGAAACCCTGTGCCACACCAGCACTGGAAGCTCTTGACCAACAGGCGGTGCCAACGACACATCCACCCTGTTTCGGTGCCCAATAACAGTTAATACAAACTTTGAGTTGTAGCCGACAAGATAAATGTCAACATTAAATTGGCAAACTGGCTCAGTTTCAGTCTGTTAAAGCACAGAACCACCCACTGTCTAATGCGGTTTCAGCTGCTGCACTGCCAACCCTGACAGCATCGATCAACCTACATGGGCTTCAGAAACTTACTGTTGGCAGAATTGTGGGTGGTTTAGTTAGTCTCGCTCAGAATTGGTTGTGAGATTATGGCAACGCCCCTGTCTGTGTTTCTTCGTCTATATATTTTCACTTAAAATTTTATTTCTCTGCAACTGCTTGTCCGATCAATGCAAAAGTTTAAACATGCCAGGGACTCCCCATGGAGAATATTTTGGTGATAACTATGATGTCATAGGTCACATGGTACGGCAGCCAGATTGGATTAAAGGAAAAAATTGGAGATCTCTGAAACCGCTCCACGAAAGAAATTGAAACTTCGCAGATGTCATCAACTCCCAATGGGGTTTTTCGGGTGTTAACGATGATGTCATCGGTGAAGTGGTATTCCAGCCTAGGAAGGGAAAATAAATTATATCATCACAATGAGTAAAAAATGTTTTCAGTTCTGAAATAATGAATCGCCACACCACGGCGGGAAAGCCGAGAGGTACGCATGTTCACTCGGTGTAGCCTGGATTTGAATCCCGACCCAGCTAGAAACTGTCATCCCGGTGTTTCACAGGCATGGTGATTCATCAATGTGTGCGCCTTCCCTCGGATGGACATAAAACTTGGCATCCCATCAGCCAGCATTAGTTGGTGGATGTTAAAGATCCCACAGTGTCTTTCGTGAAGAGTTGACAAGCTATCGCCGCCACCATGGCCAAATTTGAAAAATTCCTGTCCTAACTCCTTGGTTGAAAATCAGGCCTGGCTAACCGCTTTGTGAAAGAGTTGGGCCAAAAAATTTCCCTGGCCAACCCCACTGCCTTGCACTTGTTTACCAGATGGTCATTGGCCAATGTAAAATGCCTGGTAACATGCCGTCACTATTGAAGTTTGGCAGGTAGTAGGAATGTGCTGGTGATCTCTTACAACCTTGTCTTTGGTATGTGGTATGTGGGGCATTTTAAAAGTTACAGGAACAAGATACTCATAATTGTCCCAAGATATCGCAAAAAAAGCAGAACGATAGAGTTGCATGAAGAAATATGAAAAAGATTTATATTTGAACTTAATAATGTTATACTGTCGGACTCCGCTATTCACGGGGGATACGTTCCTAGAAAATCCCGTGAATATCGAATCCGCAAATGTTGGGGCATTGTTTCAATGGGAAAAAGGGGGATACGTTCCCGGCGGTTCGTGATTCATAGGAGAAAATCAAACATCCCGTGAAAAAAACCGCGATACGCCCGCAAAAAAGCAAAACCAGAGTTGGTGTCAAAGCCACCCAATGCTCGCCTGTTTATACATTTATCATTTTAAAAGACTGGTCGAATAATATTTTTTATAAAGCATTGCAGTGAAGTCTGATCCAAATAATTTTAAAGCAATATATGTATTTGTATATTGTAATCAGTAAAAAAATAGTGGTAGATAAAAACATTAGAAAGGAAATAACTTGCACCAAAAACTTTAACATTTTCACGCTCATGCTGGCGCTGACGCTCACGCCGGGGGTATCGCTATAGCTCTCTGTTCTTCGAACAGGCGAGCTAAAAAATACGCGAATACGCCCACGACAAACCATGAATACGCGAAGCACATGGTTGCGAATATAGAAGCAGGTCATATGTTATCAACTGCGAATATGCGGGGTCCACGAATAGCATGTCCGACAGTACCTGCCATTTGTCAAACCTTGAAAAAAAAATCGCTTTGTACCAGGTCCTCACACTTTACACTTTCAATATGGTTCGGGTGGCACATGTGCGATTGCTCTTTTAGCCCTTTAAGTGACAATGATACGTGTTGTGTGTTTTTGCAATGGATGGTATTGAGTGATGAACAACGACTGTATGATATACAGAACTCGTTTTGGACATCATGTTCCACCCTGACATGGCTGAAGGGGTTGAAGGAGTTGCCAGATTTTACTTGACTTCCAATGACACTACAAAGTGTTCCAAATAATGCCCGAGCAGTATTTGACCTTTAAAAGGAATTTAAACCAGTCACATACACGACATGGCCAAAAGTATACGGACACCCCTTCTAATTGGTGGATTCGGCTATTTTCAGCCACACCCATTGCTGACAGGTGTATAAAATCAAGCACACAGCCTTGCAATCTCCATAGACAACCACTGGCAGAAGAATGGACCGTACTGGATTGCTCAGTGACTTTCATCGTGGTACCGTCATAGGATGCCACCTTTCCAACAAGGCAGTTCATCAAATTTCTGCCCTGCTACAGCTGCCCCGGTCAACTGTAAGTGCTGTTATTGTGAAGTGTAAACGTCGAGGAGCAACAACAGCTCAGCCGTGAAGTGGTAGGCCACACAAGCTCACAGAATGGGACCGCTGAGTGCTGAAGTGTGTAGCGTGGAAAAATTGTCTGTCGTCGGTTGCAACACTCACTACCGAGTTCCAAACTGACTCTGGAAGCAACGTCAGTGCGAGCACTGTTCGTCGAGAACTTCATGAAATGGGTTTCCATGGCTGAGCAGCCGCACACAAACCTAAGATCACCATGCGCAATGCCAAGTGTGGGCTGGAGTGGTGTAAAGCTCACCGCCATTGGACTCCGGAGCAGTGGAAACGCGTTCTCTGGAATGATGAATCACGCTTCACCATCTGGCAGTCCGACGGACGAATGCGTGTTTGGTAGATGCCAGGAGAATGCTACCTGCCCGAACGCATAGTGCCAACTGTAAAGTTTGGTGGAGGAGGAACAATAATGGTCTGGGGCTGTTTTTCATGGTTCGGGCTAGGCCCCTTAGGCCCCTTCCAGTGAAAGGAAATCTCATCGCAACAGCATACAATGACATCCCAGATGATTCTGTGCTTCCAACTTTGTGGCAACAGTTTGGGGAGACCCCTTTCCTGTTTCAGCATGACAATGCTCCCGTGCACAAAGCGAGGTCCATACAGAAATGGTTTGTCAAGAAAGGTGTGGAAGAACTGAATTGGCCTGCACAGAGCCCTGACCTCCACCCCATCGAACACCTTTGGGATGAATTGGAACACCAACTGCAAGCCAGACCTTATCACCCAAAATCAGTGCCCAACCCCACTAATGCTCTTGCGGCTGAATGGAAGCAAATCCCCACAGCAATGTTCCAACATCTGGTGGAAAGCCTTTCCAGAAGAGTGGAGGCTGTTAGAGCAGCAAAGGGGGGGGGGGGACCAACTCCATACTAATGCCCATGATTTTGGAATGAGATGTTGGACGAACAGGTTGTCCACATACTTTTGGCCATGGAGTGTATCTTCCAAAGTTGGGATAGTGTTTGAATCACCAGAAACAAGTGAATGCGAAGTCAAGTGCATTGGAAGGAGATGCAAAGGGAAAGAAAGGCCAAAAGGAAATTGGGGGGCTCGAGTGGTGAGTGTGAGAGCTTACAAAAATAAACTTCACAGCATTGTGTTGACAATGAAACAATATCTGTGCAGGAACATCAGGCCTCCTCCCGATATACCTTTTCTGAAAAGTTAATTAGACTGAGCCAATCAAATGCAGGGAGAGTAAACGGCTGTTCTTGTCACACAATGACTTTGATATTATATTCGACTTTTACAATCGATCATATCCTATGCCTTAAACTCAATACAGTGAAAATGCATCTGACAAACGTACCTGCACAGTTTTGACTGAAAAATGAGGGGTTGTTTTTACATTTTGATGTACCATAGTCTTTACAGAAGCAGTTTCTTGGCAAGGGTTATACTGGGTGATTTGCAATTGCCTTCCCAGCATTGTTTGTCTGTGCTCTATTCTTTAAATCCCGAGCGTCGAGCAAGGAAGCAGTGCACCTTTCTGAACATTTTTTAAAGTCTTTGGTACGACTCGGCTGGGGTTTCAACCACCAGCCTTCCCCCAGACTCACAACGGATGCTTAACCACTACGTCGCCGAGTTTGGTCTGAAAAATGAAGTACAAAAGGTATAAAAGATATAAAGTAAGAACAATTTACCTGTCAGACCTTCAGCATTAATTTCCTCTTAAAGGCCGAAAAGGTCAACTGTTCTTACCTGAGCCAAAGAGAAAATTTAAACGAACGTAACTTTACTCAAGTTTGAAAGAATCAGTCTGGGAATACGTACAATCGTAACTTGTAAAACACAGTCACAGCTATCCAAGTTCATAATTGGTACTCATCACAAAAATGTACTTCCATCCTTTATTGAACCAGGACAACCAAAAAGGGGCCTCAAATGTGAAAGATTAGCTCACCGAATGTGAATTCGATCTTGCAGAATAACTGTGGAATATGCAAAAGATATATTCAGTGCTTTTGCTTTTCAGGCTTTTCGGTCTGACCACTCAGATCCATGAATCTGAGATCCCATGTTCAAATCCCATGCACTCCGTTTGATTTGTCCATCGTCAACTAATACCCTTGTAAGCCATGTAATATTACACTAATGCCTCCTAATCTCCTTGTCCTGCACGTGTTCTATGTGGAAGCCTCTCCACGACCCTTGGTTCATTTGGGAAAACAGGATGAGCTTTCCGGAATATCGATTAGATTATCCAAAATAACAGTATAATGTAAATAATTAGCTTTAAAATGGAAGCAATCGCAGAAAAGCTCTTTCATACTTACAGTAAAAGCACAGGGGGTACTTTATGGAAGAGATCTTAAGCTATTACAGACCATCTGGTAAATCGCATGATTTTGTACTGAGTATGGAATTCCTCAGATATAATTCTTACCAAAAGTAAACTTCATGAAGCTCTTATCAAAAATATTCCATAAAATAAGGGAGAAGGACATCACAGCACAACAAAAACACACAGAATGGAGGAATATGAAGTCACATGTGAATGTGATGCTCATAACCAGTAGAATCATATCAAAGTTATATGTAAACGCAAGGCCAGTCATACGTCTCCCACCGGTGATTGATAGCTGGGATCAATAACTGTTACCTAGGCACAACAGCTACTTGCAACTGGAAATAAGAAAAATAAATATGAAAAAAGAAACTTTTTAGGTGTTAAAACCGTCGCTGGTTTGAGACTGCTTGGCAGTCCTTAACGGTAAAATCAGTGTGCTGCAAAATGGTTCACAAACTTTCTTCCATCTTGTACATTTTAAGAAAACTAACCAAACAACATTGAGCCATCAATATGTTCACATATTATTTTGAACACAAGAAGAACGGCTACAGAGATATTATATTTGACAATGGATGAACGACCATTTGAAATAGTTTTGTGCAAGTTTCGGTATTTCGGGTAATTTAATAGTACAAATAAAAGGTGGAAAAGCAAACTTCTTACTGCCATTCTTTGATGACCGATGTGGCGGTGATCTCATTTTCCTGTGTGTGCATTGCATGTTGACTATTGCCTTGAGATTTCACTTAAAAAGGAATGACCTCAGCGGTAGAAAACAAGCGTGAGAGCCAATCTGATTAAAAACCAGGAATTGCAACTACTTGAGCCCATGACAAAATCCGAGAGTATTTGAGGATTGTGTTGAGAAAAGTGCAGAAATATAGAACGAACACGCACGCACGCGCACACACACACGGACTCATTATCCACTGACCTAGTCGACCACATGTGACAGCATGGACAACGTTAATTGATATAGTTCATAAACAGTAACCATAATGTTATGGATAATGGTCATAATGAAGATGGCGGTGTTGGAGACAGTTTATGCGTGCACTGAATTCACTAAATATTTTGATGAAAAATTATTCCTAGTCAGGGGCGGATCCAGGAATTTTAAGACGGAGGGGGGGGGGGGGGTACACCAGGCCATCGTGTTGACCGGTGGTTGGGGATTGGGGTTTGGGGTTTGGGGGTCCTACCCAGGAATTTTGAGAAATTGATTATCAGAAATGGCATTTCCTGCGTTCTTGGAAGTTTTCTGCAGTTCATTGCGTTCTCCCTGGCCCGACGGTTCAGCAGATTCACGATGATTAACGGGCCAAAGTGGCAAACTTTTCCAGCCAATGTTTAGTTTAAAAAGGCCTGTGCACATCTGTAGTGTGAAATGATGGCGTTGACCGTCTGGGGCGAAGCCCGGCACCGCCACGCGCCGAGGCTGCGAAGCTTAGGGCAAGGTTCTCCCCACAAGAGATCAGATAGGACGGTGGAATATTAATTATATTATTTCTCGAAAATGATGTTATTTTGGAAAAGATGGCACTTTCGCTTCGAAATGAGAATGTCACACACATCGTGTGTTTTAATTGATAGCCGAAGAAGCTGCATAAAGCAACCAAGAAGACCAACACAAGGTAAGCACTTTGCTGTTTCAAACCCTTCCCAAAGTTCCTCTACAGCTATAACGATGTTCACAAATAGTACGCACATGACAATCCCAATGCTACACCCCCCTCAGCTGCCGGACCGGTTTCATCACTTATTGGCTAGGAGAGCATGGGAGGTGTCGATTTATTTATATAATCTCAGCCACCTGGGTTTAGTTGATTAGGTGATAGCTTATTGGCTATTCCCTCCATTCATAGGTGAGAGATGTGGGTGGGTCTTTATTATTTACTAGCAAATACCACCTGTCGCTTCGCTGACGGGAATACTGAAGGGGGGGGAGAAAAGGAGGGGGGAAGGGAAGAGTGGGAGAGAGAGGGGTGGGGGAGCGAGGAGGGGTGGGGAGGGAAGACAGTGTGAGGTGAGAGGAAGGGAAGGCAGACGTGCGGTGGAACGTTAATTACCGCCCGGACGCGTCCAGGGACAAACACCGCATGGACGCATCTGGAGCCAAGCTAGCCGTAGACAAAATCTCTTCCGGATATAACACTGCCCGGACATGTCCGAAGACAAACCCTGCCGGACACATCTGGAGACATACCCTGCCCATACACGTCCGAAGAGAAATCCAATGTTTAGTTTAAAAAGGCCTGTGCACATTTGTAGTGTGAAATGATGGCGTTGACCGTCTGGGGCGAAGCCCGGAGACGTCTGGAGACATACCCTGCCCATACACGTCCGAAGAGAAATCCCGTCCAGTCATAACCACCATCCGGATATGTCCAGAGACAGAGAGAGAGGGAGGGAGAGGTGTGGGAGGAGGGTGCTGCACTGATTTGGGAGGAAAGGCAAGGATGGGACAAGAGAGAGAGAGAGAGAGAGAGAGAGAGAGAGAGAGAGAGAGAGAGATATGCTTTATGAAAGACACACACACACACACACACACACACACACACACACACACACACACACCACACACACACTTGGCTGATATCGGCAACAACCCAAAAACTATGCGTAGCTTTCATCGAATAAAAACGTTGCATTTACATAGATGTTTCAGTGATCTGTTGACAAACATTAATCTTTATAAACAGCTGCGTCTGACGGGTAAAAAAAGATTTGGCTCGGTAATTGAGAAAACATGTTAATATGGCAAACGGCTCGGAGATTTTTTTTGATTTTTTTAAACCAGATTTTTTACCAGGCTTGGAAATTGGGTGTTATTTCACAAGTTGCTCAGGGTATCGGAACACAAAACACTCACTCAGGGTATCGGAACACAAAACACTCACTCAGGGTGACGGAGCATGAACCACTCGCTCTGAAATGATGTGGCGGGCAAAAGCATACTGCAGTGAGTGAACGAATCGCTCAGAAGGACGTAGTGCGGTACCGCTATGGACTGTAAGGTGTTCGGCAAGTGGCTTAAGCACTCATGCAAGCACTCCAATTAAATGGTTGATAAGGATCGGTTGGCCAGGCTGTCACTGCATGTCATATAGGATCCCTTTAACTTTAAAGCCAGTCTTTACCACATGCAGCGGTTAATGAAATACATTTAATTCATTCAAATAATTACTTTATCCACAAAAGAGTTTCTGTTCAATGCAGAACAACCCTGGAGACATTGCAAAGTTCAATCGCCTGTGACATAAACATTGCAGATAATCCGCCATCTTGCCTGTTCGTCCGTGCACGGGTCCCGTGGTACGTGGGTTGTGAGGTCCGCACAAACGTTATAACTTTTTTTTAAGCCCGTTTTCTATTTCTTTTTACCAGATTTGCTTTGATTCCCTGTTGAGCACCTCTCAAGACGTCTGGAAATATACACAGATCTGGCAGATGCTATGGAGAGGCAGTCCCTCTGTGAGACAGGGGTTGAGGCCTAGCAGTGAATGCATTAAATCATATAGCTCAATGAAGCTAAATTTTTGTTACGTTCCTAAATTTTTTGTTCTCTCAATATAATTCTCCAAACAGGAGAAAAAGATTAGTTTAATTGTTTGGAAATTTCACATTTTGTTGTGTATCTATGGAGAAGGCGGGAACATAGCCTTGCTTGCTTAAAGTAAATAGGTATATCAGCTTAGTTATAAGACTCGTTATTTATTTAAATTATCAGATTTCACAACAGATTTCGACACTTATTTAATCTGGATGACATCCGATCCTCAAAACTGAAATAATATTTCGATGATATACTTTAATTAGTCCGTGAGAGTAGATCATGCAAAATCGAATCACATAATGCATGAAATCACTCCAAGCTTCTAATTTGAAAACTATAGAACTTACAAAAGTGATGCATACAGCGATTCGTAGATATGATGAACAGGCATTTTTTTCAGTAATATGATTGAGGAAAGTGAAAACAACAACTTTATTGTTAAGAAATCGTTGCGGCCTGTTCCAAGTCAAGGTGTGGTTGAGCAGGCCAAAAAACATGGCGGCTTCAGACCCCAGTGAGGTTACGAGGAAACGCCTTAAGACCCAGAGAGCGAGGTGGCCGAGGATCGCCTGTTGAGTATAAAATTAAATAATGCCTTTAATTATCTTCAGAAGGGGGATTTTAATGAACCAAACATCCAATTTTCACTCTTGCACTTCCTTGGAGTATTCTTAGTATGCATGCAAAGTTTCAGGCTGCTAGGTTTTATGGTTTTTGAGTTATGGAGGAGACATACTGACACACAAACACACTGACATTTATTAGTATCGATGTATTGACTGCTTTTGACATTTGCACGTGGTACCTGCTTGGGAGCCTCGTTGGTATGCATTGTTGTCTGCGCTATCACTGATGATACGCCAATAAGCAATGAATCTGGTCCGGCAGCAGAGGGTGTGTGCAGCGTTGGGATTCTCATGTGTGTACTGTATGTGAATATCTTTATGGCTGCGGCAGAACTTTGGGAAGGGTTTGAAACAGCAAAGCACTTACCTTGTGTAGGCCTTCTCGGTTGCTTTATGCGGCTTCTTCCGCTCGAAGAGCATGGGAGGTGTCAATATATTTATATAATCCGAGCCACCTGGGTTTAGTTGATTATGTGAGTTAATTGGCTATTCCCTCCACTCACAGGTGAGAGATGTGGGTGAGTCTGTGTGTGTGTAACTATATATATACATACTAAACTCTCATCTTGTGTGTATGTATGTATGTATGTTATGTTCCCGAAATACAGCCAAAACGGTACATGATAGCGTAAAAATTTTAGGGCCACCTTACTTACTATTCACCTGCAGTGTGCAGTATCAAGTTTTCATTCAAATCGGGCAAAGAAAAAAATTATTAAAAAATCATTCCCGATTCAGTCAAGTACTCTTCGGGATTATTTGATCAATGCAAACAACCTCAGCGGTATAGTTCGCTGGAGCAATCTTTTTTTGTTGTTGAAATGATTTTTTTCATCAACCGCTGTCACAACGGGAACCCAACGGGTTCACGGGTCGTCTACTATGTATATCAAATAGAACAAGTATATGTCCAGCCATGAACCCACGTGACTTTGTCTTTTAA
>CM068956.1:26773262-26788162 GCA_035128595.1 Eptatretus atami | reverse complement strand
CGTCAGACATTTACATCATTTCAATCCCTATATATCTTTAGACCCTTTGGAAACCCAAGACCTTTAAGATCCTTCAAGACCCCTAAGACTCCCTAAGACCCTTAATACCCATAAGACCTTTATAACCCTGAGACATAAATGACCTCAAAGACCCTATAGACGCTCTTAGACCCCTTAGACCCATTTAACCCTTGGACCCTGAAGACCCTTAAAACCACTGAAACCCATAAGATCCCGTAGACTCTTTAGAACCCTTAGACAGTAAAGACATCTAATACCCAATAGACCCTATAGACCCTGTACGACCCCTACCACTACACAGACTCTATGAGACCCTTTATAACCCTGAGACCCCTAAGACCCTTCATACCCCTAAGACTTTTATAACCCTGAGACATAAAAGACCTCAAAGACATTATAGACGCTCTTTCGACCCCTTAGACCATATAGTCCCTATTAGACCCATTTAACCCTTGGACCCCGAAGACCCTTAAGATCCGTAAGACCGCTAAAACCCATAAGACCCCGAAGACTCTTTAGAACCCTTAGACAGTAAAGACATCTAATACCCTATAGACCCTGTACGACCCCTACTACTACACGGACTCTGTGAGACCCTTTATAACCCTTACACCCCGAAGACCCTAAAGACCCAAACGAGCGCCAAGACTGCTATGACCCTTTAGAACCCTTGTACACTAAAGACCTCTAAGACCCTGTAGATCTTCCATCCCCCACTTGACCCCTTAGAACCCTAGGACCCTTCAGAACCCTAAGAACCTGTAGATCCCATTAAACCCATTAGACACATTATAACCTTCATACCCCCTTCGACCTCATAGACCCCTTTTATATTTAAGATCATTTCAACGCTTTAGACACCTTGAGACCCCTTCACCCTTTAGACCTTTAAGAACACCCTTTTTAGACCTCGAGACCTTTGAGACCCCATAGATCCTTCAGACCATTCCACCCCCTTAAGTCCCTTGACTACATTTAGACCCGTTTGACCTTAACATCCTTTAGACAAGCTAGACATGTTTAGACCCCTTTAGACTGCTTAGACCCTTGACAATTTGGAGCTTGAGACCTTTAGAACACTTGGACCATTTTAGACACTTTAGACCCCTTAGACATTTACGTCCTTTAGAGATTAGACCCTTTAGACCTTTAGACCATCTAGAACCTTTTATGTGCACACCACACAAATATCTAGTCTTCTTGCAAAACAAAGACTGCACTTTTTTCAGCAAGTAATGCACAAACTCGACCCACCAAGATGATGGGTACTTTACTAGCATTACTGAATGAGCAAAATAAGAAATGTAATAATTTTTCACAACGTAAAATGCTGCCTTTTGGGATGGTCCACAAATGCTGCCAATAAGTACTGCTGCCCACAACCCCATAAACAAATAAAGAAAAGAAAAAAATGTAGTTATAAAATATGGAATATACCAAAGTTCCAACACGTAGTTTTGTGATTAATTTTACAAGGATAGCTAATTGTGGATTAGAGCTGCTTGGACTTGCTGCGCAGTTGCTGGGAATACAAGAAGACTGCCTTGAAGTAGCCAGCCAGGGGAAGAAGCCATGGAATGAACATGTCATTTCTGGCAAGAGCAGATAGTGTAAGTGGCCATGTATAGACTGGGTTGGCACACAAGCCACGCTTACGAGAACCGTTGGTTTGATCTGTCAGTCGGTAAAAGGCTTCATCGACTTCACTCGCTGAGAAAACAGAATTTCCTGGAATGAATTATCGTGTATAATATGATCGAGTTTCATTTTGGCGCGTCTGCATTCAAATATAAGGTCTTTCTCAATCAATCAAAAAAAACAACAACTTTAAGAACCATGGTCACACCTGTTATTGTTAATAACGGTTCCCATTGGACCTACTAATAATATTCTTGCCACCCACCTTGAAAGCTTTCAGGAATGGCCACTTGGTTTGTTTTTGCCAATTAATGTTTACATACGAATGCTCAAACAAGAGCTATTGCATCTGATGTTTTATTTTGAATGTCTTGTTTAACATCCAGACATGGGGTCGAGTGTGGATTTGTCCAAAATCTCAAGTCTTGTCTCAAATCAAGTACTGAGGCATATGATTATGATTGATAGAACATTTGTGCCTTTTACTTTATTTTCATATTTAGCCAATCCCCACACACAGTGGAATACAGGGTTTTGCGATCGTGTGTGTGTGTGTGTGTGTGTGTGCGTGTGTGCGTGTGTGCGTGTGCGTGTGCGTGTGCGTGTGTGTGGTCTTCATTTATAGACCCCTTTCTACATTGAAACGTTTTGGAAGAATTGGTCTTAGAGACTGGACTTTCAAAGACCTCCAAAATAAGTAACGATCATAAAATAGACTTAATACAACACCATATAAATCATTCAAAAGTGAGAAAACTGTTAGTTCCAGATAAACACCATAAATTACCATTCATTTACTGGATCCCCCCGAAAAAAAAATCACAAAAACCCTTGTATGATGAGGTAGTATTACAGGGACGATGAAACTAATTTATAAATACTTGAAAAACTACCATGAAAAGGTGAGTTTTTATTCTGGTATTAAAAAAAATTATGGATCATTGATAAAATCCCAAACCTATAATCGACAGTATCCACAACACTAATAACAAGGGTAAGGCTAAATGTTTATCAACTTATGATTTTTCCACATTATACACAAACATTTCACATGACAAGTTCGTAACCGCATTGGACAGAGCGGTATATAAAGCATTTGCAGGAGGTAAAAAATTAAAGTGTACCAAAAAAAAATTAAAGTCTATCAAACAAAATCCATGAAAGTTGATCAAAAAAAGAGCAAACTGGTCTACAAAGGAAAATCAATGTTCATGTCGTTTTTCAAAAAATTAACTTAAAGAAAGTATTTGATTCTCCTAAACAACAGTTTCTTTACATTTGGCAACAAGATACTCCAACGGGCAATGGTGACACCCATGGGTTCAGATCAGGCCCCTTTCTTTGCAAATTTATTCCTGCACATGTACGAGTCTGATTGGATCCAGAACATGTGCAGGAATAAACGAACAAATGTGTGAAGGTGTGGAAACATCTTTCGATTCATTCATGATTTACTCGCAATTAATGATGGTTTTGTATTTGATCAGCTTCATGATGATAAATATCCAAAATAACTCATATTAAAAAAGGAAAACCAAACTCACACTTCAGTTTCTTCTTCAGAATTACAAATCGATATCAATAATAATAAATTTCACACCAAATTATTTGATAAATGAGATGCTTTTCCATTCCACATTGTACGAATATCTTTCTTAGACAGCAATATTCCTAAGAAGCTATTCTATGGTACGGTTACAGGTGAAACTAAAAGGGCACTCGGTAGAGCGCATACCTCCACCAGGCTGATTAGTTTACATTTTGTATCCCACTGATAGACCGGATCTGGATTCGGACCTGAACGAAAATCTAATCATTTTGTTCTTGTTACCTAACCAACTCGTCCACCAAGTTTCGTCCGAATCCATCCACAACTTTTTGGGATATCATGCTATATATCGTTTTAGCCCTATTACTCAATGGTGAAAAATCACTTTTTAAAAACTCTCGGATCCAGATCCAGATCCGGATATTCACCAAAATCTAACCATTTCGTCTGTGTCACATACCCAAGCTCTCCACCAAATTTCGTCCGAATCCGTCCACAAGTTTTTGAGATATTTTGTTCACTAACAAACAAAAAGAGACAGACAGACAGGGGTGACAACATAACCTCCATCCACCTTCGGTGGCGAAGGTAATAATTAGGACCGTGAGACAACCACACACAGCACTGAACTTGTCAATAGATTAAAATGAGTCAGACGTATGCGAACACAGGGAGCTACAGTTATAAGATCATAAAACGACAACAAATAGAATTAGCAAAATACAACATGAATAGTAAAACTATTTATTATTAATGAGATATTTAGATAAATACATTATTTTAAAAATATATATATACATGTATTTTTAAAACCATTTTCAGTGGTTGCGAGGCGACAGGGCAGCATATAGAAAATCAGTTATAAATACCATTTGAATATTTCAATAACAGTTTAATTTAGTGGTAACAGGGGTGGACATGTTATATTTAAAAGTCGTCCACAGAATCAGAAGAAAAAAAACATTTCTTTTTAATGTAATTATATTGATTTTTAAGTAATAAACAAAGAACTTAATGTGGTTTTTCATTCGAATAATTTTTTGAGGTGTTACAGTTAAACAAGCAAACCCAGTGGGTTTTTGTACATCATTGTACACCCAGTGTACATCATCCCTAAACATTTCCAGAAAACTGCCATGACATAAGTAAGGGAAAAAATTCTCAGCACGCAATGGATAACGGCCGCACAACTCGCTTCAGACTTGTCAGAAAGTGAATTTGACGAATAATTTTCTGATCAAGAATCCTCAGCTTACAACGATAGTCAAAATCATTATGTCGAAGGTTCCGTCATACCGTACATGTATGAACCCGAGGATGAAATGACCTGGCGGGTTACATGATATGATTGCCGTTTTTTTTGGGGGGGGAGGGGGGCAATCGAGTGTAAAAGGACACCGGAAAACGTAAAAATCTTCATTTCAAGATATTTATTCAAGAAATGAACAATGATTAAATGTTAAGTGAAGCCATATATAGTCATTAAACCAAACATGATTTTCTGATTCTGTTCACCTTTAAGGTAAGATGTGCATGATTTAATGTATTATACTGTTACGGATCTGGAAACCATAAGCATTCAACATACAGATGTCCCAAGAGTCAGTTATTCCGTTAAGTACATGTGAGACAGGTCCTTCCTCTTGTCTAGTGGGAGAATCAAAGGTGTGCGTTGGACGGTTTAGGTAGGTTATATCTTCAAACCACATATCTCCAACGCCACATCCAGCGGACATCCAGCCTGCTACTGAGCGAGCGCTTCGCTCGCCCAACCCGAAATCCCCCCCAGGAAGGGCATGCTGTGGACCCCTATCCAATCGAGGCGGACGGTGACGTGTGCTTCACGGAAACCCCGCCCAGGAAGGGCATGCCGTGGAAGCCTGTCCAATCAAGGCGGACAGTGGCGCGTGCTTCACGGGGCTCCGCCCGTACAAGGCTCTTTTGTTCCCTTTCGTGGGTATTTAAGAGAGGGGCGCGTCTGAAGAAAGAGGAGGAGAAGTGAGAGAGCTGTGTGGCTCCAACGAGAGTGAGAGGAGACTTCGTCACCCGTCCGACATCACCGCCACCGCCAGGAATACAAGTGGTTGCGTGCCGTCTCCCGGCGTTCCACGGGGAGAAGTGGGTCCCGTCCGCGACCCTGATCTCTGCCCGGGGACTCTGTCTGCTCACACGGGTTCCTACCACGGGCACGAGCCCCCGAGCCGGACCTCCATTGACGGGTGCCGCACCATGGAGCACCCCATACGTCCAGCGTGCAGGTACCCCGCCGAACTGTGACCCCCAGCTCGTCTCTCCTTCTCTGGCTGCGGGGGTCTTCAATAAAGCATCTGTGTGTGTCTGAGTGTGTTTGGCCCGTCCTTAAGTAGAACTGTATGTGTTTTTATTTGATCATTGAAAATATTTCTTGTATATTCGCGATAAGTCTTTCCTGTGTCTTTCTGTTTACTGTAAATAAATCATGGTATGAATGTTCCAGTCGTTTTCCGTCCCTTCTTGCATTGGTCCAGCATGGTTCGGATCTGAGTTTAGGCAGGGTTTTATCCCCAGTAATTGGTCCATTGTAGCCGGAATGTCCTGGGCAGGCCCGCTCGACTGCATCCGAGCCGGAAAGGTAGGTGGCAGAGTGGTAGTCAGTAGGTGTAATTTTACCGCTGTCGGTAAAATGAATCCGGTTCAGCCAGGCGTTCCGAGGGCGTGGATCCCCGGTAGCCGAGACCGCGTGGTTACTTAGGTACATTGGATCTAGACAAAATAACCCTACGCCACACAGTCGAGATATTGGCGTTCCACGGTCAATTAAGCGACCCGCCGGCTCGCGGAGTTATCCGAGCGACGGCCTACAATTCTGGGGAGTCTGGGAGGGATGACGTAACCTCCCCCACCTCGAGGTCGTTCTCGCCACCGGACCCCCGGCCCGCAACAATACAATGGAATGTGTGATGGGAGTTGTAACTTTGTGATCATACATTAAATCCTCTAGCGAGTCAAGTCTGATTAGTGATGTTGCCTTGATGGGTTGACTGACTACCTGGATGCAACTGAGGTTGTACATCTACTGATGTAGGTAATCTAGTGATGTGGATCCATAACCAAGGTTGTGGATCTACTGATGTAGGTAATCTAGTGATGTGGATCCATAACCAAGGTTGTGGATCTACTGATGTAGGTAATCTACTAATGTGGATCTATGACTGAGGTTGTGGATCTACTGATGTAGGTAATCTGGTGATGTGGATCCGTGACCAATGTTGTGGATCCGCCGTTTGGAGAGGTTCTGGCCTGAAAGGATCGAAACTTCAAGGAAAAACGATGCCCAGATGATGATCCATGCAGTTGGGAAACCATTCAATTGTTTACAGGTTAAGGTTCTTACTTTAGGTAAGGAACTCTTATTTGAGATTTACAATTTAAATAAAGTTGAATAGAGGATGTTGTGAAATTAACATAATTTACAGCAATCCTTTAAATTACATTATCAAGAATAGCCGATAGTGTGTGTGTGTGTGTGTGTGTGTGTGTGTGTGTGTGTGTGTGTGTGTGTGTTTCCAGACCATAACCTTTTTACTATTTGAGCTTTTGTCATTACGTTTTCAACAAACCTTTATTATGAGAAAATGGAGAGAAAAAAATTGATAAATGTGAAAGGGCAAAGTCACTGTGAGTACAAAGAGGTCTTATCAGCCTGTCCGCAGCGCGTCAAGCAAGAGACGGCCCGTTTTTTTTAAAATTATCTTCCTTGTTTCTTTATGAACTTTATTTATTTACCAATGAGCTTCAGTGTGTGTTAAGGCCATAACACTTTTTACCATTTGACATTTTGTCATCAGCTTTTCAGGAAACCTTTATTAAGAGAAGATGGGTTGGCACACAAGACACAAACACGAGTTCGTAAAATTAACAAATTATTTTTCTTTTTTTTTTAGCTGTTGTTTTCATCAAGTTTAGTTTGAGTACAAAGCGGATGCAGACGTGTTTTGCATTTTGAGATGCTTTCAAATTGGAATTAAAACACATTTTAGAAATTAATGCAATGAAACTTTCAAATTAACCAATCCGTGTCCGTGTAGGTGTGCGAGTTCCGTGTCCTGTAAAGTCTGCAACCTAAAGACTGTCGAGTCCAATGGAAGTTTCTAAATAATGCCTCCAGTCTGAATCTCCAACTGAAACACAAGTGCTGATACTGTTTGTGGGATACATAAATGTTAACATCATTTATTTATTTACATACATACGTGCATAATGCAACTAGCAAGGGTACCCGGGGTTTCCCGGCCAAATTTTTTTTGCTGGGGGCGAAAACACTTCCCTATACTCACTCACTAAGGAATAGGGCTGGGGATCATTTAATAGCACCTTTCACATAGCTGCAATACAAAGGCTTAAACACGATATAGCGATTTTAAAATGGCCCGTCACGGTCGCCTGTCCGACTCACAATCCTGCGAGATTTGCGGAAACCCCGTGGAATTGTAAGTCAAGTGACCACGAGACCCGAAACCAAGAGATTGTAAAATCAACTTCACACATGGAGAAAATACATTAAATAAATATGATAATACATTACTGTATTACTGATAATATACATTACTGTGGTTACTGCACTGTATAGGGTGGTTACAAAGTCCCATTACCCCCCCCCCCCCTTTTACCACCAATCATCATCTACCCAGCTAAGTTTTGTATATATACATATATATATATATATATGTTGATGTTAATATTTTGTTTTTTATGACCACAAAAGTTTTGTGTATTCATAGTTTACACGAAGAAGATGTCCCGCCAACTTTGACCGCTTCCGTAAGAGATTTATTTGTATTTAAATGTCTGGTAATTGTTTTGTTTATTTATGCGTATGCGTATGCGTAAAAAATAAAAAAATTAATCCCCCCCCACCCCAAAAAAAAATCGACCTTTTTTTTCCCCAAACATTTCAAGTTTTGTTTTCCCCTGAAACACTCCCAGGCACTCACTGACAAACCCCTGAAGGTTTGACGAAGATCCGTATGGCCATCTCAGAAAAACGGTGACAGACACAGCCACGCAGCGCTCTTTTACGGTATAGATTGTATTCTGGGAATTGCATCACGTTTAAACGCTCCGCTTTTTTTGGCAAAAGGTCTCAATACATTGTTACGTCACACAAAGTACACAAGCTGGAAAATGCGGCAAGGTTGCCAATAAGCATTCCTTAAAATGAGCCATGTATCCTACTATTAATTTGCAATTGGTCACTGGCTAATTCACACCGATACAAATTTATATTATGGACCCAAGACATCAAAAAAGCTACATCATATCAAACAAAGTTTCAAATGAAGCACCTCGCCACCATGAGAGCATTTAACTTGCATCAGACGTGGAAATAAATGTGAATTGGTGCTCCCAGCTTGCCGGCTCGACGACAGGGGACGACATTTCATTGACATTTTTGCCCTCCCCATCCGTACCCCGTTTAGAATATCGTGCGAGCAAGGGAAACTTGCTAGTAGCCTTAATAACTCCTGAACCCAAGAATGTTTACACTGATCTCATATGCAAAAGGTTAAGTTGTTCGGATGTGGTTTACCTCTATAAAGAGAAATGAATCCTGTACTTTAGGGGGTCATTGACACAGTCACGAATTGGACATTAATTGGTTGATATTAACTTCATGATTGCATAGACCAGCATTATCGGCCTGAAAATCTAAAAGTCACTTTGAGGTGAAAAATCTTGCAGTCGTCTTCCGTTTGTCGTACAGCGGAGGTGGATAACAAAAAGTTAGAATCTAATATCAGGTTCAGAAAACCATTTGGAAGCTTCAGGAGTAGCCTTGTGAATGCTTTACAAATTACCCTTGAAGGTTTTTTTTTTGGCATTCTGGACTGGTTGCTTATGTTGATAGTACAACAGGCCAAAAGTTGTTGATGTTGTCATGCTCTTAAACCTTGTTTAGCTCAAAGTCTTAAAAACCACATCAACAAGATTTATTTGCAAAGTATAGCTCATTGATTTGTAGGTTTTCCACTGAAAATTTGCTATCATGCCTCCTTCTTCCTCTGTCATATGTAGCACACTGCTGCGAGTAGCATCATATGCTGGGAGTGCAGCTGTGCCGCTGATGTAGTGCCCTCCGTACGTTTGGCAGAAATTTGGAATTTGCTCATGGTTCCGGCGGGTGGCGATAGCTTGCCTACTCGTCGCAAAGGACAACGTAGGATCTTTAACGTCCACCAATTAAGGCTGGCAGACAGACCGCTCAGATTAACGTCCACCCGAGGAATGGCACACACGTTGATGCCTCACCCTGCCTGCGAGACATCAGGGCGACAATTTTTATCTGGGCCGAGATTCAAACCCCGGCTTCATAGCTCGGAGGAGAGTGTGTGTACCTTGAGACCATCCTGCCAGCCCCTACCCTGATCCCTGTTAGAATATTTAGCCAAACCAATAACGTATGTCGGTTTTGCTCTTGGAAAAAATGACTACAATGGATAAAAATCAACCGGACGTTGATCGGGGGATGAGAACCACCGTGGGGAGCAAAAGAGAAGCTGACGTTTCGAGTGTTAACTGTTAACCCTTAATCGTAGTGAAAGAGGTCTGACGAAGGGTTAATGCCCAGAACAATCCAGCATCGCCTTGCTTCCCAGGGCGGTTATAGCATTCCTCAATCAACGTCCTGTTGATTTCATCCATTGTTCTACTTGTCCGCCGATGCAGATCTGCACTCAACTTCACCAGCAAGACAAGTTCTTCCTTCTACATAATGAATACGACAACATTGTGTCTATGGTCCTTCCTTTACGATTTAGGGAAAGACAGCAAAAGGAATATAATAAAGGAAAACATTTAGTGAGGAATGAATGCAGAACCGTAGGGATAAAAAAAATATGAAAAACAATTAATGATAAATATAACCTATCAAGAGGCAATGCCAATAATGAAGGAGGCAAAAGCTTTCAAAATCATGATATGTTGGTGTGCGGGCTATGATCTGTTTAGAAAATGTGACAGAGCATAACATAAATCTGAAGGTATGTTTCAAAAATTGAGAATATGATTCAGTGGGATATATGAATGTGTTGTGGACAGCGTGACACTTGCAAGGTTTGTGAACGTGCTGGTGGGTTCCATCGGTGCATCACATCATTCCTCAACAATCCAAGTCATTTACAGGGGATGTCACTGCGCAGCTGCTCCATTCTTCTGTAGGCGGTTAAAGTCCCATGACACTGCTGGTGAAACATGACCCATTGTGGTCGGTTTCCTGTTAAAATTATCCGTGCTGTTACAGCTAAACATCACCGAGTGTTAAAGGCATTTGCCAGCTGTGTGTTCAACAGGGCTCGTCCGCAAATGCAGGTACTGTGAATGAGTGTTCGGTGAGCTTTTGCTGAAAACACCAAGAAGCATTTGAAAATCCTGATAAAGTTAGGAGTTCACTTTTGAATATTATTTTTTCGACATTGATGGAAGATTCTTGGAGGAGCTGGATATATATCAAGCTCGCTGTTTACCTTCCCAGCAAGCCTGGAGGAGGCTTCACGGTTACTGGAGGAGGCTTCACGGTTACGGTGGCTGGCTTAATATCTTAGGGTCTTGAGTTCGAACCCTTGTTGCGCTGTAAAATAACACCAGGTGGTTTGATTCAGCCAATACATCATCCTTTCGAGGCTGGCAAAATGAGTACCAGCTTACTGGAAACAGGTGGCACTGCATCAGCGGCCCAGTGTCGCCCCCAGCAATGATGCAACCAGCAGCCACAGGCTGCATACGAAATGATGATGACCTCCCCTACAGGTGTGTATAAAACTCGAATTTGAAGTGGAATACAATCTTTGCTGAAGCTATGGAACTGACCAACTTGATAGAGCTGCAATTTTGGGGTCTGAAGTGCTTTTTGCTGCATGTACGAGACAAGAGCGCCTTCACAGTTACAACTACGTCCAAGTAGTATGTACTTCAGACGTACTCAAGCTCAAATAGTACATACTTCATGACAACAAAAGTGGGCGAATACCTTAATGAGACAGCAAGGAATACATTGTGCAAAGATCTGAGCACAAACAAGCACGATAACCAACCAGGGAGTGCCACGGAATGCAAGACCGCAATTCAACTGGACATGATGACGAGCTGTACCTGACACTTCACAGAGTGTCAGTGCTGCCGAAAGTTTTTTTGGCATGGGTGAGGCACTGAGGCTGGGTGGTTTGCCATTGCTCTTCCAGCAGTCATTCAGGGCTGGGATTTGTAATGTGTCCAAAGTGCCAGCGATAACTCGCCAGTCTTCACAAAGGACACGGTGGGCTCTTATAGCATTCACTAATGCTAGGAAATGGAACACCCAGTTTAACATCCATCCGAGTGACGGACGATACACAAACCTCACCCTGCCTGCGAGACACCAGGATGACAGTTTACAGCTGGACCGAGATTCAAACCCAGGCTAGACAGCTCAAAGGGTGTGTGTAATTCTATTGGCTACCCTGCCATCCACAACTAGCTATCATGTGCAGCCTGTGGCTGTTGGTTGCATGATTTTCTGGGGGCGCAGCTGCCCCGCTGATTCAGTGCCCTCTATTACGAGTACACTAGTACTCATTTCGCCGACCTTGGGAAGATGACACGCTGAGTCAACCCCATCTGGTGTGAATTCAACGTCCGACGGGCTCAAACTCAAGACCCTAAGATCCTAAGCCAGCCACCCAAACCGTTAAGCCAACACCGGGCTTCATCCACAACTGAACATAATGGAGGACTGTGCTTCTCAGTGCACCAATGCTGTTCCACTTATTAAAACTGAAAATATTATCGTGGGTTTCATTTTATGAGAGTTCAGGGATTCGATTGTGTGGGATATTTGGCTTTCAATGTAACGGAATATCGTGGGTTTAATTTTATGGGCTATCAGGGGTTCGATTTTACGGTCGTCGTGCGTGTGTGTGTGTGTGTGTGTGTGTGTGTGTGTGTGTGTGTGTGTGTGTGTGTGTGTGTACGTGCGTACATACGTGCGTAGTTGTATGACTTGTATAAGGTTTGGGTGGTTGGGATTACACAATTTTAAAAGAAGAAGGCGCTTCCAACCAAAAGTGGAAAACTAAATCGACTTCGCTAATTTGAGTATAATAAGACTATTGTGCCTGATGAAGCTGGCTGCGAAGCCGGCGAAACGTTGCCTGAGATTGGGTCTGCTCGTGCCTTTTTGCTCAAATTAGCGGAGTCGATATAGTTTTTTTTACTTTTGGTTGGAAGCGCCTTCTTCTTTAATACATATATATATATATATACATATATAAATAAACAATTGACCCCTCCCACACTGCTCTCACCAAAGAAGCTGCATAAAGCAAACCATGAAGACCTACACAAGGTAAGCGCTATGCTGTTTCGAACCCTTCCCAGAGTTCCTCAACAACTGTAAAGACGTTCACACATTGTACACACATGAGAATCCCAATGTTATACATACCCTCAGCTACCAGACCGGACCATCGCTTATTGGCGAATAATCAGCAATAGTTCATTTATGCAGCTTCTTTGGCTAGAGAAGTGTGGGAGGGGTCAATTGTTTATATAATCCTAGACACCTGGGGTTAAGTTGATTAGGTGAGAGCTGATTGGCTATTCCCTCCATTCACAGGTGAGAGATGTGGGTGGGTCTTCATATATATATAATATAATTATATATATATATATATATATATATATATATATATATTGTTACGGCTGTGGAAATTCGCAACACACCATTCAGATCCGTAGGTGAGGTATTTCTGAAGTACATGTATAGTTAGCCCCAAACCGTGTGTTAGAGGGAATTTATGTGATTCATTCGGGCTGCGATCCTTTGAGTTAGGCGTTTTTCTGTTCTTTCTTTATTTTCGAACCAACCACATCTCAACCCCAACCACGCCACCACTACAACAACGCCAACCACGCCACCACTACAACAACCACCGCGTTCAGAATCGGCACACGGTTGCCAGAGGCCTGGCCTTCGAGGGAAAGCAGGCGCCCCCGTTCCCCCCCCCCTCCCCCGAACGAATGGCGCCGTCGCGGTGGATTACACCCTGCGAGGGAAGAGGAAAATGCCACGCGGTGCGAGCGTCACTGATTGGACGGAAGACCACTCCTTCTGGAAGTTCCAGCATGTTCTGGAAGGAGGGGTGGAGCCGAAAACGGGGGCGGAGTGGAGGGCGGGGCCCCGCGATATAAGGACGGACACATAAGGGGTGCGAGGATCTCGCTCTGTCTTTTTCCCCTGCGGGTGGAGTGAGGCTCTCTGGTTTTCCTCGCCTCTGTGTGGGGCGGTGAGGAGTCGTCGGTGGTGGAGGACGGCGGAAGGCGACGGAGCTGAGAGTTGAGGAGTCGGAGAGAGCTCGACACGCTCAGGGAAGTCGCGACTTCCATTTCTTTTGGGTTCTGTGTAAATGTGTGTGTGTGGCGCCAGTCTGGTGAAGTAAACTGTATGTGTTGCCGAGTGTTCGCGTTGGTCGGTTGTAGAGCTGCGTCATTGTTTCTTTCTTCCATGTGATATATGTGCATTCTGTGTTATATGTGTGCTTTGTGTCCGTGTGCGTGTAAATAAAATTCTTGCTTGTTGAATTGTTCCCCGTTTCGCTGCGTCCTTTCCTTTGTTGGGTCTCCATCTTGCTTCACGTAAAGGGTTCGAGTGGGCGTGATACGCCCGATAATTAATTGGAACCGTCAAGGTCGACGATAACTCCGCTCGTTATCCCTGTAGCACGGAACGAGCCGCTAAAGCGGTTCGTGGCCAGAGTCGACCTGTGGCGTGGTGCCCCCCTCGGTAGGTTACCCGTGCGAGTACTTAGGTATATCGACTTTCGGCGATTCACCCTACCTCGCACGGGTAGAATGCGGACTGGGTTGTGGTGAGGTTAAACCCCACCCGTGACTAGCTCCCGGCGTTAGTCCGAGAGGGTCACGACTGAATTGTCCGTCCGGTGGGCGAGGCGGCCGCGATTCGAGTCACGTGGCCGTTCGCACGCCGGCGGGCGCGAATTCGCAACAATATATATATATATTAATATATTATATATATATATATATATATATATATATATATATATATATATATATATATATTTATGTAGGGTGGGTCAATAAAAGGTTAACTGCTTCAAATGACCTTTGTACTGTTAGTCATTAACTTAATTTTGTTTTGTTTTGCAGGAGTGATCAATGATCTTTGGAGAAGTGGTTCAAGCATAACCAAAGTATTCTATGGAAAAAAAAAGATGTTTTCTACGGAACAGAGAAAACATCGTCACGTGGTATTTTGAGACCAAATCAATTGCTTCAGTCCTGACGAGGTTCTGTACTGAGTATGGAGGGCATCCCAGAAACAAGCCAAGTAAGTCAGTCATTTGGAAACTTGTGAAAAAGTTCAAAAGTAAAGGGACGATTCTCAACATTAACAAGGGAAGGTCCGGTCGCCCAAGAAGTGTACGGTGTGAAGGAAACGTGGAACGAGTTTTGAGTCAGTCGTGCAAAGTCCGAAGAAATCGCATCGACACAGATCGGCTGAACTGGGTCTCACTCCCGGCAGTATCAGAAGAATAATGAAACAAGATTTAAACCTCTTTCCTTACCACATCACAACAGCCTATAAATTGACCGATGGGGATAAAGCAGCACGAGTCGCTATGTGTGAGATGCTGCAGCAGAAGATGGAGACAAACCC
>CM068956.1:26756815-26768445 GCA_035128595.1 Eptatretus atami | reverse complement strand
GGAGTCTGTTTATATTCATTATATTGGCTATTATCTTTGGAAACGATGGCGAACGAAAGCAGCCAAAGGGTCAGCTAACTACCGCGATGCCACTACGTCCACAAACAAAGAGAGGGACACTCATTTGTTCCTCTTCTTTCCCGCCTGTGGAACCAACTTCCACATTCTCTTCAATCTCATTCTTCTCTTCAAGACAGCTGTTCACCACCATCTTAAAATCACCCCCAATCCAAAAACCATGGCTTTCTCTACCCTCGTTAACAGCCCCCATCCCACCCCAATCCCTCCGCCTTCAAAATTTCCAGTTTTTCCTTCCTGAGAGTTTCTTTCTGTGTCCATATTATCCACCCCAAGCATCCTCTCCTACCCCTCATTCCTTATTTGTCCAAGTCTCCCTCTATTTTTGTCCCTCAGCCCCGCAGTTTCTGTCCCCCACCCCACCCTCTTTCTCCTGTTCCTTTTGTTCCGTTGCGTCCTAATCCGGTCACTGTTCTCGATCTTCTAGGAGCCTTGACCTTGTATACAAAAAAAAGTGTCAAATATTTGCCACGTTTTGTTTTCAAATGGGAATTTCAAGCACTTGCCACATTTTGCAATTCACAACCCAGAAAAAAAAAAAAAACAGAGGGGAGAGATTGTTCGCGTCCGCTGTGTAAGCACGAGGGAATGAGGAATGATCACAAATTCTGGGACGTAAGATGTACGTTTGAAGTACATTTTGCGAGACACTGCCAGCCCACAGATTTTTGTGCAATGGAGGAAGAATGTGTTCGAAGCAAGAAAAGGGGTTCTCAAGACACCTGCATTGTGTCCACCACCGAAGACGTGCCTCGAACCGTCGAGGAGTGAGTTTTCCCCATCTCCGAGGAAGTCGAAAGTCCACGTAAGCTTTCGTCTGAACTACAGACACCCAGGAGCACCGTGTAAAAAGTGATGAAGACCGATCTCCAACGGAATCCATTTTTAGCCATAACAGATCACGACGTGCACAAGACAAATATGAATATTGCCATAATTGAACCCACCACCGTGGCCGCCCTGTATATTTGGGTCTGTGAGTTCCTCTGGGAAAGGAAAATCCAGTGAACCTCCAGAGAAACTCATGTGGAATTTGCTGAAATGCCAGTCGTGCTACTTGTTGAGATTTATACTGAGATTATGTTGTGTATTCTCTTTATCTCCGTCATCAGTGTGCCCAGTGGCTGCCAAAAAAAAGGTGGGATTTCAAAATTTGAATGCAGTTAAAGCTATCAAACTAATTAGGGTGCTCAGATTGTATGGCTCAGATTGTATCAACATTATAAGCACTAAACATCCTATATCCACCTATTTCAATTAAAAAAATATACATAATAACTACTACATGAAGCAATATAGTGTCTGTATGGTTACATCATCTTACTTAGTACATGTATAGCCTATGGTTGCATAAATATCATGTATACCTCATGATTAGGTTAGCATTGATGAAAGCCTTTATAATATCGTACATGTTTCAGTATATAACAGTATATGTAATCTTAATTAAAATGCACAAATTCCAGGAGTTACACTATGCAAATATAACACACATTAATATTGGACTTTCAAAACACTTTAGTTTTTTATTTAAGATGTTATAACTCAAACTGGTTACATTCTAGAGTACAACTATCAGTGCCAAGTGGGCTTTAGAACATAAAATATAAACAGTATTACTATTGTGGAGAAAAAAAATCATAAAATCATTTCCCTAGCATTGAATTATAAATAACATGTGAAAATAAATCTGTCTTACCTCGGTGAGGGCTTTAATGCTAAAAGTGAAAATAGCCCTATTCATATGCAAAAAACATAATATATAAATGTGATACCATACATGATGCCAGGTTCAATGGCTGAACAAAGCAAAGTCATCATAGCACCCATGAAAAAACTTTATTACAATGAAACTTATTTACATGGTTTATGATTTAACAGATTAACTCCTTCAAACATATAATACATTAGGACCGTTTCCATTTATTTTCCATCACCACTAACACCATCACCCTGCCCGAGAGGCAGATCACACTGATCACCCAATTACAATTTTCTTTTTCTGCACCGAGACAGTTTTTTTTCCAATTTTTTCCAAGCTGGAATTGGTTTGTGACAGCTTATTATGTCCTGATTCAAGGAGGGCCTGAGCTGCACAAATTTCTACCATTCTTTGAGATTTTGATGCCAGAGCTTTCTTCAGACGTTCATTCGCTTCAGCCACAGTTTATCAGCTGTTTTCAGGTCTAGTAGAAGTCTGTCCTTCTGTTCCCTGAGTTTTTTCTCCTCAGTCTTTTGGAGCTCCATCTGATCCTTTGCTTTTTGCTGCTCTTTTTCTTCAGCTTCTTTTTTTAGCTTCTGTTTCTCCATCTCCTGTTTTGCATCTCTATCTGCTTGTATTCCTATGTGCTTGGCGCACACTCTCCAGCATGATTGGTAACTGGAACTTGGCATGGTTCACCCTTTCCATTATGGGTCACTGCATCTTTTATGGTTCTCAAACCATTCACAGCATTTTCACTCAGATGGGTTCTCTGTGAAGTGACTGTATATTTGTTCAGTGAAAAACCCCTTTCAACATCAGCCTGTCCATGTGATATGGCCAAAACAACTTTCACAAACTGTCCAAGAATGGGTACTTCTCTTTGCCAGTAGAGTCTTCACATCCAACACTCTGGCCCAATATCTATCAACTCTCTGATATTAGCCTCCTTCTCATGAACCAGATTCATTGATTTCATTCTCAGCCTGGTAAAGCATCCATTCATCACCAATTTGATCTATGTCTTTATCAGAAAAGATATGAGGAAATTTCCAGGCAGCTGCTTTGATAGAATCCATTGATTTCTCCTGCTGTCTCATCAGCGGATGTAAGAAACGTAATCGCCTCAGCAAAGAATTGTCCAGTGGAAGCGATAATCAAATGCTTTGCTACAGCAGCATATGCATCCTTGACATCTAGAAGAAACCAACTTTATCCAATGGAGTGATGTTCTTCTTTGGCAGAAGCTGTCTTGTTGATTCACCAATGGCAATGCGGTCATTGGATAACATCAGGTCCTTCTTCATAATGTCAGTATCAAGCAAATCTTGGCCTTCTTTGTCTTTTATGACTTCACATTTCAGAAATTTCTTAAGTATGTTCTTCAAGAGATCTGAGAGCTCTGAATAAAGGACATGTATGAGTGGCTCTTGAGACTGGAAAAGAGTGAGGAACCCATTAAATGCACTGGTAAGGTACTGCAAGAAGTGCAATCTGAGCAGGTCAGGTCACACAGCTGTTTTCTAACGTCTTTGTATCTCTGACTAGAGATAAGCAGCTTCACATTTCTTTTGGGAGGAAGACAGTGAAGTACTCAACCAAACTTTTCCATTGCTCTATCACTCTTTCCAATACAGGGCCAATGCTCAACCATCGATTGCTAACATAGCGTAGAAGAACATGGTTCTCCACCTCCATCAAAGCTTGAATGGGAGTAGTCCTCTTTACGTGATGCCGTTTGATGGAAGAACTTGAATAGCTGATCAAGAAAACTGTCTATGCCCCACGATTCTAGAACACCCATTGCTTTTCCAAATGCATTGTGTACTGTGTGTATGTTGCATGATCCTACATCAACAAGCCCATGGGAACCTGCAGCCTTGCAGTCTGCATCCATTTTTTCCCATAATGCTTTGTTTACATTAGGTCCATCCATCCCAGCATAATCATGTTTTTTAAATCAAGACCATCTCTTCCAATGCGTCTGAAAGGGTGTCCCTCAGAATTTGAGCTGTTGCATGACCCAACATCTTTGACTTCAGTAGCGTGTGTCAATCAATCCATCATTCCAAAAACGAATATGGATATTTAGTTGCTTTTCATCTGGTCATTAGTAGTTTCATCTAACAAGATGGCATAAAATGTAGAAGTGTTCCTAATCTTTGTAACAAGATCTTCATGAAAGAAAGAACCAAGTCCATGTGAGACTACATATGAGACTTTACTACAGTTAAGTTTCACATCCCTTGCAACATCACTGTCGGCGAACATTTCTTGAAATGTTTCAGCTATCTTATCACATGATCTGAAAGATAAATTGTCTTGTGCAACTTTCATGACCCATATAGCTTCTGCTTTTGTAACTTTGTCCTGGTGTGAAAGAGTCCATTTTTGGGATGCTCCAGAGGTTGATGCTTGTGACAAATATACCCCACCTGACCCAATTTTCAGCTTTGACTGTCCAGATGCAATTGCAGTTTTAGCCACTCTAATATGCTTTGTTCCTTCAGCATGTCTTTGCGTTGATAAACACCACCATTGCTAATATCAATGTCTTTCTTGCATAACGCACAATGAGCTTCCTGGTCTGATTTCTTTTGTACCCACTGCTAAGCGCATGCCCATTCTTGTCCACACTATTCATCCAATTTTCATTAAATTTTGTTGTATGTCGTGGCATTTTGATGAATTAATAATATGTTCTCTTGCTTGAAAACAGATTCTACAGCTACACCTGAAAGCAGGAAAGCAAATAGGTTAAGGAATTGTATATACATGTATATGCCAAGCAACAATCCAATATACATGTATCATGAAAGGTAAAAAAACACCTTATATGCAAGTTAAATTGTTGTGAATGTTAACATTACATGTACCAGCATTACCAGTATTCTAAATAAGTACCTCAAATGGTACATCTTTTAAAACCATTTATAAATACGCAATCACAATATGTGTTGTCTTACACTTTCAGCATTAAAAAACCATCACAGACACAGTGAACATGATGATGAAGAGAAATGTGTTATTTTATAATAACCATGATATCCATCAATTTATCTATATATTAATACTGAAGGGCCAATTTTGTGCTCCTCCTAGCGGTCGCGTCACGTTTTTCTCGGTATATGTGACCTGGACTGAAAGAAACTTCGTACCTGTAAGAGTGCATCGCACATAGTGGCAATAGTCAACTTTCAAATCTGAAGCAAAGAAGAAACACTTTTCGTTTTACATGCGACGTGTAACGTCACCGCTGAGAGGCGTCAGGACGTCATGACATCATCGGTCATTCGGTGACGTCATTACGTCTGCCGTCGACAGACCGTTACCGCTGAGCGTGTAATTCCACTCCTCGAAAATAGCGTCTGCAATGTAAAACCCTCTTCTGCACATGCTGACTACCTCAGAATGTGAATTTGACACAAAAAATGTCACAAGAAACATTGTATCTTCTATCTCTATATTAATACTGAAGGACCAATTTTTGCTCCTCCTCGCGGTCGCGTCACGTTTTTCTCGGTACTGTGACCTGGACTGAAAGAAACTTCGTAACTGTAAGAGTGCATCGCATAGAGTGGCAATAGTCAACCTTCAACTCTGAAGCAGAATAAACACTTTTCGTTGAGATGGGGGAGAAGTGAAGAGGCGGGGCGGGGATGAAGAGACGGGGGCAGGAGTGAAGAGGCGGGGGCAAGGTAAGCAAATTTTTGGGCGGGGGTAAGCAAATTGAAAGCGGGAAACGGGGGAAATGGGGCGGGGCTGGGGTGAATTAGGCGGGGTTGAGTGTGAGGGGGTGACAGGGGGCGGGGGCAAGTGGGGCGGGAATCAAGAGACAGGGGTCGGGGAGTGAAGAGGCGGGGCGGGGTAATTAAATTTTTGGGCGGGGTAAGCAAATTGAAGGTGGGGGGGGAATGGGGCAGGGACGGGGGATGAGTAGGCGGGGGCAAGCACGCCCTGTCCAGTCCATGTCCCTCGAGTGTGGGTGAGCTGGTGAGGGTGGTTGAATGAACGGAATCCGTCTGTGACGGGGCTTCGGCTAGTTTATATTTTTACCACAGCAGAAAGATTGAAAGTGCATTAAATGACACCTAAAAAAATGCTCCAGAGGCCAGGGGTGCAAAACCCCATCAGATTTTTGGGCTTAACAATGCTAAAAAATCTGCTGTAGCCATTATAATTTTTAAAGGTGTGACAAAAATGTGGGAAATGTGGGATTTTTTCAAAAATGTGGGACACATTTTGCAAAATGTGGGAAATGTGGGAAATGTGGGACCACTGGGCACCCTGCCGTCATTCACACACACACACACACACACACACACACACACACACACACACACACACACAATATTTTGCCACCCGGTGATGGTGAGACTGCATGGAGGCCTGGCACGTAGCATTATCTACCTTCGGATTTCCCAGGCCGTATTCCACCCAATCTATTTGTGTCGACTCATTCACCCTGCTATACGATTCCCCAATCCCCACCACCTTCCTGCCTGCACCCCTTCTTTTCCCTTTACGTGCTGTTCTCGACTCTTCTCGACCAGCAGCTCTCTTGTGCGTGGACCGTTTTTGATCTAACATCATATCATGCCCGTAATGGCAGGACAAATTGTAGGCAAGAAGCATTCGATAGGGGCAACAATGTGGCCTTTATCTGGTACAGTCTAAAAACCAGAACACTGACACTAACAAATGCATACCGAGCTGAACTGACAATTCTGTATTTGGAAAAACAATGAGGTCTATCAGAAATTGTGTTGCAATAATTAGTGGTGGGATATTTCAGGGTTCGTGCGGATTCACAATGGAAACTGAAGCTGTTAACGGGCCGACTGGATTTAGGCGGTGGAATGTCTTGTCACAGGGTCGGAATTGCATTCAAGCCACGGGACTGTTTCTGGCACCGGTAGAACGAGAGTGGCCATCGAGTTCATTACGGTCAACTGGAAGGGCCGTTGTTCGGAGGTTGCGTTTACCTGCACAACAGATTCATGGTTCACAAAATTATTTGCCACGTGATACATCGCTTGGTTTTTTTGTTGTTTTTGAGACATGATCAGAAGTGCTTGCACGGCTCCAGTGTCACACGACTGGGTGGATGGAACGATTGATGATATATAAATCCAACATTTTGGAAGCACAGTGAAATTATCAAAAATTATAATGAATCTTTCAGTTTGCCGTTGTAAAAGGGAAAAGCAAACAACAAAAAAAACTCCTTTACTCCATTCTTTCCAGGCCGGAAGCAACGTTTTTCCGTACAGGTGTTGAGGAAACGTCACCGCCAACACCTTTTTGGTGCCCCAAGGATTTGAGGCTGACGTGATGGCAAGGCAGCTGTATAGAACGAAGCAACCAATTGGATGCGGCCCAGGGGAGGAAGGGGTTGGGGGAGGGTTACCTCCATCTTGCAAAAGCCTTGGATGATCACTCACACTTGTGTACCACATACATTGCATTACTTGGTCACAAATAGCATCAAACACCTGCCAAGCCCGTCGATAGCCACACTCCCTCAGGGAGCATCGGTGGATAAGGCCAGTAGAAGGATAGGATTCCAGCCATTGCCTCAAATATCAACGTTACCTCTCAATCTAATATATCCTCTCAAGAATACTCCAACATGGTAGGTCATCACCAGATGTCGTCCAATTCATCGAAGGAGGCTTGTGCTTGACTCCATACTCAGATTCCAAAGACGATACGTGGCCAAAGATAGCATCATTGGCTGGGAGTGAGGCTGTGCCCTCTGTAGGTCAGGGCAGGGATTTGCAGTTTATTCCAAGGTGCCGGTGATAACTCCCCTACTCTTCAGGAAGGACACCGTCGGATCTTTAACGTCCACCAATTAATGCCGGCAGACGGGACACCCGGCTTAACGCCCATCTGAGGGACGACACACATTTATGAATCACTGTGCCTGTGAAACACCAGGATGACAGTTTAAAGCTGGGTCGGGATTCAAACCCAGGCTAGACAGCTTAGAGTCGAGTGTGAATACCTCTAGGCCATCCTTGTATCATTGATTAATTATTATAGAATATTGATAACCGTTTCACATCTGATTGGAAACACACAGTTGAATTGGCGCGTCAATATTTCCATACGCGTCAAACAGATGAACTTTCCAGGAGCACACGACATAAATACTGAGGGTTTTGTTCATGCTGTCAGCAACTCTACGAGTGCCAAAAAGGCTTGCACCACCTCTCATGGTCAATGCATCTTAGCGTTTCAACACCCGAGGCTTTGGTTTCATATGTGTGGTCAAAACTAGCCAAGATGAAAACCCATCCTTGTGTGTCAACAAGCAGGCCAATTCAATTCTGAGTAGCGAGCCATTTGCCAAAGGTGTGGAATGAATGAGCTTTGATTTAAATTGGAGATAGAGCGGTACATCTTAGCATGACTTGTCGGTAGCTGGTATGTGGACGGGTGATGGTATCTGGTGTTGGTGTAGCATAGGCATGATTGTCCGAATGGCCTCCTGTGCCACAATTACTTCCATATCCTTGTGTGTCCTTGTAAATATTCGCAGTATCGATAGCTTAACGAAAACTGAAGCCATAAAAACAAATTGAGAACTTACAATTGTTTGCCACATTGTGTTTCCAAAGAAGTTTCAGTCTCAATTCCTGACTGCTGTATGACCTGACCCTGATATGGATCGCCATCAAGGCCTAATGCATATGGTGGTGGTCCAGTTATGAAGATGTCACTTTCATTCTCAGTGGTCACTGGTCAGGTTCAAATCCATCTGAAGGAAAAGCAAATCAAATTGACAGTGTGGCTTCAAATAAAGAGGAATCAATTTGAGGTGGCATTGTGCATCTTAAGAGGATCTTAAGCTTCTGGAAACTGACCTAATCTCGTGTAAACTTCCCATGTCAATATGAATTTGCAGATAATACCCAGCTGGCTCATTAATGACCTTCAAGGAGGGGAGCCTCCAGGTCAGGTCCACACGTTGTGGTTCACTCTCAATGCCCTCAGGGCAATTTGAGATGGTCACTAAACCACTACCGATGAAAAGGCAGTGGTTCTATAAATCCCTCTGATTGAATAGAACAACAAAACAAAAAAAGATAGACAGACACCTGATGTCCGAATGATGCGGTAAGTGAAACTTTATGACGATGTGAATCGCTGCTGCCATTAATGATACACTCAAACAGCTGAGTGAAATAACTATTCCCCGCACCAATATCCCATACCTGCAGTCAATTGTTCCACATCTCAACCCTTACAAACCCAGCAGACCACCTGCAATGTGCCCTGTCTTTTTCGGCTAGGTTAAGCCGAGGAGCATGACCTCTGAAAGAGCTGTGCACCACGTAAGCCAGCGGGACTGATGAAAAACAGACGCGGTCACTGGGAAATCCCATACTAAACCGATTCCCACATTACACTTACTCAATGCACTGCATTCCATGGACGCCAACTAAAAAAAAAAGTCTCACTTGTGTTAAAGTGACTTTGATATTGTCAATGCACTCGCTGGAGATACAAACATCCATTTTACCATCACTGGCATATCAAGGTAACGGTTTTGTGGAAAATACATGAGCTAAGTGACCGTCAGTCGAGCGAATGAATATCGGTTAGAACGGCCCTCGGTAGAGCACAAACCTCCGCCAGGCTGAACAGTTTACGTTTTGTATCCAACTGATAGGCCAGGTGCAGATCTTCACCAAAATCGAATCAAACGGTCCCTGTCACACACCCAACCTGTCCTTGTCACACACCCAACCTGTCCACCAAGTTTCGTCCGAATCCGTCCATAACTTTTTGAGATATCCTGCACACAAAGACAGACAGACAAACAGGGGGTGAAAAGGTAACCTCCATCCACCTTCGGTAACGGAGGTAAATATAGTCTTCTGGTTGTACCAGTGCCCTGTAAATGACTTCATAAAATCTGAACTTGTTCAGGGTACCAGCGCACCATGGCCTATTCTTTTCAAAACACACCATGGAATGTTAACATCCACTTACGACATCAGCAATTGAACCCAAACCACACAGCGCAAAGGCATTTGCACAATCTCCGAGTTATCCAATCAGCGCCGGTAACTTAGCGAGAATAATCAATCACGCTCATTAAAAAAGAGCGGAACCAGTGAGCTGGGTTTCTGTTTTGTTCATTTTGCAAATCAAGAAGTTAAGTTAACCGACTCATGATAGCACAGATAAATATGTCACAAAACGAGAAGCAGAAGCAACACTTCAACGTTGATGCTTGTGTCATTTAAGATGAGCTACAAGTCTACGGAACATTGGTGATCGGGTCCAGCAGCAGGACACCTGTGGGTTCGAGTCCATCGGCCGTCCAATCAGATCAGTGTTACGTGGCAGACTGAAGAGAAAGAGGTGCCATCAAAGTTGTGGTCCCCATGTGGTCATCACTTAGACCCAACAGCACGAACAACAATTTTTTTCTTGTGGTATTCAATGTTATTTACAGTTACTTTTACTCTATCCAGAATACTTATCCCAATTGTTGAAATATTCAGCATTAACTTCAGTGGTATAACCTCAACATCCTGCGTAATGAATCTTCAATGTCCTCGCATCAAGTGAAAAGTAAAACAAAGCTTGTGGTAGACCCTTGTGTTTGTGCAAACAAGTGCTCAAAATGTGTATTTCTTTTTTCTTTTTTTTAAAAAGAAAAGAACGAACCAAACAAATCAGGTCCATCACAAACAACAGAGAGGGACATTCATTGTAAACCCTCCAAACCAAATTCCAACATCCATGGCACGCAGATGTTCCATCGATTAGGTTTAAGGAACCTTTGTCTCACAGCCTGAGACAATCTCCCAGAACTATCGCCCCCGGCTGCACTCATGATAGGCTAAAACACACCTGGCCGGTAACTGGCGTGTTTAAAGATGGTCCGTGGAGATAAGCCTCATCCAATGGTCACAAAACCTGTGGGAGCATTTTCTTCATGCCTTTGTCTATCTTTTCCTTCAGCCCACCAGCAATGAAATCTAAATTCCCTCAAAAGGTAAACAAGGTCACCTTTTGGGGCCAGAGAAACCGACCTCAAACCTTTAGCAAAATCACTTTGTACCGAACTACAAGGTGAAAGAATGCGAAATAAAGTATCCATTAGTTTTCAAAGCCAATAGTTTACTTTCTAAGGGGAGATGTTGAATGGTTTTAATCATTGAGGATATATGCGCGAGATCTGATACGACACGAATCGGTGCCAAAAACCCAAGTAAAAACCAATGGCAAAACCCTCTTAATGAATTCTTATATAACACTGATGTGTGTGTGTGTGTGTGTGTGTGTGTGTGTGTGTGTGTGTGTGTGTGTGTGTGTGTGTGTGTGTGTGTGTGTGTGTGTGTGTGTGTGTGTGTGTGTGTGTGTGTGTCTGTGTGTGTGTTATATAAGAATTCATTAAAAGATATATGTATATGTATATGTATATATTGTTACGGTTGTGGAAATTCACAGAACACCATACAGGTTCCCCAGAGATCAGTTATGTCGATAAGTGTGTGTTCAGATTAGATTTCCCCACCGATGTTGAAAGGGAATTATTAGTGTAACCGGGCTGTGATCTTTGAGTCAGCCGTTATTCTTTTGCTATCGTTATTTTGGAACAACCACATCTCCACAACGCCAACCACGACATCTCCTCGCCATCTCCTCAAACCTCACCACAACGAAAACATTGCTCTCATCAACCATCTTCACAACAACAACCACGACATCTCTTCACCACCTATGCCACAACAAACATCGCCTCACCATCTTCACGAACGCCGCCATCTTGTTACCGGCAACAGCGTCTTGAACGAACAACATCTCTGCCACCAGACGCGGGGAC
>CM068956.1:26726605-26752826 GCA_035128595.1 Eptatretus atami | reverse complement strand
CCCCCCCCCTCTCTCTCTCTCTGCTGTTCCTTTTGTCCTATTGCGGCCTGACCTGTTCAGTGTACTAATACTCGCTCTTCCACGAGTCTCGACTACGTGTACAAAAAAAAAGGGATGATTAGTGATTCAATTACCAACTGGTCTGCAACCTCTTTAAACACAAGATCACTTTTAGAATCGAAATACAACACAAGATCTACCCTTAAAAATTCTACTTTAGCACAAAAAATGTACGCTAAGCATAACAATCACCCATTCTTGGTGTGACGCCTGTGCTTGCACACTATCTGTGAGTGCTTTGAAGTCTGGGCCGTAGTTTTTAGATGGCCAGTGGCATACAGTCCATCAAATGGGAATCTGTGAGATGAGTGCGATACTTGGACTTGATGATTCTCATGTGGGAGAAAAGCCATCTCACAAACGTATGTGGACCCAAAGTAGGCCTTCTACTTGAGTGCATGGGATGTCAGAAGAGGATACTGCTCTCGGTTTACAAGTCCCCAAAAGTCTTTATCCCTTGACCTAGCTTTCAGCTCTGTCATTTTGTATGGAGATTTTTTTGTGACCCACAGCTGCCACAGTTTTAAATACAACCATCATATGGAATATTGGGCATTTTCCCGTATATATATATATATTATATGATAATACATATATATTATATTATATATATATATACATTTTATATATATTAACTAGAACACAAACCAACAGAAACAACACAGAGCAGAACATAACAAAAACAAAAGAAAACACCCACAATCGCAATCGCACGACGATCGGACGAACGCCAAAACTACGAGAAGAAACGGGAGATAGACGGAATATGCTAATCATATAATATATAATATATAATAGTATATATATATATATACACAGATATATATATACAGATATATATGTACAGGTAGTGGACAATAAATGGAAACACCAACGCAAAGCCACTTCATATGGCATTTGGCCACCACGCGCGGCCAATACGGCCTGTATGTGCCATGGCCCAGAGTCCACCAGCGTCTGGAATGATGCAGGAGGGATACGGCACCATCCTTCCACACGAAAATCAATCAACTCACACCTGTTTGATGGAGGTGAAAAACGCGGTATCGGGCGTCATTCCAGAAAATCACATAAATGCTCAATTGGGTTCATATCTGGCGACTGAGAATACCACCAGTGTCATGCTCATTAAACCATTTGGCGACCCCACGTGCTCTGTGGATGGGGGGCATTGGGGGTCTCCTCTTGCAGCCATGCTAGCCATAATTACAGTCAAACAGGCAGCATTTTTATACATGACCTAAGCATGCTGGGATGGTATTTGCTTCATTAACACATGGGCAACACCGGTGTGGAATACGTTGCTTGGTGTCCCTCATTTACCCAGGTTTGCATTTTTTTGTTCCCTATCTGTACATCCTTTGTTATTTTGTTCACTGCACTGAATAGATTTTGTTTCAATTTCCCTGCTATACCATCAGCACCGAGCCCTCTGGTGAAGACATTCAGGATACTGAACATAAAACCAGCACTGAGGTTAGATGTAACGTAGGGGTGGGGTGTTTGTTGTCCCCACCTTTCTCAACAGAGACATTTTTCCTCACCTTACTCTACCATGAATGGACATAATCATAAAGTTTTGTTCTTTAAAAAAAAATTGTTTCATGATAAAGCTGAAATATTTGATACAGCCACCAAAAATGTTTACAATAAAAGCTAAATGATTATCGTTTTTCCATGTACAGTAACATCTTGCAATAGAACCAGGAATTAAAGTGAATAAATATTTCAGATTTTTACTTCCACCACCAAAGGTGAACGGTGGTAGTGTTTTCATCCCTGTTTGTTTGTTTGTTTGTGTGCAGGATATCTCAAAAAGCTATGGACGGATTCGGATGAAATTTGGTGCACAGGTTGGGTTGGGATCCGGATACAAGAATTTTTAAAGTGATTCTTCACAATTGAGAGATACAGTACGATATCTCAAAACATTGTGGATGGATTTTGACAAAACTTGGTGGATGAGTTGATTAGATGACGAGAACACGCCGATGACATTATGGTTCAGCAGATCTGGCCTATCAGTGGGATACAAAACGTAAACTGTTTAGCCTGTCGGAAGTATGTGCTCTACCGAGTGCCGTTCGAGTTACTTGTCGTCAAAAGTGCATTTAGATGGCAATCGTATTCTCAGACAGATTAAGATATAATTGCTGAGCATAATTCACTGACCAGCCACCCAGCCACATACGTAGCCATTCCAAATTCTTGCCAGGACATTGAAGCAGTCAAGGAGAGCAACCTGCCTTTTTGGGACAAATTTGAAGCAGACGTTTATGTATTTTTAGCAAGCAATGAAAATGATTGGACAACAGGGCAAAGGAAAGCAAAAGAGCCAGATTTGGCATCTGGCGAGCTTCCATCTCCGGTCCCGTATCGGCATTTTTGCCTAAACCACAGATCCCATCATAAAGGCATGAAAAAGCCAATAGCGGTGCTTTCATACCCACAATCTGCACACAGTGGCTTAGTTTATCCCATCTTACATCGACTTGGCTTTGAGACTAAGCTGTGCACATTTATGAAATTCACCGCTGTCTGCAGAAGAATAATGCTCTTACCAAATACACATTTGACCATGTTTAAAATTTCCTCTTTCCACTTATTCCAACAGACACCTATTTTATCTGATTATTTGGCCACTTGGCCACTCATTAGGCCGCAAGGCTTCTTTTTCAGTAAGCTCTGATGTATCTTCTTCATAACTGGTAGGTTGTGTTCATCATTATGCGCTATTGATGCTTCAATTTATTTGCCGTTTTAATGCTCGAAAATATCATTATACTTGGATTGACATTTGGGTTCCCCAATGCCATTTGCTATGAGGCATTCATATTCCGTATTCTTCCATTCATTAGATCTGAAAAAGTTATTGAGTTCGAAGTTTGATTATATAGCATGAAAGGGGTCAAAAACGATGTGACAGGGTGATTTTTTTATTTGAGAACCCTAAATAATTCCCATACACTAAAAACTATGAGTTAGGAACTTAATATTTTGTGTAAATGGAGCCCGATGTAAACTTAGAATAAATGTAGCTTGTTGTGCTAAACGTCTCAGAGATTCCTTCGGCCTCGCTTCCATTCTTTCCCACACTTCATCCACTTTCTCTGGGGTAACAACACTTGGCTGGTGCATGTGCTTTTTAACTTTCACGCAGCCTGTTTCTCTGAACTACTTCATCAGTTTCCATATCACTGATTTTGAAGGTTTGTACGACTACCCAAGCAACATTCAAATGCAATTTGACATTCCCGAAAGGGTGCATTCCTGATGTAATGTTGGATGAGAAACGCACGTTCTTCCACAGTGAGCGCCATGGCGTGACTGAGTGAAAATCCGTTAAACGTCACTGCCGGGTCACGTGATAAATCACGTGATACCTGATAACTCAGGATCATGTCATGTCTTTCTGTAACATTTACGCAAAATATTAGGTTCCTAACAGACATAGTTTTTCATGTATGGGAATTATTTAGGGTTCTCGAATAAAAAGAAACTACCATCCGTTGAAGACAAAGTCTTCGATATCCCCCGCCATAGTAAATGAGGATTAACAAACTTATATTCCCTAAGCGTTGTGCAATATGTATGTGAAGTTTCCCCTTGATCTGACCAGCCGTTCTGGAGAGGATGTTTGAAGGTTTTAGGGTAAATTCAATATGGCTGCCAAACCATGTGACCTATCAATTAGAAATTAACAAACTTCTGAAAGGATGTCTTGGGGAAAGTGTATGTGAAATTTTGCCTCAATCTGTCCAGCCGTTCTGGAGAAGAAGATTTTTAAAATTTATTAATTTTCAATCCAAGATGGCTGACGAACCATGTGACCTATGACATCATAAATTTACATTCTGCCTCCAATCCTCCAGTGGAATACGTGTGTGAAGTTTCGTGTTAATCGGATGAGGTGTGTTTTTCTATCCAAGATGGCCACCAAACCATGTGACTTGTGACGTCATAATTTTTACTATGTATGCAGACATGATGGAAGATGATAGTTGCAAATTTTCGCTTCGTTAGGTTATGTGATTCCAGAGAAAACATTCTTTAATATTTTTCTTGAATCCAACATGGCTGCCAAACGATGTGACCTATCAATTAGAAAATATCAAAAGGCACCAGTTCACACTTGCTTGATATGTGTACCAAATTTCGTAAATATATCTTGAGGGTTTGTAGTTAAGCTCCGGAAACGAAATGTGACGGACGACGGCGGACGGAACCCATTTCTATATCCCCCGCCAACTTCGTTGGTTGGCGGGGGATAAAAAAAAAATCACCCTGTATCTTTTACTTTAGTTTCTGCAATTGAGTTCACCAAACTGTGCTATTGTTGTCACTCCATCACCCATTTGTCATATCATTATTGCTAGAGCAGTATAGCACTAATTACCTCCGTCACCAGAGGCAGATGAAGGTTATGTGTTCACCCCTGTTTGCCTATCTGTTGGTGAGCAGGATATCTCAAAAAGTTATACACGGATTCGGACGAAACGTGCTGGTTAGGTTGTGTGTGTGACAATGACAAACTTATCTGATTTTGGTGAAGATCCCGATCCAGATACTAGAATTTTTAAAGTGATTCTTCACCATTGAGAGATGGGGTCAGAAACGATATATAGCACAATATTTTAAAACTAGGTGGATGAGTTGGGTAGGTGACAAGAGCAAGCCAATTAGATTTTGGTTAAGGTCCGGATCCAGATCCGGCCTCGCAGTGGGCTACAAAACGTTCATTTCGGCATCTTAGTGGTTATGCCTTAGATTACCCTGCCTGTTGCTTTTCTCAGTGCCCTTTTGGTGCACCACTGTGTGCCCAAACAATGGCTTTGTTCCAAATTCACAGCCTGATTGGATGCAACAACCTGCCGACTCCTGATTAAAATAACAATTGGTTGGACCTAAAACCACGCCGATTTGAACGCAGAACTACACTCTGCAATTGAAGGGAGATCCAGGTAAATGCAAGGAAACGACGAAGGTATACTGCTCAAAAAAGGGTAACAAGTCTTAACAAAATTACCCTTGTTGGGTTCATGGAATGCATCACCATCTACGTGGAGTTTTTTTTGTTAATCAAGACCCATTAAGAGTTATACTGAAATGTCCCTTATGACTTGCCAATACTGCCCTTATTTTTGAGCAGTGCATTTGCAGGTTGAAATTGCAGTTCGAGAAAAGGGAACAGAACAGAGAAACTCCTGAAATGAAAGACGTCCAAGAGATTTGTCACTTCACCAATTGAATCCCTACTTGTGAAGCCTCTAAATCCTTGTGAAGCCTCCAACTGAGTCATAATGGTTTTAATTTTAAAAAGGGAGGAGAAGTTAAAAAAAGGAAACGTAATATAAATATAATGCACCAAGAAAGTCATGCTGAAAGTGCAAGAGCAAAATGTGGAGAGTTTGGAAAAGTAAATCACACCACAAAACTTCCTGTGATCATGAACAAAGGGACAAAGGCCCGATGCTGTTCAACCATGCAGCTGTCTCTTCGAAACAATCTCTTCCTTTGTTTAAAAGTTCGGCAACGGCACCAAGTGAGCCACGAAGCCAGAAGCTTCACTTGGATTCTCACTACGGCCTGGAGCTGTGTTCCCTTGACAGAAGGTGGATAATTCTGACGCAGTCTTTCATCGACACATTTTATACAGTGACGATTTGTCAATATCGAATTATGATGATTGCAGAAACGATATGCTTTTGAAATGCAACTTTTTCACGTCCAAAAATAATTCCATTTTTTGTTGCTACTCTATCGTGACATTTTTCTTTCTCTCCTGCCATAAACGTAGCCTCATCCAAAAAAAACATCCTCATAATATGGCCAAGAGTCCCACTCCAAATTAGCCTCAAGAAATTCCTGCTCGCCTCGTATATGCCGGCTGCTTTCTGAAGATCTACCGTATTTGGAAAGTTTTCGTGTTTGCTTATCAAAAAATTCCGCCTTGCTTCAGTCAGGAGTGAAACTGATGGAATGGAACCTTTTCACACGAGACAGTAATGTCATAAAATGTAACTTTACAAAGGAAAACAATCTTTGACCTTGAAGAAAACAAAAGTGATTGAGATAGTTTTCTTAGATATCTGCAAGCCATCCTTTTTGAAACCGTGAGTTACTCTGCACTGAAGGCTCAGCTCACCTGTGCCATTATTCATTGCATAGGTGGGCGATGTGTTGAACTTCCAATGACCCCCACAGCGGTTCATTAAACAATTTCAGTTAACAAGGTCACTTGAGGTCACAAAGAAACAGAATAAACTTTGTGAAGTAGTGTGTTTTGTGAAACCATACCATATGCCTGAGTCATTGAATTGAATATGACATGAGTTTAGTGTAATAACCAAATGGTGTACATGAACCAACTTTTGCACCCACCACTGTGCAGATGTAAACCAAACACTCTTTCCAAGGAAACTTTAAATGGAGCACAATTTTCAATGTGAAACTGAAAGTATCACTGCATGCCAATTATAGGAGAGTTTTCACCGTGAGAATCTGGCCAGAAAGTTAGGAGGGCCAAGAGGAATGCCATACCTCATGATGTAAATGCTCCGTTCGGTCCACTAGCAAGCAAAAGGATTAATAATAGTAACTAATGAAATTGCTTGAATGTCGAGTCTATTTTTTAATTTTTGGCAAAACATCTTATTTTGAAGCTTCCTTACTTCCATACAGGTTTTGTTTGTTATTTTTGCAACTATTGTGAATAAATGAGCTCAGGTTCTGCTGGACTGAGAATCTGGCACATTTGATGGATAAACGGTGATGGTGAATGTTTCATTGAGTGGATCTGGCACACAGTGAAAGTGGCTGAGCCAATACTCAAGCAGCCAGGACTGTTCGACTATATACACGGGGCCTCTCTGTAAGAGTAGCTTTCAAGATCTTTGTACAAACAAACTTTGCACAATGCCTTGCGACACTTGCAAAACCAAATCAGGATCCTACACGTTCACATCCTATTATTCAATGATATTTCTCCAACTCAGTGCTGTGCTCTTACAAGGAGAAAGTTTCAGAGAAATCATTGCCCATTTGGGTGCTCTTAGAATCGAGCAAGCTAGCTTTGTTGCAAGGCTAAAAGCAATGCCGTGGAACCATCGCCAGGCTGTCCCAAATGAGGCGTGCGTGTGATCACCGTGCCCATTCTGGTGCCTCTTGGCCAGGTGCCAGGCTGTGCCTGGCAAGGCCAATTCGCCTTGCTTCTTCATGTCCTTCCTGTGAGGCCCACTAGCTCACCTTCAATCCAATCAAGTCGTGCTCTGTGGTCTCTGGACTATAGCCAATAGCTGAAGCTGTCTGCGGTGAGGTTCAGGAGGCTATATAAATGCACTGTTGAAAATGGTGCAGTGTACACTTCCCCAAGACCTGGCATTCCAAAGTCAAGCTCAAACTGGAATGTGTAGTCCGTTCAATCTATTGTGGAATGCAACTTTGTCATTGTGCTGATCTCCAACTCAAAATCTTACACAGAACAGCACAGCCTTTGTGGTGCTTTACAACATTTTTCTGACATGAGGGAGGGAAACAAAGAGAGATAGATTTTCTACAAGATTCCACCTCAGGCAAAAGGTAACGGTGAAAGAAAAAGCTCAGTTTGGCTTTTAGAATGTGTGGCTTATACAACACCACATATTCAAAGTTGTTAAATGAACTCGGACCCTTCTGAGAATGCTACGAACAACAGACTTGTGTCCGAGATTTGGGGATTCTAAACTGCTGCAAACAAGACCGATGAGAACGTTCAATGGCTATTACCATGCACATATCAGAATGTTGATTTATAAAAGCTCGCTCGTTCAGTAATGACCTTTGTGGAGTTGCTAGTCTGCTTGCCGCACCTGTTTTTTGGCCTCCACATGATGCCGATACTCCACACTTTGTGGTCGATTTTAATGACGAATTGTAATGGGCATTAAAATATGGTAAATATGAATATATCTAAAGTCAGTACTGCCTAAATCACGTGAGCAGGGCTATGGTGGAGAAGGAAGGAGCAGGATCCTTGTATGTACATCTTCAGTTCTTTTGTTGAGTATAATGAACAGCTCCTGGAAGAGCAAGGTAGAACTGACAGGGGGTACAAACATCAAAGGAATGAACGAACAGGAAAAGAGGAGAGGGAGGAGGGCAAGAAACACTGAAACTAGCAAGGAAAATGGTTGGGTTAGGAAAGGTTAATGGGAGTAATAAAGATCATGGGTCAGAATTGTGGATATCAACAGATGGCAGTGCACTGGAGGTTTGAAGCCCTGAAGGGAAGAGCGAGACAGAACAGCCCGTGGAAGGTGGTTCCCCAGATGGGAGAAGCGAGCAATAAGGGTTGACATGTGCATGTACAGTCAGCCTGGATTTTGAAAGTTGAACCAAGAGGGGTTACTGGAGGAATGCGTACATCCAGGAGTTGCTGGGAAGGGTTGGAGGACTGGGAGAGCAGAGGGAACAATGTTGGAGAATAGATGGCAGAAAATATGGAGACCGCCGAACTGCCTGCGATGTGAGTGCAACAGACCCTGTGCTTCGGCCACATCACAGGGAATTCCAATAATTTTGAGAGCTTTAGATTCCACAGAATCCAGGAAAGATGGATGTGCCAGCCCATAGTAGACAGCCGTACTCCAATGAGCTATGGACAAAGTCTTTGTGGACTGTATCTCTGATTTTTCAAGGAAAGACTTAGATTGACAGAAGATGCCCAGTCGGTGGCTGGCTTTGTAGGCCAGCTTCGCTAGCATTTTGGCTCAGGACACGTCATGGCTGATTGTGAGGCCTAGAAGTTCAAGGAACTGAACCTTTTACAGCGCATGCCTGGGTTCGTTTGATGATCATTCCAGGGAAATAGGGTGAAACTGAGATTTTCCAGGATTGAAGGACATGTTCCATTCATCAGACCAGAGTCTTATAATTTATACATTAGAAAAGAGAGACACATCTGCTGTCTGCCCAGCAAAAGGATGGGGGAACTGTACGACACAACATGGAGTCATCTATAAAAAGGAAGATTGACCGATGTATTTGAAATTGCCCGATATATTGTCAACCAGCAAGCCCTCTGATGGAGAAGTTCAGCATACTGAACATAATATAACCAGCACAGATGGGTATATATAGAGGGGGTGGGTCTTCCCCCCACCTTACTCTGAGTCACATTTTATATAACTCATATTTCGACTTGAGTCACAATACCTGGAAACTCTACATGATTCAGGACTTGTGAACCTTCTCGCTTGACTGTGGTGACTCAGTCGAGTTTAAATATGGCGAGTCAGCTGAGTCTTTCTTGAGTCATCAACAGTCAGTAAGTAGTGCATTTGAAAACTTTGAACAACATTATGGGGAAAGTACTCGTATTAAAATGAAAAAGAAGAGATAATGATTCGTAAATCCTATTGTCAAAAACAAAATAAACAATTGTGCTGAGTGATTGACTGTTGAGGACAGTAACCTCATTGTCAGGTTGGTGAGCAAGCCATCCACTTTTGATTGTGGGCAAACCAAAAAAAAATCGCATGTCCTTTTACTTTCAACAAATGGATTGTAATATATACTGTCCAAACAGTAAAGGGTCTGTTTGCAAAAGCTGTTTGCCTATTTCGCAAATGCGTAATTGTCAAGGCTTCCAAGGACTACATCCGTGTTTGTCATTTCGATTGTCGAAATCCACAGTGACGGATTTCCCCATCTTTTTGTTATTCATTTTCTCACCTCTGATGATGAGGAATAAGCTGAGTTTGGGCAACCCCATAAATACAACAGTGGAAAATAAAACATTAATCTTATATATTACTCACTAGTAGGGGTACCCAGCGTTGCTAGGAGCTGCTCGAATCCTGTTGGCATTTTTAAGTAATGAAATTGTTTTTTTCCCCATTTTTTATGGGGGCCTAAAAACTTCCCCATACCCACTAAGGAATGCAGTTGAGGATCATTTAATATGACCTTTCACAAAACCACAAAGGCTTAGGCAGTATATATGAATTTTTAAAATGCAACATTTTTTTCAAAATTAATATTAATTTTTTTCCATACAAATATATATATATATATTATATATATATATACTGTATTATATATCCATACAAATATATTGTCTCTCCCGCCGAGAGAGTGTCATCGGGAGAGTCGGGCGAGGAGAGCGGTGGAACTGCAGGCAAGGGAGCTCGGGTCCGAGGCAGGAAGGACGGCGGTCGGCAACGAGGTCGCGGTGTGGGATCGCTGTCTCGCCGCGGGACCCAAACCAGCCAGCCACTCCCCTCCCCAGGGCATCAAACATCTCCCTTTCCCCCGCGCTGAGATAGTGCAAAAGGGGGCCCCGTTCCCACCCACCCCACACGTGGTGCCAACGGAACCCGCCAAGGAGCACGGAGTCGGGCACAGCCGCGCGGCCACATTTGCGGCTAGCCCGCCAACGCGTCACGAGGACGCGGGTAGGACCCCCCCCCCCGGTCTCGCGGACCTGGCCGCTCCTCTAGGTCCCGCGCACATTTGGCCTACAGGACTGTCTGCCTCCTTGTCTAAGAGGGTGGCTTCTTTCCTTTGCTTTTGTGTAAATGTGTGTTGGCGCCGTCTGTAAGTAGAACTGTATAAGTGTTGCAGTGTGTGCGCGTAGTCGGTATTATCTCTGCGTCGTTGTTGCTTTTATTGTTTTGGTTGCTTTATGTGTATTTTGACTGTATGGCTGTATATACGTGCTTTCCGTGTGCCGGGAAATAAATGTGCATTGTGTGAACTGTTTTCCCGTTTCGCTTTGTCTTTTCTTTGTTGACTCTCCATCCTGCTTCACGTAAGGGGTTCGTAGTGGGCTTATACGCCCGGTAATTAATCGGAACCGTCGAGGCCGACGATAACACCGCTCGGTTATCACTGTAGCACGGAACGGACCGCTTAAGCGGTTCGTGTCCGGAGTCGGCCTGTGGCATGGTACGATCGCCCGGTCGACCATCCGCGCAGTACTTAGGTAGATCGAATTTGGCGAGCAACCCTATCCTGCGCGGTGGCAATTGGCACGGTCGTGGTGGGTTAAACCCCACCGTGACTAGCTCCCGGCGTTGTTCCGAAGGGTCACGACTGAATTGTCCGTCCGGTGGGCGACGTGCCACGATTCGAGTCACGTGGCCGTTCGCACGCCGGCGGGCGCTAATTCGCAACAATATAATATATATATATATATATATATATATATATATATATATATATATATATATATATATATATGTATATATCCATACAAAATATATATATATTATTATATATATATATATATCCATACAATATATATATCCATACAAATATATATTATATCCATATATAATATATACAAATATATATATATATAATATTATATATATATATATATATATATCCATACAAATATATATTCATTTTCTCACCTCTGATGATGAAGAATAATCTGAGTTTGGGCAACCCCATAAATACAACAGTGGAAAATATTATCTTATATATTACTCACTAGTAGGGGTACCCAGCGTTGCTCGGAGCTGCTCTAATCCTGTTGGCTCGGAGCTGCTCTAATGTAATCCTGTGTATATATATATATATATATACATACACACGAAGTGTTTGTTTGTTTGTATATTTGTTTGTTTCCCTACTCCTCTGAGCTCCTCAGGTTAATGCCACAAAACTTTATAAGATCACATTGTTTACCACGGTGCACCTAAATTGGGGTTTTAAACAGTAATTTTCTCACAACAGAAAAAATATAAACACCCGAGCTACCACCTGCCACCATCTCAGCAAGGGTATATCCATACATTCAATGCTTCATTAAAAAGCCCATTTTCTTTCGTATTTCAACATTTTCAACAGATTTCTCCCATTTACTCAAGCTCATCTACCAATATACTTGGTGAGGTGGTAACCTCCGATCATCAAATGTGAACAATAACTGTCAATTAAGACCTCACCATGATCGGTAAAATCAGCGGAGTCACATGACCTCTCAAATGCGCCAATCATTCAAAATCCGAACATAGTACAAATACAAGCTTTACGTCGATTTAAAGGTAATTTTACTGCTCATTTAAAGACGCAACTCTCAGGGGTGAAAAGTTTGTCAAAAAATGGTTGCCATATTAGTTAACGTCACCAAATATACAACTCAAAATTACATGCATCGTATAGTTTAAAAGAACCAAGTTAACGTCGTCATTTGATTTTGGATCACATATTGATCGTAGATGTTCAATTAGTTTCATCGTACACGTCTCACCTGAAATGAGAAATTTTTTTGAGTGTGTATTATTAGTAGAAATGGGAATTCAGTGTAAAAATTCAGCGATGAGACATCTCGTCGTGGTGGAGTATTGGAAACCTTGGCAACCATTATTTCATTTTGATTCTCAAATGGTTTCTGATCACTATCACTGAGAGAAGAGGAAGAAGAGGGTGCAACAGGAAAATCGGTTGTCCATCTCGATATATAAAAGTGAAATGTTTTTTTGTTTTGGGACCTCACTGCTTTGAGCTCCCAAAGTTAATTCACGACGAAACTTTCTACGATCAAATTTTTAACCATGATGCACCTAAATAGGCGGTTTAAACAGTCATGAGAAGATCATTTGGCCCATTAATGCCGTGTTGCACTCCAGAGTAAATTTATTTACTCACGTGAGGTAATTTCTTTCTGACAGCGTCACTCATTTACACCCTGTATGGCCTGCAGACCCCATTAGACCCTTTACATCCTTTAATACCCATTTAAACCCTTTTGAGACGTATAGACCGTCTTCGACCCTTTCCAGACTGACAGACCTTTCAAAAACCCTTTGGACAATTTCAGACCATTTGGACACCTCAGACCGCTTTTGTTCTTTCGCCCTGAGATCCCTTTAAGACCCTTAGACCCTATAAACACTTTAGACCCCTTTATGACCCTTAAACCACTCTAGACCCCTCTACACCCTTTAGAAAATCGAAAAATATTCACCAGAAAATCGTTTTTGATCACTTTTTTCGTACACCATTCGCGTTGCATCACAAGTTGCGATGATGAATCGAAACTGATATCCCAAAGTGAAACTGATGTGGAAAAGTCAAACTGAAATGACTGATCTATAAGACCATCGAATGGGAAACCAGAATTAAATGCTGTGACAAATACTGAATGGAAATTGCAGAAAGCAAAGCTATGGGGAGTATCGAGAGAGGTGGCAAGTTGGGGATTGAAGAAGCGATATGGAGAAGGATAGGTACCTGGAGGTGGTCGGTTGGCATGGAAAGAACTTTGGTGATCTTCCATCAGACGATAGGCCCAAAACTTGCCTAAATTAGTTTCCCAGCCAAGCTTTCATAATATCACCCTCACTCCCATGTAGTACTTCGGAGGGACAACAAGCATGGATTGGAAATCTTCGCTCGAAGAATGGAACGAGGTTACCAAGGTTACCAGCTCCACCTACTGCGATACCTGCACACTCAATTTCCATTTCTACCAATACACACTCATTGAGGTGAGACGTCGACGAGCCCTTCAGTGACGGGTACCCTGCTAATATATATGTGTGTGTGTATATATATATATATATATATATATATATATATATATATATATATATATATATATATATATATGTACAGAATTGATTAAATTTAAATTTTTTATCACCGATTGGCACAAAATACCCCATGATGACAAAGTGAAAAAGATGTTTTTGGAAATTTTTACAGATTAATTGAAAAAGAAAAGCTGAAATGTCTTCGTAAGTAAGTATTTAACCACCTGAGTCAATACTTTGTAGAAGCACCATATGCGGCAATTATAGCTTCGAGTCTTCTTGGGTATGTCTGTATCAGCTATACACATCTGGATTTGGGGATTTTCTTCCATTCTTCCTTGTAGATTTGCTCAAGCTCTGTCAAATTGGATGCGGAGTGTCGGTGACAAGCAATCTTCAAGTCTTTCCACAGACTCTCAATGGGATTCAAGTCTGGGCTTTGGCTGGACCACTCAAGGACTTTCATGTTCTTGTTCTAAAGCCATTCCAGTGTTGATTTGGCTGTATGCTTGGGGTCATTGCTGTTGGAACGTAAATATTCGCCGCAGTCTGAGGTCTTTTGCACTCTGAAGCAGGTCTTCCTCAAGGATCTTCCTGTATTTGGCTGCATTTATTGTTCCCTCTATCCTTGCAAGTCTCTCAGTCCCTGCCGCTGAAAAGCATCCCCATAGCATGATGCTGCCACCACCATGTTTCACGGTAAGGATGGTGCAAGATGGGTGATGAGTTGTGCTCGGTTTCTGCCAGATGTAGCGTTTTGCATTCAGGCCAAAGAGTTCAATTTTCCTCTCATCGGACCAGAGAATATTTTGCCTCATTACTCCCAGTCTTTCACGTGCCTTGTTTGCAAATTCCACATGTGCTCTCATATGCATTTTTCTCAGGAGTGGCTTCTGTCTAACCACTCTCCCATAAAGCCTGGATTTGTGAAGTGCTGCAGAGATTGGTGTCCTTACAGCAGGTTCTCCCATCTCAGCCAAGGAACTCTGTAGTTCTGTCAGAGTGGTCACTGGGTTCTTTGGTCACCTCCCTGACCAAGGTCCTTCTTGCCTGGTTGCTCAGTTTTGTCGGATGGCCAGCTCTAGGAAGAGTCTGGTTGTTCCATATTCTTTCCATTTCCTAATGATGGAGCTCACTGTGCTCTTGGGAACTTTCAACACTCTAGAAATTGTTTTATACCCTTCTCCAGATCTATGGCTCCTTCCAATTCTATCTCGGAATTCTATGGACAGTTCCTTGGACTTCATAGTTGAGTTTCTGCTCTGACATGCACTGTCAACTGTGGGACCTCATATAGAAAGGTGTGTTTCCTTCTAATCATGTCCAATCAATTGAATTGGCTACAGGTGGGCTCCAATCAAGTTGTAGAGACATCTCAAGGATGATCAAAGGAAATTGGATGCACCTGAGCTCAATTTGAGTGTCATAGCAAAGGGTTGAACACTTATTGACTCAACACATTTCAGATTTTCATTTCAAATTATTTTGTAAAAATTTCTAAAAAAATGCTTTCACTTTGTCATTATGGGGTATTTTGCGTGGATTGGTGACATCAAATTAAGTTTACTCCATTTTAAATTCAGGCTGAAACAACAAAATGTAACAAAAGTCAAGGGGTGTGAATCCTTTCTGAAGGCACTGTAAACATTAAAACTGGAGAAAGTAATGTGTTTTGGTAGTGAATTTAAAACTTGATGCAAATAATGTATTATAACTATATTACAACAGTGGATATTATTGGTCATTCAAGAGATTGTAAAGTGAACATCATTTTGGAGAATCCCTAAAGTAATAGGCATGTTGTTTCTTCGTTGGTGTTTTCTGGCAGGATAGCCTCGAGGTACGCACACTTGCTTCAAAAGCAGTCAAGCCTGGGTTTGAATCCCGAAGCAGCTATAAACTGTTTCACACAAGCAGAGCGATTTATCAATGTGTGTGCCAGCCTTCGGATGGACGCTAAATGAGCGTCCCATCTTCCAGCATTAGTTGGTGGACGTTAAAGATCCCACGGTATCCTTGGCGAAGTCGGCGAGTTATCGCCGTCACCCTGAACAAATTACAAACTCTTGCTCTAACATACAGAGGGCATTCATTGATTGCATCAGCGGCACAGCCGCACCCTGAGTCAATGATGCCACCCAGCAACCTTGTGTTGTATACGAAAGAAGAATTGGTGTTTTGCCATATGACACATCATGTGGAGAACAACTGCCAGATCATGAGTCAGTTGGCAAAGCTCTCGAAAAGGTATGTGCCACAAAGGTTGATTTCAACCACAAGCACTCAGCTTCAGTAAGTATTTTGCATATGCACCATATCAGTAACAAACTTCATTGCCAAGCTATTTCTTCGGCTCTCAAAGAGCAAATGGGTTGTTGAACATCATCCAAATCCCTTAGTTGCTCATCTCATATAACCTCACAGTTGGTAGACTTTCTCGAGCAAAACCTTCAAAGTCAAAGGAGCAGAAAAACTCTCCGTTTAAGTGGGTAATGCAATTCCAGCATGCAATTCACATAAAAGGTTTCCTAAAAACCTCATTCAAGCTTTTAAATGTTATGCAGATTCGGTGGTGAAATTCACTCTAGTTTTGCCTTTTATCATTTTTTGTGATAAAAGCCCTCAAGATGCTCCACCCCTCAAAGAAGTGACACAGGATGAGCCTTGCGGTTTGAAAATTGGAAACTCATTCAATCCACAGCTATAGGAGGACATCAAAGGCAATGGGACATGTGGCTTTGGGCCTCAGTCGGCCCAGCTGGAAAATGTAGGTTGGGGGTGGTGCAACCAAGGTAGTGGTAACATATCTAAAGTCAGGATGGATTCGTTGTCTCAATGCAACACATGTTTTCCCGTTTAATGTTCCTTTACACTCTTGCATCATATAAATATAGGTATACAGTTCAGTTAAATATGAAAGGATATCCTCGCATATAATACACTTGCACTGCTTCATAAACATGAACGGTGTCCACTTCTCTCATTTGAACTTCAAAGCAAATATTAAAATGAATCAAAGAAAGGAAGGAAGGAAGAAAGAAAGAAACACTTTCACTCTTGGACTGAACCATATTTTACAGATCAATACAGCCACCTTGCCCTGGCTTTCACAGGCACTTAGCCTTGTCAAAATACAATGGAAACATCCAGAGAGGAGGAAAAAAAACCACGGTGGGGAAACTTTGCGGAATGAAAGCCCTTGCTTTTAGCACCAACAGAGCTGCTACTCAGAGAAAGATGGTAGCGAAGGGTCATGACAGTCAAGACAAGTGGCATTTGTGCAAGCCGAGCTTTTGCTGCACATTTATTCCACGGACAGACTTTCAACGGCAACACCCTAAAATCTGCTTTACATTTATCCTTCCGCGCTAAGCCTCACCATCGAATGTGCACATTGTAAGCGCACTCACGTCAGCAATGGGAAAATCGGATGCAAAAAAATGTCGGAAAAACAAACACATCCTCTCTAAAGTTCTTACTTGCAGTCGCCCCCGAAAGGTGTGTTCTCTTTAAATAGGTCTCTGTGAGAGAAGCCATCTCATCCAACACAGATCTTCATGAAAACCCTGGCTTATAAGGAAGGCAACACGAGGGCGGCATGTTTGCCTTGGCTGTGGAACTCAGAGCTCTCGACCCAAAGTCCCAGAAGATTTTGCTCGAGTTTAAAAATTGCCCAAAATTTGACATGTGCTCTAAGACAGACATGTGCTTTGCTGGTGTGCCCTGTGACGGAACTGAGGAAAATGGGAATTTAACCCATTATGAGACATCTGAAACGATAAAGAATGCATATACATATATATATATTTTTTTTGACACTGTATACATACATTCTCACAGTATAGCTTGGAGATGTGCATACTCAATTTTGAGCTCTTTAGCTTGGTTTTAAGTCTCGACCCAGCTGTAAACTGTCATCTTGGCGTTTCACAGGCAAGGCAATTTATCAACAGTGTGTGTACTCTCCCTTGGATAGACATTAAACTTGGTGTCCCCTGTGCCAGAATGAGTTGGTGTATTTAAAGATCCTGTGGTGTCCTTTGCAAAGAGGGGCTATCGCAGGGACCTTGGCCAAATTCCAAATTCCTTCTTTGACTACCACTGGGAATGCAACGGCAATTCACCCAGTGTAATCCTTGCCCTGAGGCTGCTTTGGCAGCACTGAAGCGGCCTTCAGGGGGGAATCACCATGATATATATATATATATATACATACATACATACATGCATATATATATATGGCTATAGCCTATTCAAATTATTTTGCACCTTGTCTCTTTTTACATCCACCACTGAAGGTGGTCTGAGGTTATGTTTTCACCCCTGTTTGTCTGTCTGTGAGCTGGATATCTCAAAAGGTTATGGGTAGATGCAGATGAAACTTCGTGGAAAGGTTGAGTGTTTGACAACAAATTGATTAGATTTTGGTGAAGATCTGAATCCGGCTACTAGAATTCTTTAAGTGATTCTGCACCATTGCGAGATAGTCGAAAACGATATATAGCACAATATCTCAAAAAATTATGAAAAGTTATGAAAAAAGAAAAAAAAAGGTGAGTTGGTTAGATGATAAGAACAAACCGATTAAGTTTTGGTTCAGGTCCGGACGCAGATCCGGCCTATCAGATGGATACACAATGTAAACTGTTGAGTGTGACGGAGGTGTGCATTCTGCCGAGTGCCTGCCGTTCTAGTTTTATTAGTTATTTTCAAAGGAATTATCGACTTCACTTTGAAATGGGCTAATTTGCATTTTGCAGTTATGGGGAGGGGGTGGAGAGAGGAGGTTGTGTCACAATACATATGTTGTGTCACAATATTGGAGTTAACATGAATATTTAATCAGTTATTCCTTGGTGGGTTTGCAATAATAATTCAGGACAAGCAACGAGAATTGTCCTGAAGCAAATTAGTGAAATAAAGAAAGAAAATTAAGAATGACATCGGTCCCATCTTAACTGTGGCCCATTAACTTAGTTGACTTGATTGCTTCAACTTTATTCTTCATTCCAACATCCCATTACAATTAGGGCCTGTACCTTAAAAAAAAAATTTAAAACCATTAACCAGCCTATTTCATTCCACTGCAAGGGCAAAGGTTGGTTTTTCATTCCACTATCTCGAATCATGTTGATTGGTTTTTGGACAACTTGTCATGTGCGAGTTGGTCAGATTGAGCATCTAAGAGAATCAAATCTACATTAGCAAGTGGAGATAAAAACAAGTCTTGACCACTCAACCAAATAATTATCTCAATTAGTCGCTATATCCGACTTAATGTATTGGCAAGTTATATGGTTCTATGGAGTATGGAGAGGTAGTCTTTATCGTGAAGGCTCGTGTCGGTCTGTGTCGACGGACGTGTAGAAAGATGGATGAAATCAACAGAACGTGATTGAGGTATGCTAACGGACATGGGAAGCAAAGAGGAGCTGATCTTTTGGGTGTTTGCCCTTAATCAGAGCAAACCAGCCCTTTGCTTTGAATAACTTTGCAGTTTAAAAGGTAAATTTGAAACCAATTAATGTTACCATTACAATTTACATGACCCATAGATAATATCTTTAGACTCCAATTTTGATAAAGCTGGAGCAAAAAGGACTGGCAGGATAGCTCAAAGGTTACGTGAATAATTTTGAGCTGTCGAGCTGGATTTGATTTGTGACATGACTATAAACTGTCGTCCTAATGTTTCACAGGCAGGGTATTTCATCAAGAGTTTGCTGTCCCTGTGATGAGGCTTAAGAGTCTTCAAATTGTTGTCCTATCTTCCAACATGGATTGCTACTGGTGTACATTAAAGAGCAGGTTGCGGGTCACCAAACATGTTCTGAAAATTTATCAATATGATTATATGTGCATTAAATAGTTCGATGCAAACTATTGTGGTTGCCTAACTATTGGGAAAATTAATCAAATTTAACTCCGAAGTTATTTCTCGAGGCTGTTGAAAAAAACAGCCGCGTGCCCATATATGGATGGTGACGTCATGTTCTCCAAAACAAAGCGGACGCTCACTCGCTCATTGAAGAAGTGTCCAATTCAGCGGGCCGTTCTTTCGCTTTTTTTGAGCTTGTAACTGTCTATATTATCCTTTTTTATTTTGAATTATTGTAGAACAAAGTTATTTGGATATTTGTACATTATGTCTCGTACGTGTGTCATCATGTTTTGCGAAAATGCCTGGAAAACGGGTAATCGCTCCCACCAATTCCCGAAGGAATCAAACATTCGCCGGCAGTGTTTAAGATTTGTACAAACAAAACGGGAGAATTTTCTCCCAAAGAAAACGGGTAAAGAGGACCCTTTGGATAGACTTTTCATTTGTGGTGACCATTTCACAGCCGAGGATTATGAAGGCAACGCAATGATTGAGCTCGGTTTCAAAACAACTGCTCAAGTGAGACTGAAGCGTGACGCTGTGCCCACCATTCAGCCTTCTCCTCCTCCGCTGGCTCCTGCCTCATCTTCTCACACTGTCACCTACGATTATTCGCAATTTAGTTTTAATGGCCAATTATTCAATTAGCGCCAACGTATTTTGCCTTTTCGCAATGTCATCCAAAGAAAAACACAAAGAGAAGAGAAGAGAGAGAAAAAAACACTTTCAAATAACCACACAGGCCGTTCCTTCACTCTCGTAGACGACGACTGCATTGGGGCATTGTGTTTATCTATAAATGCGCATAAGAAATTGAGAAATTATTACAATACACTATCCAGAAGTCCGTACGTTGTAACCCGTAATGGGGAACGCGGCTGAGAATCTCTTCTCCATCGGCCACGCCTACGCAGCAACGTGTCCTGTCATTGGTTGGTAAATAAATGGCCATAACTTGGGAACCACTTGTCCGATTAATATCAAACCTGAAAAGGCACATCCACAGGGCCCCAGCAATTACCTGGCAATTTCAATTAGATCGACCAGTGGTTGTCGAGAAACAGCGGTCACACACACACACACACCAACACACACAAACACACAACACACACAACACACACACACACACTGCTGGAATTATAGATAGATATGCCACACAGTCTCTTGAAAGTTGGGGTTTGTTCTAACTGTTCACTTTCGCTGGGGTCAAGCTCAGCTGTCAGAAGACTTCAACGCCAAGGCTCGGTGTATAATAGTGTTACGGCTGTGGAAATTTGCATTACACCATAAAGGGCCCGCAGGTGAGATATCTCTAAGTACATGTGTAGTTAGCCCAAACCCGTTGTATAGAGGGAATTTATGTGATTCATCCGGGCTGCGACGCTTTGAGTTAGCCATTTTTTCTGTTCTATCTTTGTTTTGAACCAACCACGTCTCAACCGCCATCACAGATAACCACGCCACCGCCACCATCACGCTCCCACATCATCGCATCACCGCCATTCCCAAACGGCACCATAACCATCAAACTACCACCGAAAACCCTACACACTTCACCTCTCTCCTTCTACGGCCATTCCCGCACCACCTGTAAACACTGAACGTCGGGCTGTCTCGGGCCCGTTCGGCATTTGGTGCCGAACGCAACGACGCCGAGCGCAAATGGCGGCCTTTCCGAGGGGAAAACTCAGATCAGAAACGCTTCACGCCCACTTCTCTCCGTCCAATTAGCGAGCGCGGGGCGGCTTGGCCCCGCCTCCAAGCGTGTGTATGTGAAGTCCGATATGCAAATTTTAGGATCAGGAGAGGTTCACGCCCATTTTTGCCGACCAATGGCTGACCGGGGGAGGGGGCGGCGTGGCCCCGCCTCCAATCGCGTTCTGATCCTAAAATTTGCATATTGGCTGCTCCTGCCCGCCTATAAAAAGGCGAGCGCAAGGCGAATTGAGAGTCGGTCGGGTCAGGAGAGTGCGGAACTGAGAGAGAGTGTCGCAGGAGAGAGAGTTGGGTTTCTGGAGTTGCCTGGAGAGGGTTGTCGAGAAGTGGCTGTTGGGGACACGGAGCGTTGCGTGGGTGGAGTTGAGGCGAGTGCGCGCGGTGGAACTGCAGGCAAGGGAGCTCGGGTCCGAGGCAAGAAGGACGGCGGTTGGCGACGAGGTTGCGGTGTGGATCGCTCGTCTCGTCGTGGGACCCAAGCCAGCCAGCCACTCCCTCCCCAGGGCATCAACAATCTCCCTTTCCCCGCGCTGAGATAGTGAAAAGGGGGCCCCGTTCCCACACGTGGTGCCAACGAAACCCGCCAAGGAGCACGGAGTCGGGGCACAGCCGCGCGCCACATTTGCGGCTTGCCCGCCAAGGCGTCACGGGACGCGGGTAAGACCCACCGGTCTCGCGGACCTGGCGCGCTCCTCTAGGTCCCACGCACATTTGGCCTACGGCCTGTCTGCCTCCTTGTCTGTGAGGGTGGCTTCTTTCTTTTTGCTTTTGTGTAAATGTGTGTTGGCGCCGTCTGTGAAGTAAAACTGTATAAGTGTTGCCGTGTGTGCGGTATTCGGTATTAACTCTGCGTCGTTGTTGCTTTTATTGTTTGGTTGCTTTATGTGCATTTTGACTGTATGGCTGTATATACGTGCTTTTCCGAGTGCCGGAAATAAATGTGCATTGTGTGAACTGTTTTCCCGTTCGCTTCGTCTTTTCTCTAATTGAATCTCCATCCTGCTTCACGTAAGGGTTCGTAGTGGGTGCAAATCCCGGTAAGTAATCGGAACCGTCGAGGCCGACGATAACACCGCTCGTTATCACTGTAGCACGGAACGGACCGCTTAAGCGGTTCGTATCTGAAGTCGGCCTGTGGCGTGGTACGATCGCCCGGTCGACCATTCGCGCAGGTACTTTGGTAGATCGAATTTGGCGAGCAACCCTATCCTGCGCGGGTGGGCAATTGGCATGATCGTGGTGAGGTTAAACCCCACCCGTTACTAGCTCCCGGCGTTGCTCCGAGAGGGTCACGACTGAATTGTCCGTCCGGTGGGCGACGTGCCGCGATTCGAGTTACGTGGCCGTCCGCAGCCGGCAGGCGCGAGAATTCGCAACAATATATTTGGGTCCATTATTGATTCATTCTATTTCTGACTCATGAGTGACTAGAGAGTTAAAAATTATTATATCAAGTCACAGACGAATCAAACTTTACATTATTTTATATATCGAACAAGAAAATGAAAATCTACAAGCCAATCTGTCTGGTGGAGTCTGTCAGTGTGAACTGCCGGACAGTCAGTCCTGCCACTTGTACATGAAATAGGCCGTTTTCTGGCACTTGCAAGTGGCTCAAATTTATATGGCTCAGGGCCAGAAACTCCATAGTATAAATTCCCATCATCCTCCGACTCATCCTCGGCAATATCGGAATGAAAACACTCAATTTCATCGCCGCTGAAATCACTCTCCGATTCGCATCTCGCCATTGTTCACACGCTGTTTCCGAATGTTCACGAAGTTTTCGGAGAACGTGACGTCATCGCATCTTCGGTAACTTCCGGACTGTTTTTCGATCACTGACAAAAGTTTTTACTTAAAAGTTAATTTTCGCATATTTTGAGTTTCAAATGTAAGAAAATAATTGCCCAACGATTATTAATGTGCTTACAACCTTCGAATCACGCGAAGTCATCAGCGACCCAAAACCTGCTCTTTAAAGATTCCAAGTTCGTTTGGAAAGTGTAGGCCATAGTACGTCGGCACAGCAGCCAAATTCCAAATATCTAAAACAGCTATTCACCACAATTTTAGATCATACCCCATCCAAAACCATCCTTCTACCACTGTTAACCCTCCCCAAGTCCACCTCTTTCCAGGTTTCCAGTTTTTCCTTTCTGAGAGTTTGCTTCTGTATCCATCTTGTTTACCCCATGCATTCTCCCCTACCCCTCTTCTTCCCGACATCCCTTATTTGTCCAAGTATCCCTCTAATTTGTCCCTTACCGCTGCTGTGGGTGTGCTTCCCCCACTCCTTCTACTGTTCCTTTTGTTCTGTTACTTCCTGACCTGTTCTCTGTTCTCACTCTTCTATGAGACTCGACTTTGTATCACATAAAAAATTTCCCCTGAATACCACTGGGATGGCAATGGTAAACCAGTGTATTCTTCACTGTAAGACTGAGCTTCAGCAGCCCCAATACCCTGGAAATAGACTCAAGATATAGCAAAAAAAATTTTTAATGAAGTAAATAATTTCTGAATTCTTTTCACAATTGTCAGGTAGAAGTTAATCTCAATGATTGAACAATAATCGATGTAAATGTTAACAGAGATGATACAAAATTACAAAGAAAGTGATTGAGTGTCGTAGTTGATTACTAAAGGACAGTCACATTATGATGAAATTAAGTATTTAATCCATGTGCGAAAAGCAAAAAAGACCTCAAGAAAACAATTCCACCAAGGTGTGGCTGATGTGTAGGTTGTTGGAAGCAGGGAATGCTTGAGATAACTGATTGACACATTCACTGGTAAGGAGGTTAGAGGGGATTGCTTAGAAGGACGATGAAGAGCTGTATCTCATATCAAGCCTTTCATTGGTCAAAACACCTGGAAAATGTAGAACATTCCCCAGAGAGGAACTTCGCATTGCTTTCACCAACAATGAGATCATCAATATCACTTGAATATTTTATTACACCGACATAAAATATAACAGAGGTACTGGTGCCATGAAAATTTCCTGGGATCTTCCTGAGTCGACCAATCGTGCGTGTTCCTTGTGTGTTGAAGATGGCTGAACACTTATCCCGGAGGATATATTGATGCTTCAACCTTTACGTCAACAACGTAAAGAGGCTACGATTCTCAAGATGCGACACACTAATGGAATAATCAGTTTGATGACGTCACAAGAGAGATGTAAAGGATTAAGAGTTCAAAAGTTTTTACAGAAGTTCCTCCAATATTTCCTTGAACAAGAGTTCAGGAATTCCTCCAACATTTCCTCGAACAAGGGTTCAAGAGTTCCTCATATAGCTACGTTTGTTTGAGTCAAGGTGCAATAGCTCAGTTTGTAATGGATTTGATTATGGAATAATAATTGCAGGATTCACATGTATCCATGTAAAATCAACTTGGCTTTCAGCAGTTGTCCTGGTGCTGCATTGAGGGCAGTCCTCATTTGTATAAAGAGCACACCTCGGGATACAGGATGCACAATGTATTCTTGTTTGCATGGACATATCATTATGCATGTACTCTCAAGGGAACGATACTGGTCAATAGGAAAAGTTTCCAGTTTTTGTGAGGAACAAAGTAATATATTCTCTTTCTCTTCATTCTCAGAGTTCGATCCTTCATATGAGGTAAACAAAAAATGTATTTGATTTAACTCAGTGTTTACAAGTTACTGGAGCAGTCACTTCCCTTAGAAATAGATACCTTATATTTTGGTAAAAAGGAATCCCTAAAAGAAACATATCCCATGTTGGTAATGCATTTACAGTCCTACGTGAGATGTTCAAAATGTTTTGCAAATGAGATGCTCACAGTAGCTCAAGATACCTCAAGGAGTATAACGAGGTATGATTACAAATAATAATACATTCATAAATTTTTTAACTAATCACGTCTACTTGTATGTTGGAAAATAAAATAAAAAACAACTTGTCCTGTCTTGGACAATTGTGTGACTCTTGCTCTGAATCAAAACACCAAATAATGCATTGGAGTCATCAGAAGGAATCAGAATAAGTAAAGAGATGGATAGGATTCGGGTTTCGGGTACTACTCCTGTACCCTCAAAACTCATCCAGGCGCAGCCAAACGAGCCTTACAGAATTTTATTTTGTAAGACTTCACGTCTTCCGAGACAAGTAGATAAAGAAAGAGAAATTAAGAGTAAAAGAGATAAAAGAGAAAAAAATGGACAAATAGAAAAAACAAGAAAGATGTCGTGCATAGCACGATACTTGCGAAATCCATGACGAATTTGATGTTAAAATAATTGGTGGTTGAATTCACTGACTAAATGTGCAACTCCTCTTCAAATTTCAAGTCAATCGGATGAAAATTGACAATTTTAGAAACTTGGCCTATGTTGACCTTAAAAATAATTGGTGGTTGAATTCAGTAACCCGATTTGCAAATCCTCTTCAAATTTCAAGTTAATGGGATGAAAATTGAGGATTTTAGAAATCTCACCTAAGTTGTTGACCTTTTGCCTATGTTGACCTTTTGGCCTATGTTGACCTCAAAAATAATTGGTGGTTGAATTCAATGACTAAATATGCAACTCCTCTTCATATTTCAAGTTAATCGGATGAAAATTGACAATTTTAGAAATTTGGCTAATGTTGACCTTCAAAATAATTGGTGGTTGAATTCGTTGACCTGATATGCAAATCCTGTTCAAATTTCTCATCAATCAGATGAAAGTTGAGGATTTTAGAAATTTGACAAAGTTGTTGACGTTTAGCCCCTGTTGACCTTTTGACGTTATTACCTCAAAAACAATAGGCTTCTTGCTTATGACAAACTCTACCATGTGGTGAAGTTTTGTGAAGATTGGTTTAAAATTATGATTTGTAGGTGATTGACATACAAACAAAAACAAGAAGCGAATACTTCGATATCGCGCGGCTGGGGGCAGTAAAAGTCTAGGTTAAGAATGATGAAAGAATTTTGCAGTTATAAAAGTTAAATGTAGACACGGCGAATTAGCATGCATGATGGAAAGAGTTGTGACGTTGGACAAATTTATATTTATAGCCCT
>CM068956.1:26702602-26726595 GCA_035128595.1 Eptatretus atami | reverse complement strand
GGACGTATGCGGCCATAAGTGTGACAGAAGACGTGACAGCAGACACAGGACAGAATAGCCAATTATATAACAGCGCGATGTCGCCGCGCTGTAAAAAACAAAAACAAACAGACAAACCAAAAAACAGAGAATAACACATAAGACCAACCAATATACTTGAAAAATCTTCGATTTTCACAAGTAAAAAGCAGGAATTCTAATGAATAAAGAGAAATGTGAAAAAGTAGAAAGAAGTGTGAAAGGAACAACGAACAAAGATGTCGGGAAGAACCTGGATCGATGGATTTCATTGGTTACTCCCCAGGCTCAAACGCAGCAACAGGTACAAACTACCAGAGGTCCATCAGTGGGGAAGCACAGTCCACACAGCATCAGAATATGGTACAAACATAATGAAACGGAGACCAAATACTGCATTGGAATAATCAGAAGGAACCTTGTGAAGAACTTTTGAAGCCCCTTGTGAAGAATTAGGACACAGGACCCGATTGGCACAGCAAAAATAATTACAGGCAATCCTGTATCCCATGTTCCTAAATAAAAATACAAAGCTTTTGATATTTCATGTAAACAATCATTGCAAGGTCATGCAAACTAAACTCAGTGCCTCTCAATAACCGTAAATCATGATGAAACTAAAATAAATACAAGCGTATGTATACAAACTTTAGTGAAGAGTTATTATTACTGTTCCTGTTTTGTTTTCCTCAAGTACAGCTTTTCAAATCAACTTTCTACCCCCAAAGCCACACTGGATATTTAGCAAATGTTTACATCCCAAAGAAGTTGTTGAACAATATTTCAGATGAGTGAAAGATTCTCCAAACACCATATTCTTTGGATGGATAGATATCAAAAAGACTTCTTCAAAATCAACTGTCCATCTTAAGGTATGATCGGACGACAATGGTGTTTTTGATGAAGATTCTTTATGGTAAACAGATTTTACACAGGAAGAATGGAGGAGTCGTGTACAGTTTTGAAAATGTTCAACCTTTGATTAATTTTTTTAAATGATATTTCAGCTTTTGTTGATGAGACGGCAGACAGCTGATGTTACCACCAATACAAATCAGAAAGCGAAATATCAGTGGTCGAGAGAATGTGGGATAAACACTTCAAATTTTCCCATTTAGACACAAGGTGATATCGGTGTACTTTTACGTGAATTACAAAAAAAGCATTTGTGGACAATGGATAAATCAACAGCGTAAAATGGGTTTAAAACCTGGAATCCCAGAATCATGAGCAATGAGTTCAGATGACGACCCCGATCAGGGATTATCACGATGTTCTATTGTCGTTGGAAGGATACCAGGGTCGGTCAAAATGTTCTCAGAATGAGAGACGACAATCCGTGAAACACCGGCGTTTTTCTTTATTGTTCAAGACAAATGATCGGTGAGGAATTATTTTCCTTTTTAATTACCATCATGCGTACCCGGGATTGCCCGGTGCTGTTCTCATCCTGTTATCATTTTGAAGAAATCAAATTTTGTGGAGAGCTAAAACACTTCCCTACACCCACAAAGGAATGGGGTCGGGCATCATTTCATATCACCTTTCACATAACTACAAAGTCTTAGGCACTTTAGAGCAAGTTTTTATAAAACATCCAAAAATTTCCCAACTTTTTTTTTTTTCAAAATTTTCGAAAATGTTTTTTGGCAAAAACACTCCCCAGCACTCACTGATGAACCTCTGAAAGTTTGACGAAGTTTGACAGCCATCTCTGAGAAAAATAGTGACAGACAGACGGACATCTCTCTTATAACTCATAGTTGAGATATAATGTATATTTATATATTAAAAAGTAAACAAAGAACCTTGCCGTTTGTTGGACTATTATTCTCGACTATCCCATTATTATACGATTTTAAACACCCCTCACACAAGAGGAAGTACCACGATGCATTTTCACTGCACGATCCTGTTGTTTTACAAAGAAAGAAAGAAAAATGTTTACAGAGAGTCATGAAAAGTATGTTTAGTGTAAACCAAGCACATGCAAGTTAACACCACCATTTTTACTCGGTTTAGTTTGTTATTCCTTTTCCTCCTTGTGTATTCCAGCGTCCATGTCATTAGGTAGGTTGCAAACCTGTTGCCACTTGTCATTTAGCTCTTGCAGGAGCCTAAGACCCCTTATATAAAAAAAACAAAAGAAGAAGGGGCAAGGTTTCACAGGCAGTGAAATTCTTTCCAATGACAATACCACATATTCTCAGAAGATAAAAGCACGTGGTTATGAGGGAAAGACTGCCTTTGGTGTTTAATTAGCTCCATGCTCTCTGATGACATTGAGCCTTCAAAGTATCACTCTCGGGCCGTACAAAGACGTGACATCTGTTATTTGTAGAGAAAGTTATGTACTTCATTCCTATATTGGATGAAGGTTTACCTTTGCCCTAGGAACCTTGGTGTGTCCTTCCACAGACACTTTGTACGGAGTGTGAAGAATTCCCAAAAGAGACAAAGGGTTTACATGAGTGATGTTGAACGCACGACTCTGCAAACCTTTTTGGCTTCAAGTCAAACTAGACTTTGGCAAGGCAGAAATAAATCGAAGAAAATTATATCTTTTACAACACAATGTGGCTGGGCACGAAGAAATGCACACGGTTTGCTTAGCTTTTGAATGCACTGCGAGTTCAGAAGTTAATTGAAAAAAAATGAATGTGAGCGAGTAAAAAACAACCTTATATGGAAACATTGGGATGTGCTGGACGAGATGGTGGGAGATTGTTTTTACTTTTTCTTTGGCGCCACAGCTCCAGTGCACACCAACAATGTTTGATCGGATCTGATAACACAAGATGTATTTAATGGACTAAATTTATAAAGTGCGCATTTTACTTCTTCAATGGTCCCAATTATTCTCACATTATTGTCGATCTGTTAGAAAGGGAGATAGGGACCAAACCTTTGGTGGAACCAGCTGGACAAGCCTGATGTTGAATTGGCAGGAATTTGGAATTTGGCCAGAGTGGCAGGGATAACTCGCTTACTATTCACAAAAGACACCAAGGAATTTTTCATGTACATCACAACACCCTCCGTGCAGGCAGACGGGTTTTCTGGCTTGATGTCCGTCCAATAGACAGTGCACACATTGATGCATTGCCTTGTACGTGACCCACCAGGGTAACAGTTCACTGCTGCGCCGAGATTCAAACCCAGGCTAGACATCTTAAAGGTGAGTGTATATATATTTCTCATCTATCCTGCCACCACTATAACTATGTGCAGTGCCTAGAGAAAGTCTACACCCTCTTTCAAAATTTTCACCTTTTGTTGCTTCATAACCTGGAATTAAATTGCATTAAATCAAACTTTTTCCACCTTTATTTACACATCGTAATGCACAACTTCCAAGTGAAAAACAAATTCTACAAATTTCAGAAAATTAATTAAAAATACAAAATTAGAATACCTTGGATGGATAAGTGAGGTAAAATCTCTTACCTCCCACATCCACCCTTCCCTTCCCCATTGAGCATAGATCTTGTAAAAAAATACAGAATATATAAAATCTCTTACCTCCCACATCCACCCTTCCCTTCCATGAGCATAGATCTTGTAAAAAAAATACAGTTATATATATATATATATTATATTATATATATATATATATATATACTATATATATATATATATAGCCTGGTGTTGGCGTAGTGGTTAGGGTAGCGGCTTGGGATCCAAAAGGTCCTGAGTTCAAGCCCCGTTGGCCGCTTTAATTAACACACCAGGAGGTTGACTCAGCCTGTCATCCTTCCGAGGTCGGCGAAGTGAGTACCAGTGTACTGGGCCCTGTGTATGCCCGGGTAAAAATAGGTGTACCATATCCCTGTGTCGTAAGAGCGACCAGGGTTGCGTCAGGAAGGGCATCCGGCGTAAAAACTAAGCCAAATCACTATGTGGATCATACGGATGATCCGCTGTGGCGACCACTAACGGAAGAAGAAGAAGAAGAGAAAGAAGAAGAGAGAAGAAGCAGAAGAAGAAGCAGAAGAAGAAGCAGAAGAAGAAGCAGAAGAAGAAGCAGAAGAAGAAGCAGAAGAAAGAAGCAGAAGAATAAGAATAAGAATAAGAAGAAGAAGAGAGAAGAAGGAGAAGGAGAAGGAAAGGAGGAGATATATATATATTATTTCTGTTAATGGCTGCGTGTAATTTGACGTATCTCCTCCCAAACTGCCAGACGGATTGTCGCCACCTTCGGCATGCGGGTGCTGTGTGGTCTAATGGACAGCATGGGCTATGTGAGATCGTGCCAGACAGACAGGTTTGGGAATTTTGGGCGATTTTCTAATTTTTACATTCGTTTGCATGGCGACGTGTGACGTCACCGCTGAGAGGCATAATGCCACTCTCGAAAATAGCGTCGGCAATGTAAAAACCCTCTTCTGCACATGCTGACTACCTCAGAAGGTGAATTTGACACAAAAATGTAACAAGAAACATCGTATTTAAAGTAAAGATTTATTTAAAAAAAATATTATTTCTGTTAACGTCTGCGTGTAATTTTGACGTTTCTCCTCCGAAACCGCTGGCAGGAATGTGCTCATTTCCCATATACTGGGGTTTCTTAATTCATTCAACAAGGTGAGAGCTGTGGGTGGGTCTTTAATATATATAATAATATATATATATAATATATTATATATATATATATATATTAGCATATACCTGTGCTCCGCACGGAGTTGAATGGGTGGCAAAAGGTGGATGAGGCATAATAGTTGATGTTATGGGAAGCTGGGGAGGGTGTCATTATGGTGTGATGCACTATGGTTACCTGTCCTTAGTTTTCTAAAGGACTCCCTGTAGATGACATTTTGGGTGAGTGTTTGTTGCTGAATAGTCCTTGTGAGGAATTATTGTCCACTTTGATAGATATATAGGAGTAATCTCTTGCACGTGAAAATGCAACATATAGTTGGCCATGGGAGACACAGGGGCTGGGAGGTATATTCCGAGTTTGTCAAATGTTTGGTGCTGGGATTTGTTTATGGTCATCGAGTATGCGAGTCTGACTGGAAATTGCATCCTCTGCAGTGTGACTGGAAGGATGGCGTCTGATGGGGCAAGTTTAACATGATATAGGCCTAGCCTAGACTGAACAGGAGCAGTGGAGGGTGACCGAGAATCAGAATGCAAATTTTATGAACGGCACTTTTTTTGGCGCACATCCGATGATCGAACACCGCTTGGACGCTTTAATTTGAAGACCACACACGCAAGACACAACACAGGTAACGATGGCGGTTGATATTGACAATTAATGTAATGAACGGCAGTTGTTTGGGTGCATCCGACAATCGAACACCTCTTTAATTTGAACGGTTAACACGCACACATTCAAGGTGCAGAATCTTAGGTCGGACACCGCGCTTTCGAAGAACAAAGAAAAGAAGAGAATCGGACAATGAAGGGATGACCTCGTACCCGTTCCCTGGTTCCCCCTACCTTCAGATTATAGCCTTTGATGTTATCTGGACGTAGGCCTATTGGAACTTTTATTTCAGGTGTTTTTAATATGTACGTTGGATTTCAGACACAAATTGACAGTCTAAGAGGGCGTGTTCAGTACGGTAAGTACGTTGGATTTCAGACACAAATTGACAGTCTAAGAGGGCATGTTAAGTCCGGGAAAGAGCCAATCAAGGTATATCATGTTGGCAGAGCTCTGGCGCTCATCGTACCCCTCCTTCCACGCTGATTTTTAGGTAGAGATGACCTAATAAAGCCGGACCAAATGTCCGTCCGTACGTCCGTCAACAATTTTTCTTTCCGATCTTGATGAAACTTAGTATGTGGGTAGAGGTCGATGAGTGTTGCACAATGATATAACTTTTGTCCGGTTTCAAGGTCAGGGACGAGGTCACGTAAGTTATAAAAATCGCCATTTTCAAAACCTATCTACTCTGCATTCTACAAGATTATTCGGCAACTGTTTATTGATTATGATAGTAAAAAATATTATCTTGTATCTAACCGGACAGATTTTTGAATTTCCGTCCCGTTTGGCCGCCACGTAACCTGGAAGATGGTCAAAAAACACCTCCCGGTACAAAGAAAACTTTTTACTTCCGATCTTGATGAAATTTATATGTGGGTAGAGGTCGATGAGTGATACCCAACGACATATTTTTTTCCCGGATTCGAGGTCAGGGTCAAGGTCACGAGTTCACAAAAGTTGTGAAAGTCGCCATTTTCAAAACCTATCTCGTCTGTCATTTTAGGAGATATCTGGCAACGGTTAATCGATTATGATAGTAAAAAACATTATAGAGATGACCATCACCCCCACACGGGGGTAATTTTTAAAAATGACACCCATTGCTGATGTTCTGAGCTATACTATTTCTTATCAGTTGTGTTTATGTTCAGTGTTTGATGCAATGAGTACTCCCTTACTCGAGTTCATATTTTTTGGATAGACGGCAGCACTTACCGACAGCAGTTCAGCGATGGCGACCGAACGGGAATAAATGCGGCCGTCGATGGGTTGAATCTTGTTGAAGCCACGTTGTCATCCAATTCCAGCTTAGAAATTTCGCGCATCGTCTTCGTCACATTAAGAAACCCAGTATATGGGAAATGAGCACATTCCTGCCAGCGGTTTCGGAGGAGAAACGTCAAAATTACACGCAGACGTTAACAGAAATAATATTTTTTTTAATAAATCTTTACTTTAAATACGATGTTTCTTGTTCATTTTTGTGTCAAATTCACCTTCTGAGGTAGTCAGCATGTGCAGAAGAGGGTTTTACATTGCAGACGCTATTTTCGAGGAGTGGCATTATGCCTCTCAGCGGTGACGTCACCCGTCGCCATGCAAACGAATGTAAAAATTAGAAAATCGCCCAAAATTCCCAAACCTGTCTGTCTGGCACGATCTCACATAGCCCATGCTGTCCATTAGACCACACAGCACCCGCATGCCGAAGGTGGCGACAATCCGTCTGGCAGTTTGGGAGGAGATACGTCAAATTACACGCAGCCATTAACAGAAATAATATATATATATCTCCTCTTTCCTTCTTCTCTTCTTCTTTCTTCTTCTTATTCTTTTCTTATTCTTCTGCTTCTTCTTTGCTTCTTCTTCTGCTTCTTCTTCTGCTTCTTCTTCTGCTTCTTCTTCTGCTTCTTCTTCTGCTTCTTCTTGCTTCTTCTTCTTCTTCTTCTTCTCCGTTAGTGGTCGCCACAGCGGATCATCCGTATGATCCACATAGTGATTTGGCTTAGTTTTTACGCCGGATGCCCTTCCTGACGCAACCCTGGTCGCTCTTACGACACAGGGATATGGTACACCTATTTTTACCCGGGGCATACACAGGGCCCAGTACACTGGTACTCACTTCGCCGACCTCGGAAGGATGACAGGCTGAGTCAACCTCCTGGTGTGTTAATTAAAGCGGCCAACGGGGCTTGAACTCAGGACTTTTTGGATCCCAAGCCGCTACCCTAACCACTACGCCAACACCAGGCTATATATATATATATATAGTATATATATATATATATATATATATATATATATATATATATATATAACTGTATTTTTTTACAAGATCTATGCTCATGGGAAGGGAAGGGTGGATGTGGGAGGTAAGAGATTTTATATATTCTGTATTTTTTTACAAGATCTATGCTCATGGGAAGGGAAGGGTGGATGTGGGAGGTAAGAGATTTTACCTCACTTATCCATCCAAGGTATTCTAATTTTGTATTTTAATTAATTTTCTGAAATTTGTAGAATTTGTTTTTCACTTGGAAGTTGTGCATTACGATGTGTAAATAAAGGTGGAAAAGTTTGATTTAATGCAATTTAATTCCAGGTTATGAAGCAACAAAAGGTGAAAATTTTGAAAGAGGGTGTAGACTTTCTCTAGGCACTGCACATAGTTATAGTGGTGGCAGGATAGATGAGAAATATATATACACTCACCTTTAAGATGTCTAGCCTGGTTTGAATCTCGGCGCAGCGTGAACTGTTACCCTGGTGGGTCACGTACAAGGCAATGCATCAATGTGTGCACTGTCTATTGGACGGACATCAAGCCAGAAAACCCGTCTGCCTGCACGGAGGGTGTTGTGATGTACATGAAAAATTCCTTGGTGTCTTTTGTGAATAGTAAGCGAGTTATCCCTGCCACTCTGGCCAAATTCCAAATTCCTGCCAATTCAAACATCAGGCTTGTCCAGCTGGTTCCACCAAAGGTTTGGTCCCTATCTCCCTTTCTAACAGATCGACAATAATGTGAGAATAATTGGGACCATTGAAGAAGTAAAATGCGCACTTTATAAATTTAGTCCATTAAATACATCTTGTGTTATCAGATCCGATCAAACATTGTTGGTGTGCACTGGAGCTGTGGCGCCAAAGAAAAAGTAAAAACAATCTCCCACCATCTCGTCCAGCACATCCCAATGTTTCACATATAAGGTTGTTTTTTACTCGCTCACATTCATTTTTTTTCAATTAACTTCTGAACTCGCAGTGCATTCAAAAGCTAAGCAAACGTGTGCATTTCTTCGTGCCCAGCCACATTGTGTTGTAAAAGATATAATTTTCTTCGATTTATTTCTGCCTTGCCAAAGTTAGTTTGACTTGAAGCCAAAAAGGTTTGCAGAGTCGTGCGTTCAAAATCACTCATGTAAACCCTTTGTCTCTTTTGGGAATTCTTCACACTCCGTACAAAGTGTCTGTGGAAGGACACACCAAGGTTCCTAGGGCAAAGGTAAACCTTCATCCAATATAGGAATGAAGTACATAACTTTCTCTACAAATAACAGATGTCACGTCTTTGTACGGCCCGAGAGTGATACTTTGAAGGCTAATGTCATCAGAGAGCATGGAGCTAATTAAACACCAAAGGCAGTCTTTCCCTCATAACCACGTGCTTTTATCTTCTGAGAATATGTGGTATTGTCATTGGAAAGAATTTCACTGCCTGTGAAACCTTGCCCCTTCTTCTTTTGTTTTTTTTATTATAAGGGGTCTTAGGCTCCTGCAAGAGCTAAATGACAAGTGGCAACAGGTTTGCAACCTACTAATGAAATGGACGCTGGAATACACAAGGAGGAAAAGGAATAACAAACTAAACCGAGTAAAAATGGTGGTGTTAACTTGCATGTGCTTGGTTTACACTAAACATACTTTTCATGACTCTCTGTAAACATTTTTCTTTCTTTCTTTGTAAAACAACAGGATCGTGCAGTGAAAATGCATCGTGGTACTTCCTTCTTGTGTGAGGGGTGTTTAAAATCGTATAATAATGGGATAGTCGAGAATAATAGTCCAACAAACGGCAAGGTTCTTTGTTTACTTTTTAATATATAAATATACATTATATCTCCAACTATGAGTTATAAGAGAGATGTCCGTCTGTCTGTCACTATTTTCTCAGAGATGGCTGTCAAACTTCGTCAAACTTTCAGAGGTTCATCAGTGAGTGCTGGGGAGTGTTTTTGCCAAAAAACATTTTCGAAAATTTTGAAAAAAAAAAAAGTTGGGAAATTTTGATGTTTTATAAAAACTTGCTCTAAAGTGCCTAAGACTTTGTAGTTATGTGAAAGGTGATATGAAATGATGCCCGACCCCATTCCTTTGTGGGTGTAGGGAAGTGTTTTAGCTCTCCACAAAATTTGATTTCTTCAAAATGATAACAGGATGAGAACAGCACCGGGCAATCCGGGTACGCATGATGGTAATTAAAAAGGAAAATAATTCCTCACCGATCATTTGTCTTGAACAATAAAGAAAACGCCGGTGTTTCACGGATTGTCGTCTCTCATTCTGAGAACATTTTGACCGACCCTGGTATCCTTCCAACGACAATAGAACATCGTGATAATCCCTGATCGGGGTCGTCATCTGAACTCATTGCTCATGATTCTGGGATTCCAGGTTTTAAACCCATTTTACGCTGTTGATTTATCCATTGTCCACAAATGCTTTTTTTGTAATTCACGTAAAAGTACACCGATATCACCTTGTGTCTAAATGGGAAAATTTGAAGTGTTTATCCCACATTCTCTCGACCACTGATATTTCGCTTTCTGATTTGTTTTGGTGTAACATCAGCTGTCTGCCGTCTCATCAACAAAAGCTGAAATATCATTTAAAAAAATTAATCAAAGGTTGAACATTTTCAAAACTGTACACGACTCCTCCATTCTTCCTGTGTAAAATCTGTTTACATAAAGAATCTTCATCAAAAACACCATGTCGTCGATCATACCTTAAGATGGACAGTTGATTTTGAAGAAGTCTTTTTGATATCTATCCATCCAAAGAATATGGGTTTGGAGAATCTTTCACTCATCTGAAATATTGTTCAACAACTTCTTTGGGATGTAAACATTTGCTAAAAATCCAGTGTGGCTTTGGGGTAGAAAGTTGATTTGAAAAGCTGTACTTGAGGAAAACAAAACAGGAACAGTATTAATAACTCTTCACTAAAGTTTGTATACATACGCTTGTATTTATTTTAGTTTCATCATGATTTACGGTTATTGAGAGGCACTGAGTTTAGTTTGCATGACCTTGCAATGATTGTTTACATGAAATATCAAAAGCTTTGTATTTTTATTTAGGAACATGGGATACAGGATTGCCTGTAATTATTTTTGCTGTGCCAATCGGGTCCTGTGCCTAATTCTTCACAAGGGGCTTCAAAAGTTCTTCACAAGGTTCCTTCTGATTATTCCAATGCAGTATTTGGTCCGTTTCATTATGTTGTACCATATTCTGATGCTGTGTGGACTGTGCTTCCCCACTGATGGACCTCTGGTAGTTTGTACCTGTTGCTGCGTTTGAGCCTGGGGAGTAACAATGAAATCCATCGATCCAGGTTCTTCCCGACATCTTTGTTCGTTGTTCCTTTCACACTTCTTTCTACTTTTTCACATTTCTTTATTCTATTAGAATTCCTGCTTTTTACTTGTGAAAATCGAAGATTTTTCAAGTATATTGGTTGGTCTTATGTGTTTTTCTCTGTTTTTTGGTTTGTCTGTTTGTTTTTGTTTTTTACAGCGCGGCGACATCGCGCTGTTATATAATTGGCTATTCTGTCCTGTGTCTGCTGTCACGTCTTCTGTCACACTTATGGCCGCATACGTCCCTTTGATCTGAGGGCTATAAATATAAATTTGTCCAACGTCACAAACTCTTTCCATCATGCATGCTAATTCGCCGTGTCTACATTTAACTTTTATAACTGCAAATTCTTTCATCATTCTTAACCTAGACTTTTACTGCCCCAGCCGCGCGATATCGAAGTATTCGCTTCTTGTTTTTGTTTGTATGTCAATCACCTACAAATCATAATTTTAAACCAATCTTCACAAAACTTCACCACATGGTAGAGTTTGTCATAAGCAAGAAGCCTATTGTTTTTGAGGTAATAATGTCAAAAGGTCAACAGGGGCTAAACGTCAACAACTTTGTCAAATTTCTAAAATCCTCAACTTCATCTGATTGATGAGAAATTTGAACAGGATTTGCATATCAGGTCAACGAATTCAACCACCAATTATTTTGAAGGTCAACATTAGCCAAATTTCTAAAATTGTCAATTTTCATCCGATTAACTTGAAATATGAAGAGGAGTTGCATATTTAGTCATTGAATTCAACCACCAATTATTTTTGAGGTCAACATAGGCCAAAAGGTCAACATAGGCAAAAGGTCAACAACTTAGGTGAGATTTCTAAAATCCTCAATTTTCATCCCATTAACTTGAAATTTGAAGAGGATTTGCAAATCGGTTACTGAATTCAACCACCAATTATTTTTAAGGTCAACATAGGCCAAGTTTCTAAAATTGTCAATTTTCATCCGATTGACTTGAAATTTGAAGAGGAGTTGCACATTTAGTCAGTGAATTCAACCACCAATTATTTTAACATCAAATTCGTCATGGATTTCGCAAGTATCGTGCTATGCACGACATCTTTCTTGTTTTTTCTATTTGTCCATTTTTTTCTCTTTTATCTCTTTTACTCTTAATTTCTCTTTCTTTATCTACTTGTCTCGGAAGACGTGAAGTCTTACAAAATAAAATTCTGTAAGGCTCGTTTGGCTGCGCCTGGATGAGTTTTGAGGGTACAGGAGTAGTACCCGAAACCCGAATCCTATCCATCTCTTTACTTATTCTGATTCTTCTGATGACTCCAATGCATTATTTGGTGTTTTGATTCAGAGCAGAGTCACACAATTGTCCAAGACAGGACAAGTTGTTTTTTATTTTATTTTCCAACATACAAGTAGACGTGATTAGTTAAAAAATTTATGAATGTATTATTATTTGTAATCATACCTCGTTATACTCCTTGAGGTATCTTGAGCTACTGTGAGCATCTCATTTGCAAAACATTTTGAACACTTCACGTAGGACTGTAAATGCATTACCAACGGGATATGTTTCTTTTTAGGGATTCCTTTTTACCAAAATATAAAGGTATCTATTTCTAAGGGAAGTGACTGCTCCAGTAACTTGTAACACTGAGTTAAACATCTATCTTGAGTTAATATAGTTCAATACCTTCATATAGTCCGTTGATTCCGATCGAGACATCGAGATGAGAAGAAATATTTACTTTGTTCCTCACAAAACTGGAACTTTTCCTATTGACAGTATCGTTCCCTTGGAGTACATGCATAATGATATGTCCATGCAAACAAGAATACATTGTGCATCCTGTATCCCGAGGTGTGCTCTTTATACAAATGAGGACTGCCCTCATGCAGCACAGGACAACTGCTGAAAGCCAAGTTGATTTTACATGGATACATGTGAATCCTGCAATTATTATTCCATAATCAAATCCATTACAAACTGAGCTATTGCACCTTGACTCAAACAAACGTAGCTATATGAGGAACTCTTGAACCCTTGTTCGAGGAAATGTTGGAGGAATTCCTGAACTCTTGTTCAAGGAAATATTGGAGGAACTTCTGTAAAAAACTTTTGAACTCTAATCCTTTACATCTCTCTTGTGACGTCATCAAACTGATTATTCCATTAGTGTGTCGCTCTTGAGAATCGTAGCCTCTTTACGTTGTTGACGTAAAGGTTGAAGCATCAATATATCCTCCGGGATAAGTGTTCAGCCATCTTCAACACACAAGGAACACGCACGATTGGGTCGACTCAGGAAGATCCAGGAAATTTTCATGGCACCAGTACCTCTGTTATATTTAATGTCGGTTGTAATAAAATATTCAAGTGATATTGATGATCTCATTGTTGGTGAAAGCAATGCGAAGTTCCTCTCTGGGGAATGTTCTACATTTCCAGGTGTTTTGACCAATGAAAGGCTTGATATGAGATACAGCTCTTCATCGTCCTTCTAAGCAATCCCCTCTAACCTCCTTACCAGTGAATGTGTCAATCAGTTTCTCAAGCATTCCTGCTTCCAACAACCTACACATCAGCCACACCTTGGTGGAATTGTTTTCTTGAGGTCTTTTTTTTTTTCGCACATGGATTAAATACTTAATTTCATCATAATGTGACTGTCCTTTAGTAATCAACTACGACACTCAATCACTTTCTTTGGTAATTTTGTATCATCTCTGTTAACATTTACATCGATTTTGTTCAATCATTGAGATTAACTTCTACCTGACAATTGTGAAAAGAATTCAGAAATTATTTACTTCATTAAAATTTTTTTTGCTATATCTTGAGTCTATTTCCAGGGTATTGGGGCTGCTGAAGCTCAGTCTTACAGTGAAGAATACACTGGTTTACCATTGCCATCCCAGTGGTATTCAGGGGAAATTTTTTATGTGATACAAAGTCGAGTCTCATAGAAGAGTGGAGAACAGAGAACAGGTCAGGAATAACAGAACAAAAGGAACAGTAGAAGGAGTGGGGGAAGCACACCCACACGCAGCGGTAAGGGACAAATTAGAGGATACTTGGACAAATAAGGGATGTCGGGAAGAAGAGGGGTAGGGGAGAATGCATGGGGTAAACAAGATGGATACAGAAGCAAACTCTCAGAAAGGAAAAACTGGAAACTGGAAAGAGGTGGACTTGGGGAGGGTTAACAGTGGTAGAAGGATGGTTTTGGATGGGGTATGATCTAAATTGTGGTGAATAGCTGTTTTAGATATTTTGGAATTTGGCTGCTGTGCCGACGTACTATGGCCTTCACTTTCAAACGAACTTGGAATCTTTAAAAGAGCAGGTTTTGGGTCGCTGATGACTTCGCGTGTTCGAAGGTTGTAAGCACATTAATATCGTTGGGCAATTATTTTTCTTCATTTGAAACTCAAAATATGCGAAAATTAACTTTTAAGTAAAAACTTTGTCAGTGATCGAAAAACAGTCCGGAGTTACCGAAGATGCGATGACGTCACGTTCTCCGAAAACTCGTGAACATTCGGAAACAGCGTGTGAACAATGGCGAGATGCGAATCGGAGAGTGATTTCAGCGGCGATGAAATTGAGTGTTTTCATTCCGATATTGCCGAGGATGAGTCGGAGGATGATGGGAATTTATACTATGGAGTTTCTGGCCCTGAGCCATATAAAATTTGAGCCACTTGCAAGTGCCAAAGAAAACGGCCTATTTCATGTACAAAGTGGCAGGACTGACTGTCCGGCAGTTCACACTGACAAGACTCCACAGAACAGATTGGCTTGTAGATTTTCATTTTCTCTGTTCGATATATAAAATAATGTGTTAAAGTTTGATTCGTCTGTGACTTGATATAATAATTTTTAACTCTCTAGTCACTCATGAGTCAGAAATAGAATGAATCAATAATGGACCCAAATTATTGTTGCGAATTCGCGCCTGCCGGCGTGCGGACGGCCACGTAACTCGAATCGCGGCACGTCGCCCACCGGACGGACATTCAGTCGTGAACCACTCTCGGAGCAACGCCGGGAGCTAGTAACGAGGTAGGGGGTTTAATCCTACACGATCATGCACAATTGCCCACCCGCGCAGGATAGGTTGCTCGCCAAATTCGATCTACCAAAGTACCTGCGGCAATGGTCGACCGGTGCGATCGTACACGCCCACGGCGACTTCCAGATACGACCGCCTTAGCGGTCCCGTTCCGTGCTACAGTGATACCGAGCGGTGTTATCGTCGGCCTCGCGTTCCCGATTACTTACCGGGATGTTGCACCCACTACGAACCCTTAGCGTGAAGCAGGGATGAGATTCCAATTAGAGAAAAGACGAAGCGAAACGGGAAACAGTCTCACCACAATGCACATTTCCGCTCGGAAAAGCACGTATATACAGCCATAAGTCCAAAATGCACATAAAGCAACCAACATAAAAGCAACAAACGACGCAGAGTTAATCCGAATACGCGCACACACCGGCAACACCTTTATACAGTTTTACTTCACAGACGGCGCAATACAACATTTTTACAAAAAAGCAAAAGAAAGCCACCCTCTAACAGACAAGGAGGCCAGACAGGCCCGTAAGCAATGTGCGTGGGAACAGAGGAGCGGCCAGGTCCGCGAGACCGGGTGGTCTTACCCGCGTCTCGTGACGCTTGGCGGCAAGCCGCAATGGGCCGCGCGGCTTGGCCCCGACCGTGCTCTTTGGCGGGTTTCGGGCACACGGTGGTGGGAACGGGGCCCCCCTTTTTCACTATCCTCAGCGCCGGGGAAAGGGGAGATGTTGATGCCGTGGGGGAGGGGAGTGGCTGGCTGGCTTGGGTCCGCACGACGAGACGAGCGATCCCACACCGCAACCTCGTCGCCAACCGCCGTCCATTCTTGCTCGACCCGAGCTCCCTTGCCTGCAGTTCCACGGCGCACTCGCCTCAACTCCACCCACGCAACGCTCGTGCTCCAACAGCCACTTCTCGACAACCCTCTCAGGCAACTCAGAACCCAACTCTTCCGCAACTCTTCCTCAGTTCCGCACTCTCCTGACCCGACGACCTCATTCGCTTGCGCTCGCCTTTTATAGGGGCGGAGCATGCAATATGCAAATTTTTAGGATAGAACGCGATGGAGGCGGGCCAGCGCCGCCCTCCCCGGTCAGCCTTGGTCGGCGAAAATGGGGCGTGAACCTCTCCCTGATCCCTAAAATTTGCATTATACGGACTTACAAACATACACACGCTTGGGGCGGGGCCAAGCCGCCCCGCGCTCATCGCTAATTGACGGAAGAGAGTGGGCGTGAAAGCGTTCTGATCTGAGTTTTTCCCCTCGGAAAGGACCGCCATTGCGCTCGCGGCTCGTTGCGTTCGGCACACAATATGCCGAACGGGCCCGAGACAGCCGACGTTACAGTGTTTAAAACAGGTGGTGCGGGAATGGCCGTATAGAAGGAGAGAGGTGAAAGGTGGTGTAGGGTTTTCGGTGGTAGTTTGATGGTTTAAATGGTGCCGTTTGGGAATGGGCGGTGATGCGATGATGTGGGAGGTGAAGGTGGCGGTGGCGTGGTTATCTGTGATGAGCGGTTGAAGACGTGGTTGGTTCAAACAAAGATAGATGACAGAAAATGGCTTAACTTCAGAAGCGTCGCAGCCCGGATGATCACATAAATTCCCTCTATACAACGGTTTGGGCTAACTACACATGTACTTAGAGATATCCTCACCTGCGGGCCCTTTTGGTGTAATGCAAATTTCCAACAGCCGTAACACTATTATACACCGGAGCCTTGGCGTTGAAGTCTTCTGACAGCTGAGCTTGACCCCAGCGAAAAGTGAACAGTTAGAACAAACCCCAACTTTTCAAGAGACTGTTGTGGCATATCTATCTATATTCCAGCAGTGTGTGTGTGTGTGTTGTGTGTGTGTGTGTGTGTGTGTGTGTGTGTGTGTGTGTGTGTGTGTGTGACCGCTGTTTCTCGACAACCACTGGTCCTGATCTAATTGAAACTTGCCAGCGACATTGCTGGGGCCCTGTGGATGTGCCTTTTCAGGGTTTGATATTAATCGGACAAGTGGTTCCCAAGTTATGGCCATTTATTACCAACCAATGACAGGACACGTTGCTGCGTAGGCGTGGCCGATGGGGAAGAGATTTCGCCGCGTTCCCCATTACGGGTTACAACGTACGGACTTCTGGATAGTGTATTGTAATAATTTCTCAAATTTCTTATGCGCATTTATAGATAAACACAATGCCCCAATGCAGTCGTCGTCTACGAGAGTGAAGGAACGGCCTGTGTGGTTATTTGAAAGGTTTTTTCCTCTTCTTCTCTTCCTCTTTGTGTTTTTCTTTGTGATGACATTGCGAAAAGGCAAAATACGTTGGCCGCTAATTGAATAATTGGCCCATTAAAACTAAATTGCGAATAATCGTAGGTGGACAGTGTGAGAAGATGAGGCAGAGACCGCGGAAGGAAGGCTGAATGGTGGCAAGCGTCACGCTTCAGTCTCACTTGAGGCAGGTTGTTTTGAAAACCGAGCTCAATCATTGCGTTGCCTTCAATAATCCTCGGCTGTGAAATGGTCACCACAAATGAAAAGTCTATCCAAAGCGGTCCTCTTTAACCCGTTTTCTTTGGGAGAAAATTCTCCGTTTTGTTTGTACAAATCTTAAACAACTGCGGCGAATGTTTTTTCCTTCGGGAATTGGTGGAGCGATTACCCGTTTTCCAGGCATTTTCGCAAAACATGATGACACACGTACGAGACATAATGTACAAATATCACAATAACTTTGTTCTACAATAATTCGAAAATAAAAAAGATAATATAGACAGTTACAAGCTCAAAAAAAAGCGAAAAGAACGGCCCGCTGAATGGACACTTCTTCAATGAGCGAGTGAGCGTCCGCTTTGTTTTTGGAGAACATGACGTCACCATCCATATATGGGGCACGCGGCGTTTTTTTTTTCAACAAGCCTCGGAAATAACTTCGAGTTAATATTTGATTAATTTTCCCAATAGTTAGGTCAACCACATAGTTTCATCGAACTATTTAAATGCCACATATAATCACATATTGATAAATTTTTCAGAACATGTTTTGGTGACCCGCAACCTCTCTTTAATGTACACCAGTAGCAAATCCAGTTGGAAGATAGGAACAACAATTTGAAAATAGCTTCTTAAAGCCTCATCACATGGGAAGCAAAACTCTTGAATGAAATACCCCTGCCTGTGGAAACATTAGGCACGACAGTTTATAGGTCAATGTCAACATTCAAATCCAGCTTCCGACAGCTTCAAAATTATTCACGGTAACCCTTTGAGCTATCCTGCAGTCCTTTTTGCTCCACTTTATCAAAATTGCGAGTCTAAAGATATATCTAGGAGTCAATGTAAATTGTAATGGTGATACATTAATTCGGTTTCAAATTTACTTTAACTGCCAAAAAGTTATTCAAAGCAAAGGGCTGGTTTGCTCTGAATTAAGGCAACACTCCAAAAGATCAGCTCCTCTTTTGCTTCCCATGTCCGTTAGCATACCTCAATCACGTTTCTGTTGATTTCATCCATCTTTCTACTAACGTCCGTCGACACAGACCGACACGAGCCCTTCACGAATAAAGACTACCTTCTCCATACTCCATAGAACGCATATAACTGCCAATACATTAAGTCGGAATATAGCGGACAATTGCAGATAATTATTTGGTTGAGTGTCAAGACTATGTTTTTATCTCCACTTGCCTAACTGTAGATTTGATTCTCTTTAGATGCTCAATCCTGACCAACTCGCACCATGACAAGTTGTCCAAAAACCAATCAACATGATTCGAGATAGTGGAATGAAAAACCAACCTTTGCCCTTGCAGTGGAATGAAATAGGCTGGTAATGGTTTTTAATTTTTTTTTTAAGGTACAGGGCCCTATTGTAGGTGAGTTGGATAATGAAGATAAAGTTTGAAGCAGATCAAAGTCAACTAAGTAATGGGCCACAAGTTAAGATGGGACCGATCGTCATCTTAATTTCTCTTTCTTTATTCACTAATTTGCTTCAGGACAATTCTCGTTGCTGTCCTGAATTATTAATTGCAAACCCACAAGGAATAACTGATTTTAAATATTCATTTAACCCAATATTGTGACACAATACATAGTCTTGTGACACAAACCTCTCTCTCCACCCCCTCCCATAACTGCAAAAATGCAATTAGCCCATTTCAAAGTGAACGTGCACTACATGCTCCTTTGCAAATAACTAAAAACTAGACGGCACAGGCACTCGGCGATGCACACCTCCGTCACACTCACAGTTTACATCTGTGATCCCATCCTCTGATAGCCGGATCCTGCGTCCGGTACCTGAACCAAAACTAATCGGTTTGTTCTATCATCTAACCCAACTCACCTCCATTTTTTTTTTCTTTTATTTGCATACTTTTCATAATTTTTTGAGATATTGCTTTGCCTAATATGTTTCGACATAACTCGCAATGGTGCAGAATCACTTAAAGAATTCTAGTAGCCGATCAGATCTTCACCAAAAATCTAATCAATTTGGTCAACACTCAACCTTTCCAACGAGTTTCATCTGCATCTACCATAACCTTTGAGATATCCAGCTCACAGACAAGCAAACGGGTTGAAACATAACCTCAGACCACCTTCCAAGTGGTGGATGTAAAAAAGAGACAAGGTTGCAAAATAATTTTGTAATAGGCTATAGCCATATATAATATATGCATGTATGTATGGTATGTATATATTTATTATAATATTATTATAACATGGTGGATTTCCCCTGAGGCCGCTTCGTTGCTGCCAAAGCAGCCTCAGGGCAAGGATTACACTGGGTGAATTGCCGTTGCATTCCCAGTGGAGTCTCAAAGAAGGAATTTGGAATTTGGCCTAAAGGTCCCTGCGATAGCCCCTCTTTGCAAGGACACCACAGGATCTTTTAATACACCACTCATTCTGCACAGGGGACACCAAGTTTAATGTCTATCAAGGAGAGTACCAACACACTGTTGATAAATTGCCTTGGCCTGTGAAAACGCCAAAGATGACAGTTTACAGCTGGGTCGAGACTTAAAACCAAGCAAAGAGCGCAAAATTGAGTAATGCACATCTTCGCTATACTGTGAGAATGTATGTAACAGTGTTCAAAAAAAATAATATATATATGTTCATATGCATTTCTTTATCGTTTCAGATGTCTCAAATAATGGGTTAAATATTCCCTTTTCCTCAGTTCCGTCACAGGGCACACCAGCAAAGCACATGTCTGCTAGAGGCACATGTCAAATTTTGGGCAATTTTTAAACTCGAGCAAAATCTTCTTGGACATATTGGTCGATGAGCTCTGAGTCACAGCCAAGGCAAACATGCCGCCCTCGTGGCTTCCTTCTACTAAGCCAGGCTTTTCATGAAGATCTGTGTTGGATGAGATGGCTTTCTCTCACAGAGCCTATTTAAAGAGAACAACACCTTTCGGGTGGCGGACCGCAAGTAAACAACTTTTAGAGAGGACTGTGTTTGTTTTTTTCCGACATTTTTTGCATCCGATTTTCCCATTGCTGACGTGAGTTGCGCTTACAATGTGCACTTCGATTGGTGAGGCTTTAGCGCGGAAGGATAATGTAAAGCAGATTTTAGGTGTTGCCGTTTGGAAAGTCTGTCCGTGGATAAATGTGCAGCAAAAGCCTGGCTTGTGCACAAATTGCCACTTGTCTGACTGTCATACCCTTCCTACCATCTTTCTCTGACGTAGCAGCTCTGTGCGTGCTAAAGCAAGGGCTTTTCATTTCCGCAAAGTTTCCCCACCGTTGGTTTTTTTTCTCCTCTCTGGATGTTTCCATTGTATTTGACAAGGCTAAGTGCCGTGAAAACAGGGCAAGGTGCTGATTGATCTGTAAAAATATGGTCAGTTCCAAGAGTTGAAAAGTGTTTCTTTCTTTCTTCTTCCTTCCTTTTCTTTTGAATTCATTTTATATTTGCCTTTGGAATTTCAAAAATGAGAGAGATGGACACCGTTCAATGTTTAATGAAGCAGGCAATGTATTATATGCAGGATATCTTTCATATCTAATCTGAACTGTATACCTATATTTATATGATGCAAGAGTGTAAAGGAACATTAAACGGGAAAATGGTTGTTGCATTGAGACAACGAATCCATCCTGACTTTAGAAATGTTACCACTACCTTGGTTGCCCACCCCAACTACATTTTCCAGCTGGGGCCCGACTTGAGGCCCAAAGCCACATGTCCCATTGCCTTTGATTCTCCCTATAGCTGGGATTGAATGAGTTTCCAATTTTCAAACCGCAAGGCTCATCCTGTGTCACTTCTTTGGAGGTGGACATCTTGAGGGCTTTTATCACAAAAAATGATAAAAGGCAAAACTAGAGTGAATGTTCACCACGAATCTGCATTACATTTAAAAGCTTGAATGAGGTGTTTTTAGGAAACCTTTAATGTGAATTGCATGCTGGAATTTGCATTACCCACTTAAACGGAGAGTTTTTCCTGCTCCTTTGACTTTGAAGGTTTTGCTCGAGAAAGTCTTACCAACTGTGCAGGTTATATGAGATGAGCAACTAAGGGATTGGATGATGTTCAACAACCCATTTGCTACTTTGAGGCCCGAAGAAATAGCTTCGGCAATGAAGTTTGTTACGATATGGTCATATGCAAAATACTTACATCGAAGCTGAGTGCTTAGTGGGTTGAAATCAACCTTTGTGGCACGATACTTTTCGAGGTTTGCCAACTGACTCATGATCTGGCAGTTGTTCTTCCCACATGATGTGTCATATGGCCAAAACACAATTTTCTTTCGTATGACAACACAAGGTTGCCTGGGTGGCAATCATTGACTCAGGGTGCGGACTGTGCCGCTGTATGGCAATCAATGAATCCTCTGTATAGTTGAGCAAAGAGTTTGTAATTTGTTCAGGGTGACGGCGATAAACTTTCGCCGACTTCGCAAGGATACCGTGGGAATCTTTAACGTCCACCAACTAATGCTGGAAGATGGGACACTCTTTAGCGTCCATTCCGAAAGGCTGGCACACCACATTGATAAATCACTCTGCTTGTGTGAAAACAGTTATAGCTGCTTCGGGATTCAAACCCAGGCTCTGACGCTTTTTGAAGCAAGTGGCGTACCTGAGGCCTATCCTGCCAGAAAACACCACAAACGAAACAAATGCCTATACCTTTAGGAGCTTCAAAATGATGTTCACTTTAAATCTTTGAATGACCAATAATATCCACTGTTGTATTAGTTTATAATACATTATTTGCATCAAGTTATTAAATTCACTACCAAAACACATTACTTTCTTCCAGTTTTAATTGTTTACAGTGCCTTCAGAAAGGATTACACCTCTGACTTTTTGTTTTACATTTTCGTTTGTTTCAGCCTGAATTTAAAATGGAGATAAAAAACTTTTTTTAAAATTTGATGTCACCAATCCACGCAAAATACCTCAAATGACAAAGTGAAAGCATTTTTTTAGAAATTTTTACAAAATAATTTGAAATGAAAATCTGAAATGTGTTGAGTCCAATAAGTGTTAACCTCCCTTTTGCTAATGACACTCAATTGAGCTCAGGGCAATCAATTTCCTTGATCATCCCTTGAGATGCTCTACAACTTGATTGGAGCCCACCTGTAGCCAATCTCAATTGATTGACCTGATTTATACACGAAGGACACACTTTCTATATGGAGGTCCCACAGTTGAACATGCATGTCAGAGCAGAAAACTCAACTTGATCAAGGAACTGTCCAATAGGAAATTCCGAGATGGAAGATTGGAAGGGAGGCATAGATCTGGAGAAAGGTATAAAACATTTTCTAGAGTTGTTTGAAAGTTTCCAAAGAGCAACAGTGAGCTCCGATCATTAGGAATGGAAGAATATGAAACACCAGACTCTTCCTAGAGGCTGGCCATCCGACCAAACTGAGCCAAACCAGGCAAGAAGAACCTTGGTCAGGGAGGTGACAAGAACCGCCAGTGACCACTCTGACAGAACTACAGAGTTCCTTGGCTGAGTGGGAGAACCTGCTGTAAGGACACCAATCTCTTGCCACCACTCACAAATCCAGGCTTATGGGAGAGTGGTTGACAGAAGCACCCTGAGAAAAATGCAATATGAGAGCACATGTGGATTTGCAAAAAGGCACGTGAAAGACTGGAGTATAGAGGCAAATATATTCTCTGTCCGATGAGAGGAAAATTGAACTCTTTTGGCCTGAATGCAAAACGCTACTTCTGGCAGAACCGAGCCAACTTCAATCACCATCTAAGCATCCATCCTTCGTGAAACATGCGTGCGTTGGCAGCATCATGCTTATGGGATGCTTTTCCAGCGGCAGGGACTGAGAGACTTGCAAGGATAGAGGGAACAATGAAATGAGCCAAATACAGGAAGACCTGATGGGAGAACCTGGCTCAGAGTGCAAAAAGACCTCATGACTTTTTTCATACGGCGAAAATTACGTTCCAACAAGCACAATGACCCCAAAGCATAGCGCAAATCAACACTTGGAATGGCTTAGACAAGAACATGAAAGTCCTTGAGTGGTCCCAGCCAAAGCCCAGACTTGAATCCATTGAGAGTCTTGGAAAAGACTTGAAGATTGCTTGTCACCGACACTCCCGCATATCCAAATTGACAAGCGTTTGGCAAATCTACAGGAAGAATGGAAGAAAATCCCCAAAATCCAGATGTGTATAGCTGATACCAGACATACCCAAGAAGACTCGAAGCTATAATTGCCGCATTATTGGTGCTTCTACAAAGTATTGACTCAGGTGGTTAAATACTTACTTACGCAGACATTCAGCTTTTCTATTCACAATTAATCTTAAAATTTCCAAAACATTTTTTTCACTTTGTCATCATGGGGTATTTTGCTTGCCAATCGTGATAAAAAATTTATAATTTAATCAATTCTGTACATATATAATTATATATATATATTATATATATTATATATTATATATATATATTATATAGATACCACACACAATATATATTGCAGGGTTAAAACCGTCACTGTAAGGCTCGTCGACGTCTCACCTCAAAATGAGTGTGTATTGGTAGAA
>CM068956.1:26689182-26702577 GCA_035128595.1 Eptatretus atami | reverse complement strand
CAGCATTACCGACAGCAGTTCAGCGATGGCGACCGAACGGGAATAAATGCGGCCGTCGATGGGTTGAAAATCTTGTTGAAGCCACGTTGTCATCCAATTCCAGCTTAGAAATTTCGCGCATCGTCTTCGTCACAATGGAGGGAATAGCCAATCAGCTCTCACCTAATCAACGAAACCCAGGTGGCTAGGATTATATAAATAATTGACCCCTCCCACACTCCTCAAGCCGAAGAAGCTGCATAAAGCAACCCATAAAGACCTACACAAGGTAAGCGGATTGCTGTTTCAAAACCCTTCCCAGAGTTCCTCCACAACTAAAAAGACATTCACACGTAGTACACACATGGGAATCCCAATGTTACACACACCCTCAGCTTCCAGACCGATTTCATCACTTATGGGAGAATCATCAGCTATCGCGTAGACAGCAATGCATACCAATGAGGCTCTCAAGCATGTATCACGTGCGAACGTCAAAAGCAATCAATATATAAATAAAGAAAGACCCACCCACATCTCTCATCTGTGAATGGAGGGAAGAGCCAATCAGCTCTCACCTAATCAACTAAACCCAGGTGGCTAGCATTATATAAATAAATGACCCCTCCCACACTCCTCTAGCCGAAAAAGCTGTGTAAAGCAACCCAAGAAGACCTACACAAGAAAAGCGTAGCGCTTGTGTAGCATTGGGATTCTCATGTGTGTACAATGTGTGAAGTCTTTGTAGTTGTTGAGGAACTCTGGGAAGGGTTCAAAACAGCGTTCAACACTTACCTTGTGTAGGTCTTCTTGGGTTGCTTTACGCAGCTTCGTCGGCTGGAGGAATGTGGGAGGAGTCAATTATTTATATAATGCTAGCCACCTGGGTTTAGTTGAAAAGGTGAGAGCCGATTGGCTATTCACTCCATTCACAGGTGAGAGATGTGGGTGGGTCTTTCTTTATTAGCTCCGCCACCGAAGGTGAAGGAGGTTTTGTTTTCACCCCTTTGTCTGTTTGTGTACAGGATATCTCAAAAAGTTGTGGACTGATCCGAATGAAATTTTGTAGACAGATTCGGTGTGTGACAAGGACGAACTGACTAGATTTTGGTGAAGATCCGTATCCGTAGAAAACTACTCGAAGTTTTTTAAGTGATTCTTCACTTAAAGTGATTCGAGTGATTTAATGAAGTAAATCACACTTAAGTGATTCTTCATTCTTAGATATAGAGCCAAAAATGATATATAGCATGATATCTCAAAAAGTTGTGGACGGATTCAGATGAAACTGAGGCTCACAGACCATCAGCCAAACAGATAGCGGTGAAAACATAACCTCTGTCCAACTTCGGAAGTGGAAGTAACAAATCTGTAAAATCACAGAACAGTGCTGATTAAGCATTATTGGTGAATTGAAACAGAGGTTGGTGCAGATAATTAATTTTTCCTCAGTCTCTGTTAAAAGAATGAAATTTTATGACTATTTCCCACATGTACCTCTTTTACTCTACCTTGTAATTGCAGTATTTCACCTCCAGTTGATGTGTGAAAGGTACTTCCTGGTGGCTAGTCAGAGTAAGTGCAACAAGAACCCCCTAACGTAAAAGAGGTTGCAGCAAGCTTGCTTCTTTCAACAAGGGCAGTCCATATTTTGGAACAATTGTTAAAATTATTTAATAGGGTCACTTTGTCATTCACAATTAAAATGTACTGAAATAAAGGTGGTACATCTATGAACACCACGATGTTGGTATGAACCAGAGATGCCAACATGTCACTTTAGCCAAGTCTCAAGTAAGTCTCAAGTATTTGAGGGCAAGTCTCAAGACACTGAAATATTACTTCAAGATGTGTCAAGTGCCACGTTTACTTATGAATCTCGGAATTAAGACACCGGTCTTCATTTATTGCTATGTATGTTCTGAAAAGCTGTTTAACTCAAGTTTATATTGTCAACTTCATGCAGTGGAAATGTTTTGCTCTGTTGTCAGCAAAAATAAATTTATGCTAAATCCGAATGCAATTACTTTGGGAAGGTTTGCCAGCACCATGAGTAAATTTAAATCACACAAGTGCAGCCTATTAGCCAGCCTTGTGATCGGCTGTCAGAGCATGCATGCATTGTAAGGAAGGGACAGGTAAAGGAGATTTTAGTAATTTACTTGTATATATCTATTATTTACATTAAAATGAAACGTACAAATTTTGAACTTCCATCGTTGTCTTTTAAGATACCGTACTTTTTAGGTTTTACTTTAAAAAAAAATGAGTTATGATATAATTTACAATTATTGACGAAGTTTGAATAATCCAAGTCAAATGACATTTAAATCATCACAAAATCGTTTTATTGGCTCAGGACGTGTTCTAAGTTACCAATCAAGGGCCGAGTTTCCCCAATTCGGCATAAATGTTCATGCTTTAAATAAAGCTGTGCTCCCCACCATCCCACGCTGGTAAGACTGCTGGACTGGTGCTTGCCACTTGGACATGGTGTGCTCTGTGCTGTCTGAAGAGTGGACACTCCCTTTAACCTCAATGGAGAACAGTGTGCGATCTGGCAGCTGTAAGCTCTGGCATGCTGCACATGCACACAACACTCTATATGTCATCATTGACCGAACCGTGCATGCCAATGACTGAAAATAATTTACCATTTATTTTAAACCCCGTTTTAATTCGGTTTATTCGATTATTTTCTGAACATTGTCAACAAGTCATGATAAACTCAAATTGCATGTAATTTGCAAGCAAGTCCCAAGTCCCCAGACACCAAATCCCAAGTTCGAGTCTCAAGTCATTTTGCCAAGTCCGAGTCAAGTCACAAAATTTTGCGACTGGAGCGCGACTCGAGTACGAGTCACCAACTCTGGTATGAACACTCCACTGGCTGTGGTGAATCGTGGGTATGAACATTGCAATGGATAATTCATTGACAGAAGTACCCATCTATGGTATGGTTGTAAATAGGAAAGCCTTTTCAGAGAGTGTATTTACCCTGTTCTCACCTATATGGGTTGTGCTTTTTTATATATATAATGCCGAGGCTTGTAGCATTGCCAGAACACAGAACAGAACAGAACGAACAGTGGAAAGTAGGGAAACACACCGATCAGCTCAATGGTCAAGATAAAGTGGTGTAAAAGATGCTGCATTAATGTCCGTAAACTTCCAAAAAGCTTTTTCTCTACAACCTTTAAAACCGTTATTTTATTTCAATCAAATTATATACACGAGCAGATACCCGTCTACGACGGGTACGGGGAACAGGACGGATCACAATACTCGGTTACGGTAGTTTCTTTGGATGTTTTGCGCCGCATTCAACAGCTCAGTTCATATTGGTGGCGTGTCTGGGTGCCCATGGTAGCATTTGAGACCGGTCGCTTTAGATTGTTGGCCTTGACACATAGTTCCGGATGAGTAACACAAACGATTTGACATATTCATCATTTCTATATGACCTCCATCAACAGATTAACAACATGGCAGGATAAAAGTCGTAAATGCTGAGTTGAACAAACGTCCTGAACTCATGGACTTAGTTAAGTAAAGCACGTCGTCTGGGACCCAGCCGTCGGTTTGCCGCCGAACGCTGCTGATTGTGACGTCATCGATTCCCTCTTTGAAAATTCTATCCATATTTGATTTTTTTTGAATCTGCCATCACCTGCGTAAATACATGGAACACATAATGTGAAGATTTCGGAAGTATGAACAGAATATGTTCGGAGAAAAGTGTGTTAGAAGTTCCAGGTTTACGCCCATTATATTATTGATGAACACGGTAGAGCACAATTCGTTTGTTGGCACTTCCAAAATTCTCCAGTTTAGCAATTCACCAATTTATGCCATCTCAATAAATCAAAGTTACCATTCTTGCTTCCAGCTTTGGGGAATATCGAGATCCAGTCAAAAATCACGGCTCGTAGGAAATATAGATTGTGCTCAGAAACGCAAAGAAAGGGTTGAAAAGATCCTTCTCATGTCCTTTTTTTTAAATCAACACTGCTCGGGGTAAGGTGTTTTATGAACTCTGTTGTGAGGTAAAGTGTTTTAAGTTTATTCTTGACGATAAATTAATCATCAAATCTCATCCAATCACCGGACACTGAACTGCTGACAAATAATACGTGACTATCAGGTACGTGACGTGGAACATCTGCGCAATGTAAAATGTGACGCCAAGTCCTCATCTCTCCTCCCCTCACAAACCACAAACCCCAAGTCATATGTTAAAGAAAGACAAAACTAGCCATGGTGTGTGAGAATGTTTTATATTTGGAAACAATTTGAAATTATTTTCCATTATCTTTAGTCAACTCACTAATCCAAATAATAACCTAAGGTATCAACATCAGGTTTAAGTTTGAGTAAAGCTCAAGTGTGAGCCTGTGAATGACATCACAGGAATGAGATACATCTAGTCTTCTTTTGTAATTCTTAACAGATTACAGGACATTGCTTGCACTTTGTAAGCTTCAGAAGCAGTGAGTAGGCTGAGAATGTAACAAAAAACACCCAGATGTAGTAAATCAAAGCAAACTGGGCCCTCTATCTCAGTAATTGAACAAATTACGTGGGAATATTGTTTGATCTTTTTATAGAACATCTGTGAAAATTCAGTGTAATAATAAAAAAAGAGACATAGATCTATGAGGGAGCAATGTTGTTTCATATCTGCCTTGAGTTTTAAAGACGTGAGAGATTATAATGATGCAAGGGATAAAAGGATGCCAGAAGGATGTTTATAAAGAGTGTATTAGACTGATGTACGATATGAGCTCAGCAAATGGAGATTTCAATCCAGCCCTGCCTTTTTAAACCTAAAAGTATGATTGGCTGGCAAATTTTCAGGCCAAGAAAGCACTTCACCTCGGGTTTACACCGAGAGTCATAAAGCAATATAACATGTAACCAACGAAGCTCAACATTTTGCACCAGGTTGGCATGTTAGTATTCCCATCTGAACCACAGGATTGGCATGTTAGTGCTCCCAGTGCACCCAACTCATGATGTAGCTTGAAACCTGGTTCAAATCCCTTATATAATATGCTTGTCCATTATCTAATAATGTCCTAACATCTTTGTAATTCATGTAAAAAGTTTATTGATCTCTACTAATGACTACGGAGTGCATGTGATACATATGTATCAGCTCTTCCATGAGTTATAGAGGTTAGTACTGCAACAGTAGCAAAGAACAAATGCATTAAAATGCCCAATGGTGAAATACTTCAACCTTGGAACAAATTCATATTTATTGTGAAACAATTTCTCAGAATAAAGGAGTTGATGCAATTTTTTTTATATCCAATTAATGACAATTATAGGAAAAAATAAATGAAGCAGACGTGGGAAAAACGAGATAACATGAACTGGCCAATTCCTGGAAATCCAATTACTTAATGGTTGCGTTCATGACAAATATGCTCTCTGGATTATTAGAGTTTTCTTCATTTGTATTCTTTTGCCAAAATCATCCAACGTTAGCATCATTTTAGACTTACACTTGTACTTTTCCGATGATACTCACATTTACGTCTTTAAACCTGATGAGCCATCTGTTAACAGCATTTAAGTTTCTGTTTTGTATGTTGGATGTCCAAGCGAAGAATTTCCTTTAATTGCACAGAGTGAAAACAGACATGCTTATAATTACATGCCTGTCTCCTGTCTGTTAGAGGAAGCTAACAATGCAAGTAATAATGGTATGTATGTAAATTACATCCAGCAATGTCTCTACGGAAGTCTGCATTCTGATTTATTGGCATTTATTTAATGCTATGATAGTGAGTGCATCTCTATGATGAACTTAAATTTAATTAATAAAGCATTTACTCATCGTCGAAAGAGTTTGATTCTCAAGATCAATCCCACAAAGGAGAAGGTGCATAAATACCTTCTTTCTGCCCAATATTTAAAACAATCACTCCTTTATAACCTCTAAAGAGCTAGAATATATTTATTACTCCAGTCTTATTGAAATATAAACATAAAAAAACACAACCTCCTCATTTATGATCTTGTCATTTCGTATCAAATGAGCTCATGCCAAAGGAATCTTTGTCAGAATGACATTTCAATTCCATAAATCCCAGCCGAATCCTAAAAATATATGGATTCCAAGGATTGAATACTTCATTTGTGAAAGTAACAAAACTACATTTCAAACAAATTAATGTCGTATCAATCCAAGTTATGCACGCACGCACACACTAGTGAAAGTGTTCATGAATATGAAAATATGAAAGACGTTTGTATTTTTAATGAAGTCTTGGTAATTAGGCACTGGATTATAACAGTAGTTTAGCAATTACCACTTCTGTTAGCAGTACTTCATAGAGCAATACAATTTAAAGCATAAACAAACGAAATCTATCTTTAATGTAAGGTAAGGTGGGAAGTTTGTTTGCTCACTTACATTTTGGTTTTGACCAATCCCACCAAAATTGGCATACATATTCAGGAGAAATCAGGGGGTATTCTAAGGAGGTTGGTGTAATGATCTATCGTGGTAGAGGAGGTGGGAGGTACGAGTTTTAATGACGGAGATGCATACTTATCACTGAAAGTTTAACATTTTTAAAAGATTGAATTTTCGTGAATAGATTATTAAAGTTATGCATAATACTCTCAAACCCAAATTAATTTCAGTGTCAAAGTGAATTGTGTCTTCAGAGGAATATTTTGGACCTTCACTCAAGTCATAAGACTGGAATTTATCATTTTTACAGGACGTAATACCTTGCTTAGCACGACCCTGTAGAATGCAGATTCGTTATAGAGCTCTTCGTCCTGGAGAAATATTTCACTTAAAAAAAAACAAAACAAAACTAGAGGGGCACTCGGTTGAACGCACACCTCAGCATATAACTTTTTAAATGATTGTTCACCAATGAGATGGGACAAAAATGTTACATAGCAGGATATCTCAAAAAGTTATGGATGGATTCAGACGAAATTTGATGGACAAGGTGGGTGTGTGACAAGGACGAATCGATTAGATTTTGGTGAAGATCTGAATCCGGATACTATAACAACTATTCAGTGATTCTTGACCATGGAGAGATATGAATTGGCCCCAAAACGATATATAGCATGATATTTCAAAATGTTGTGGGCAGGTTATAACAAAACTTGGTGGATGAGTTGGGTGGGTAACAAGAACAAGCCGATTAGATTTTGGTGAAAATCCAGATGCAAATCTGGCCTGTCAGTGGGATACAAAACGTAAACTCTAAGTGCAATCCGCCTGGTGGAGGGATGTGCTCCACCGATTGCCGTTCTAGTTAATTATTGTAATTTATTTTCAATACAAAATTAAAACTAATTATGTTGTAATCGTATTTTTATCATTTATTCGAAGATATGGGGGGTGCCAAGCAGATATATAAAGGATATAAAGGAAAATGGTAGACGAAGTTCCAGAGAGGGATTGCGTATGTTCTGCAATCCGCAAAATGTAAGGCTCCGTGTGTGCCCCTCGTTTTTTCCCCAGACCCGTTGGGTGAATCATGCTCCTTGTTTTTCAAAATTAAAATTGATTTTAGACACGGTTTTTGAACCATTGTTTTTGTTTGATAAAATTTCTGTTGCAAGCTACCAGGGAAGAGAATTTTCCATTGCTACATGATTACCAGTGCTTGGTTATCAATGTCCACTGGCTCAACAAGATGGCATCTTGGCAGACTGCCAAATTATTGGGAAGGCCAAAATCGGCATCGTTGAACTACTTTGGACATTGCCGAGTGAGGTTAAACAGGCACCAGCTCTAGGTCTTTCTCCCGAAATAGGGTTGGCATGATAAAAAAAAAAGTTATTTGCGAATGGCCCACTCTGTTGCTTATGTTATTGCAGTTTTTTATTTTGTTATTTTATTCTTGCTTCCTTGACTGAAGCTTCTCCCCACATTGAACTGCAGATTTATTGATGCCTTGCTATTTTACTTCTTTTTTTTCCCGACAATAGTCAAGGCTCGTGGAGGAGTGAAACAACAGGGGACAGAACAATTGAAAATTCCCTTCCCTGGGAGACAAAGAGGAAGAGGGCAACAGGCACAAAACAAAACAAAAATGCACAAACACATTGGAGTACGAGTTAGAGAGGAGAGAGTTAGAGAGTCAAGTGAGAGTGGAGAGATCAGGAGTGCCTATACGAGAAACCATGAAGTGGAGATGTGCAGCAGCCTTGAAAGACTTGAGGGAAGAACACGAGACAGACATAGAATCGGTTCTTTCGACGAAAGAAAAATGGAATGAAGGAATGAAGATAAGCAGCAGGCCTCGACTTATGGAGGTTAATTATTGAGAAAGCTTTACATATACTGGACATTTTCAAAGGGGGGGGGGAGGTGGGGTAGGGTTGTTTAAGGAGCATTGGTAAGGCAACTATGTAGACAGAGACAGAATGTTCTTCCATCAAGTGAGACGGACAAAATAAAAAAAAATCACAGAATAAGTGCTTTTTGAGGAAATCAATTTCTTGCCAAATTGTGAAAATGATTGGCCTAATGGATTTCCAGCCACAGGCTGAACTTTCTGCTAATCTACTGCAGCACAGTGCTCAACTCCAGTTTCATGGGGTGAAGTTTTTACACACTTTTCCACTGCTTACTTGAGAATGACAGCCATGTCATAATGAATGTGAATCAATGTTGGTACACTCAAACTTTCTCCTGACATGTGAGCCCTCATAAAGTTGTCCAGTTGCCTGAATGCACTTGATCCTTTCGTATTCACGTGAAGCCACAGGTGTTGTACACACGAGTTTCAGATGAAAATCTGATATATCGCTGAGCAATAGTAATTACAAGGAATGTGGTAATCACATTCTTTCTGTAGTACTGTATACTTCGTGCGTCCAAGCTTGGCCTTTAGGCTTATGTCTTTTCCATTTGCAACACTTGGCATGGCGGGCTGACACACCCAACAGACTCTGCAATGTTTGATGCTTGTTTGGAAGTGGAATCTGGGATATCATTTTGGAAATTACCATTAGCTCAAAATAAGGATAAAAAAGGGAAACTGTCAATTGTCCAAAGGACTTAGAAAGAATGTTTTGATTGGCCCAAGAAAGGTGATAAGTGAGAACCAATGATGAAGCTTAGAAGTTCAAGAAACTGAACCTCTTCCAATGGATGACCAAGGAAATATGTGGATAGGTGGGTTCATCTGATGATCCTTCCAAAGCGATAGGTTAAGACTGTGGGATTTTCTCGGATTGAAGGACATGTTCCATTGATCAAACCAGAGTCTAATCCTTTTCAGGTCAGCAGAGAGAGATGCAGCTTCTGTCTGCCGAGCCTAATTAGGATGGGTAAAGTGATTATAATAAACACAGTAAACTAAATCCTTGATGCAGCACAAAAAAGGAGATTAGCAAGGATAACAGAAAAGGCAAATAAAGAAATAAACCTTCAAGCCAGGGTAGATAAAATACCTAGAAGATGGAAGGAAATCAGGGGGAAGGAGTGGAGGGGAATTATTGTCATAAACAATGAGGGAAGGAGAAGGGAAACCAGGCCTACAGGCAGTAGTTTGGGCAGGAATTTGTAATGTGTTCAGGGTGCCAACAATAGCTCGCATACTCTTCGTGAAAGACACCTTGGGATCATAAACTTCTACCAACGGATGCCAGCAGACAGGACACCCGTTTAACGTCCATCCGAGGGATGGCACACACATTGATTAATCACCCTGCCTGTGAACCACCGGGATAGCAGTTTATAGCTGGGTCAGGATTTGAACCCAGGCGATATGACTAAGAGCTGAATGTGCATACCTCTCTTCCATCATGTCAGCTCCATACATCACATTACTATTGCAAATATTTCATATCATTCATGCCTCACCTTTGTTTCCTGAAATATGCTTGGCACTAGGATTCAGACATTAAACCTTATGACTCAGACTCAAAACCTTGGAATGCATACTCCACTTAAACACGGTATAATTACAACACTGACAAATTCTCAAAAACCAAATGAAACAGCAGAGTTCCATTGTAAGTGGTTGTCATTATGCAATTATGTTAGACTAGCTGGAACCTGTAAATGAAAGGGGAATTGATATTGAACATATATGTACGGAAAGCCAGTTTTATCTTGGCACCAGGTGGGTTTAAACACATGCTTATCATAAAACTTACTCACAGGATATGTGTGGAACATCTCCCCGTAACTATTGTGGAAGAAAAATAATTTTATTCATGTAGTTCTCAATTATAATTGTTGCTGGTACTTTATAAATTCAATTTTTGTGCTATAGTCGAATTGGCCGTCAGTAATGTTTCCCTTTTTCCCCAAGAGTCTTTTGACCTAGATATTGATAAAAGGAATGTCTTACTATGAAACAGGGTGACCTGGTTGTTAACACTGCAACTTTTGCCACGATTGTGTCATTCTCTCCCTTCCACCCAAAGTGGACACGTATTGCAGTTTTGAGTTCTTTTGCCTCATGCTTATCAGCTAATCCTGTAGTTGAGTTGCCAAATGTCTCACCCTCCCATTCTTTGAATGTCAAATTGTGTATTAGTGGGGCAACTTAGCTAAATATAGCATAACAATTGTGCATTTTGTGAGGAAAGCACCAAATTTGGCACACTAGTAGCCTATCATATCATGAACAGATATGGATATGGGCCATCTCAAATTCAGCCGCTGATGGCTGTGGCAGCCATTTTCCACTGCCATCAAAAATTTTGAGATGGCCCAATATCCAAATCTGTTCATAATATGATAGGCTACTAGTGTGCCAAATTTGGTGCTTTCCTCACAAAATGCACAATTGTTATGCTAAGTTGCCCCACTATATAAGAAGAATTGCTTCGGGGTCTTCTGTTTCAGTGAAGTCCATTGAAAATGTTTCAGTGAAACATTCAATGTTCTAACTCCGTATGTACGAAATTAAAGATTCTCCTTCGGTATGCTGATCCAACTTGTAGAAATTGAGTTTTTTTCCACCACACTATCAAGATATCTGATTGGTTGCGAGCAATTTTCAAGTGTGTACAAATATGATATTGAAATATGATATACAAATATGATATTGACAAATATGAATTGATAATGACAAGAGAGAAAATATTTTTGTTGACTATTTGCCTCAAAAAGTCTGAAAAATCTCTATCCACCTCCAAACATGAACAGTACTGCTGTAGATAAAACTAGATAGTTCATAGCACACCATACCCCGCACTGAACACCTTACCCACACGCTGTCTTAAGAAACTAGGTCGCAGGCTATGAACCTTAAGAAACTATGACCGGCAAATTTGATTGGACGAGATGACGTAAAATTCTGCAATATTTTGGCCAAATGCTGCTAAACGGAAGGATTTTAAAAGTGCCAATAAGAACGTGATTTGAGTTCTACAGTGTAAACTATATAATTCAATTGAAATAAAAGATATTTGAAAGGTTGGAGAAAAAACAATTTTCGGAAGTTTACCGCAATTGATGCGGCGTCTTTTACATGTCACATTAGCTCCTCATGCCTGTTGTTTGTGTCCTTTATGACGTCCTTAAACAGTAAGCTTCCTGTTTGGGATTCTTTACAATTTTGTTTGATTGCTGGAAAAGCAGAGAGTAAAAAAAAAAAAAATAAATCTCACTCCTCTCTGCACATGAATGATCGGGATGAATTCAGAGACAAAGTAATGCTAAACTGCAGGTTTGTTTTCCGATTCGTGTTCAAAATATAACATTCAATTGAAATTAAGTTGTTCCTTGATAATAAACTGATGTTTGTGGACACATGGACAGACAGACAGAAGTTAACCATTTCCTTCATGCCGCTTTTCGCTTCGTGTGCGTGGGGTAATAACCAATCAACTTCCTGTGAGGCCTCGTGGTACTTTCCAATATGGTGCTGTTCTCCTACTACTAGTCATTTCATTTTGGGTTGAAAAACCTTCAGAAATCAAGATTGGAAAGGAAAGCAGTATTCCAGGTTCTAAGTAAGCCGGTGAGGTCACATAAATGAGGGAACAAAGCACTGTCCCCGAGGAGAAGTTTGTACAAAGCTGGCAGTATTACATATAAACTGAATTATCAAGGAAATTGGCCGATAGATAAGCAGTAATAATCTCGCTTTAAATCTAATTGATTATCCAAGTGAGTCATGATGTCACCCACTTCCAAAGTTATTAAAGTTGTCTTCACCAATCCATGTAAAGAACACAGAAAAACTGAATGGATGTGGTACGTAAATAAATATTTCTTGGGAATCATTCACCACCATGACGCCACTGCTCAGACAGACATGACGAATCACACAAGTTCAAAGAAGTGGTGTGGGTGTCACATTACAAGCTGTGATCCAAAGGATCAGTCAGTACCATTAATGCATAGCCTGCGGACCCCGATTGAACAAAAACCAAAGGAATGTGTTGTGTTTCTTTTGTTGTTTTTGTGTGTGAGTGTGTGGTGGTTTTGGTGTGTGTGTGTGTTGTGTGTTGTGTGTGTGTGTGTGTGTGTGTGTGTTGTGTGTGTAGACAATGTCACACAGATAATCTGCGCAAACCTTTTTCAGACACAGTGGCATTTACCCTCCAACGCAGTCCCCTAAGCAAGTTGCTCAACAACATCCACAAGCTATTTCTTTGATTTCTCTCACCCATAGCATTCGACGTCTAATACACTCCGACAACAGTCATGGGAGGCCATCTTGTTGATGCGAGACGTGCCACACACAGCTATAATTACCTCCACCACCGAAGGTGAAGGAGGTTGTGTTTTCACCCCTTTGTCTGTTTGTTTGTCTGTGTACTGGATATCTCAAAAAGTTGTGCACGGATTCGGATGAAACTTGGTGGGGAGGTTCGTGGTGTGTGACAAAGGAAGAATGAGTCAATATTGGTTGCACGATTTCCGATCTGGATCTTGATGCGAGTTTTATTTAATTTTTTAAGTGATTTTTCACCATTGAGAGATCGGGCCAAAAATGATACATAGGATGACACAGTATTTCAAAAATGTAATGTGCCCGATATGTTGTCGTGGATCAAGCATTACGTGGCGGAGGTATGCACTCTACCGAGTGCCATTCTAGTTTTGGTAACTGTATTCATCAAAGTATAAATTGTCAGGTAAACATCCCTTGCTCATTTTCAAAGATTGTGTGGCAGAGTAGGAGGTTAAGGGAATTACAATGAGGAACGAGTCATCAGTCATGGGTGCCACCTCCATCAGGATGATTTTGAAGGTCCAAAACATTGTTAAATCAACCCTTGAGAACAATCTTGAAATGCTAGACTACCCTGACCATGAATTTGGCAGATCATTGAAAATCACCTCAAGAGGTCAAGAACTCTGCGACATTTTGTTACGTGGAACAGGTATGGAACTCCCCAATCACATCAGACGAGCCCGACATGATGAAAGATTTTCTGGAGCCATGAGGATGTCAGGTTGGC
>CM068956.1:26653220-26681178 GCA_035128595.1 Eptatretus atami | reverse complement strand
AAAAAAAAAAAAGCATCAGACTGAGAGAACAAACTCATTTCTTCCTATTTATTGTAATTTTATGACCTCAAACGACGGGATTATTTGAACGCGACACAGGGCGAAGATATATGGTCCATAACTTGGTCGAAAATGCCTGAAATTTCATGAAATGAGGTCACTTAAACACGTGTGACATCAATCTGTCAATTATGTGAGAAAATGACCCACAGGGCCCAGAACGCTGCCTTGAGGGAGTCCAGCCTGGACAGGAAGAGGGATGAGAGAACTAAATTAGAACTGAGAACTTGAGTATTACCCTTTAGGATCACCCTCCAGAATCAAACATGATGGGTTATAAAGGTTCTTCTTCTTCTTCATTTTTGAATGATGGATGGAAGGACCCGGACATACCAAATATTGAAGCGACTCCGCCGCTCAAAAGAACTGGCTGAATTAAATATAATATGAAACCGGACACAGTGTGGATGAAGTTGGTTCTTAATTTAGTAAAACCCTTGATTGAGAGATAAGCTACTCATGGTTCACACTACCCAGTACCAAATACGATCAACATGACTTCAGGAAGAAGAAGAAGAAGAAGAAGAGGAAGAGGAAGAAGAAGAAGACGAAGAAAAGAAGAAGAAGAGGAAGACTCATTTACAAAGTTACAATGTCATGTCCTCAACGTTGATTGGTTGAGAGAAAGAAAGAACGGGATTACCTGATTGGTGGAACCATAGAGCACCATGAACAATGAGTAGATGTTTGTCGTTATCATTATTCATCTCCACCTCATCATTATTCATGATGGTTCATTTTCGCCAACTCGAAATTGAACACTTGATCCAATGAGTATGAAGGTTTTTGAGGGTCTCGGGCTAAATTGAATGAGGGGGGAAAAAATGATGACGTTATCGGTCACATGGTTCGGCAGCCATTTTGTTTTTAACATAAAAAAACCTTCAAAAATCTTCTCTGAAACGGCTGAACAGGTTGAGGTGAAACTTTACAGTTATGATCACCTATCCATGAGGAACAAAAAGTTCTCCACCTATGACGTCATAGGTCACTTGGTTTGGCAGCTATGAGTTTTTGAAGAATAAACTTTTGAAAAATCTTCTCCAGAACAGCTTCACAGATCAAAGGGAAACTTCACCCACATGTTCTCCAAGCCTTGGGGATATCAGTGTGTGCACGAAATATTATGAGGTCACATGGTCTGGCAGCCATATTGGATTGAATGAAAGTCTTTTAAAAAAATTATTTCTCTTGAACCGCTTTACCAAGCGGTGTGAAACTTCACAATTATGATCAAGTAGTCATGTTAAATATATGTATTAAATTTCAGCCCGATCGGAAGCATATTCTAGCAGCCAGAATTATTTAATATTTTGAATCTGGGTTCAAGGATTTAAATTAAACTTGGTACAAGTTTGTATAATGATGTAATAATATGTGCGGAGACATATCTGGCAACATCGCAATGTCGAAGAGTGCCCTTCTAGTCTTGAGTTATAAAGAACATGAAATTTACCTTTAATAATAATGATGATAAACTTGATCCAATAATACATTGGCAATGTTGATGATGGCAACGGTAAAAAAACGAGTTGATGGAGATGATGTCACATACCCATAATGGCAGAATCTTCTTTAACCCTTTGAACCCTTGTGGCCATTTTACCAGCCGCAATTAAAACCTCCGTACACCCGAGCGGCCAGTTTACTGGCCACCATTCAAACCTCCATATACCCGAGCGGCCAGTTTACTGGCCACCATTCAAACCTCCATATACTCGAGCGGCCAACTTACTGACCACCATTCAAACCTCCATACACCCGAGCAGCTGGATTTTTCACCAGAGAGGTAGGGGAGAGAGGGGTAAATTGAGCCACCCCCTACAGGAAGTGCCATGATGGAGAGAGCTGAAAGATGGCACCATCTATTCATAACAAGTCACATACTTTGCTTGTTGATGAAAGGAAAAAGCAGTTTTAGACGAAGGAGAAACATATGCAGCGAAGAAAATCCAACTATGGGCTATAAAAGTAGAACTTGCCGAAACAGGTATATGGTGACTTAATATAATTACTCTAAAGATTTTGTCTAATCCTCAGGTGGCAACTAACAGTTGCTATAGTAAGCTTTTATCATGGCCTGTTCTATTCAGCTACAATTTATTTGTTGGGAAGACTGACCAAAAGTATTGTCGTGCGGACTGAATGGACCGAAGTTGAGTATCCGTTAATGAGGAATTTCTCAGAGTTGTGACCTTTCGTACCGAGGGATGGTCCAAGCGGTCTTTTAAGACACTGCGTTTAATACTACTTTACCTTTACCATTCCCCAAGATCGCCCAAATGAGCCGAAATGACGGAAAACATGGAAGGCAGATGGATGAACGACGCTTTCTTACCTTTTAAAGGATTTATTTTATAATGAAAAGTACAAGGAAGAGGGTCAACAAGACACGATAATAACGGAACAAACCAAGTGAGTCAAAAGACACAAAAAGGAGAATGGGATAAGAAAATTTTATATACAATGAGGAGAAATAAAAACTCAAATCCTAACCCACTAGGTGCCACAGACCTCACTTATACGACAACACAATAATGCAGGCGGGACTTCCCTCTTCTTTGGTGCACAGGGTGGGCACAGTTCAACACAATGGTATCCGCGTTAGAGACCAGGAGGGAGATGAGAGCCAGAAACAAGCAGAGGTAGGTGATGGGTAGGCCTTCAACTTGGCCACGTGGTCCCCTTTTGTCCTTTTTCCTCCAGGTCAGGTCAGGTCAGGTCAAGTATGGGAGCATGCGCCGGAGCGTCGCTGCATCCACTTTCCACGGGTACTCTAGGGGCATCTGTCTGGCCTCCATTTGGCAAGATAGCAGCATCCAATATATGATTCAAAGCCTGGATCTTAGTTTTGACGCAGGAAACCCGTAATGCCAGTGGCTCTGACTCCTCAATTAGCACCTTAGGGTCCCCAAAAGGATATCTCGAGTCTCCGCAAAGATGACGCATCATCTGCGAAATCAAGGTCAGAGATCTTGACATTCCCAAACGATGCACCGCAGCTTGATCTCTCCGACATCCTCCCAGAATCCAATCCATACAAGTGCTGAAAAGTGTGGGGACCAGTACACACCCCTGATGAACTCCAGTAACAACTGGAAATAAGTCGGAGATGGTATCATCACATCTCACAGCACTCTCAGTACCAGTGCATAGTTCAGACATCAGATTGATCAGTTTTGGTGGCCCCCCACAAAGACCAAGAATCCTCCAGAGGGCATCCCAATTCACTGAACAAACGCTTTGCAGAGATCAACATAGGCTGCAAGCAGCCCCTGCCGAAACTCTTGTCTGCATTCAGTGAGGATCCGAAGGGCAAGGATACGGTCAATCATTGACCTCTTTGGTGTAAAACCTGACTGCTCTGGACGCTGGTGCTCAAGCATATCGTGGCGAACTCAATCAAGAATTATCCGAGTAAAGACCTTGCCCAGCACTGAGAACAGCGCCACCACTCTGTAGTTGTTGCAGTCTTGGCGATCACCCTTCCCTTTCCAGAGAGGGACAACAATGCCCCTCTTTCAGTCAGGTGGGATGATGCCTGTGTTCCAGGCAGAGTGCAGAACTGCATGCAACGACACGAGTACAGCATTTCCACCAGCCTTGAGAAGTTCAGCATGGATGCCACAAATCCTAGGAGCTTTACCCCATTTCAACCGGTTCACCGCCGCTTGTGTTTCCACAAATGAGGGCGGATCACAGTTGATTGGAGGGCCAGTAATAGGGATAGTAACATCCCTGACAACTAACTCAACAGCTGTTTGATCAGCATGGTACAACCGCTCAAAGTAACCGGCCCAGCGGGCCTTCACTTCGGACTCCTCTGCCAAGAGCCTACCACCCTCCGCTCTAACTGCAGTACACCGAGGGATGGGCTTGGAGGAACGCAATGCGTGAATTCCCCTGTAAGCAGGATGAGAACACTTGACCACAGGTGATACTCTACCCCATCACAGATTCCTTGCACATAGGCCTCCTTGTCCACCCTCAGTGCACGTCCAGTTACGCCTCAACTCCCTGAACAGCGCAGCTCTGCCATTAAGCCTGGCCCTGCAACTCTGGTCAATGGTATCCAGTGACCCTTGAGAAACAAAATTCTTCTATGGCCTATGGTGAGTCCCCCAAAGTAGGGTGTGAGGGAGAAGGGGTGGGATGAGGGAGGGGAGGGAAATGAGTCGGGTGGGAGTACATGGGAGGAGGAGGTGAAGAGGTGGGTGGGAGTCTGGGGAGGGTGGGAGAGGAGGGGTGGGAATCTGGAGGGAGCGGGTTGGGGTGGGAGAAGGGAGGGGTGGGGTGAGGTGGAATTCCGGAGGGGGGGTGGGGTGGGATGAGGGAGGGGAAGGGTTGGGAGGAGGGACCTGGCATTGCGCAGTATCACTGGGTAGCTTTACTAGTCACTAATAATTACCAAAACCTGGAACAACCTGGATCATGCTAAGTATTTAGGAAGACAGTACGTTAGGTCTTCTTCTTCTTGTGTGATCGGCTAGAGGGAATATTTCCAGCCCCTAATCCTGGTCCAGGTCTAACTAGAACCAGTTGGCTTGGCCAGATGTTCGACTGGCAGGAATTCGGCAATAACCGGCCTTCTCTTCACATCGGACAACATGGGATCCTTTAATTCCCAGCAACAACTAGTATGCAGGCAGGTGAGTGGTCCTATTTAATGTCTTTCCAATGGATGACACACACATTGATGTATCACTTTGCATGGGAAACACCAGGATGAGAGTTTATAGCTGGGTCAAGATTCAAACCCAGGTCAAACGGCTCAGAGGTGTGTGTGCCTATCTCTAAGCCATCCTGTCAGCCAAAGACAGTATGCTAATTTGTATGTTTACTTTCTTCAACCTATTGTGGGGAATACCTCTCCTGTGTAAAATGTAAAACAATAAATACTCAGTCAAGTCTACCGAAGGGGAGCTTTGAGATCAATAAAATGGTTTGTTCATTGTCATGAATTTTTTTTAGCATTGTATACAGCATTGCTGGAGTCCAGGGATTGCCCTTGTTTTACAAAGCAAACAAGACTGGTATTTCAGCTAATAGTGGCTGAGTACATAGAGAAAACTAGAAGGGTATTCGGTAGAGCGCATACCTCCGCCACACAATTCCTGATCCACGAGAACATATCAGACCCAAAAGACTTTTGAAATATCATGTTATGTATCATTTTTTTCCCCTATCTTTAAATGGTGAAGAATCACAATAAAAAAAAAATATATATATATATTCTTCACCAAAATCGAATCAATTTGTCCTTGTCACACACCAACATGTCCACCAAGTTTTGTCCAAATCCGTCCACAACTTTTTGAGATATCCTCCACACAAACAAACAGACAAACAGAAAGGGGGTGAAACCATATCCTCTTTCACCTTCGGTGGCGGAGGTAATAAGGTAAGCAATTATAGTGACATCAAATATTGCAGGGGAAACGGCTAGCTTTGGGGTTCATGCTGCTCTGACCAAACAAAAACCCCTCCTTTGTCCTTTGTCCTTTTTTCTTTTTTAAATTTACAATCATAATACAGAGTATGGGCTTTGAAATATGTAGTTTTAATCACATGTAATTAAAATTAACTGGAAAGAATAGTAGTGGGGCAACTTAGCATAACAATTGTGCATTTTGTGAGGAAAGCACCAAATTTGGCACACTAGTAGCCTATCATATTATGAACAGATTTGGATATTGGGCCATCTCAAAATTTTTGATGGCAGTGGAAAATGGCTGCCACAGCCATCAGCGGCTGAATTTGAGATGGCCCAATATCCAAATCTGTTCATAATATGTTAGGCTACAAGTGTGCCAAATTTGGTGCTTTCCTCACAAAATGCACAATTGTTATGCTATATTTAGCTAAGTTGCCCCACTATAGTAATCAACTTGCATGTTCTCCACATAAAAAAGAATATTGATGAAAAAAAAAATTCATTTAAAAAAACAAGCGTTTAATTGTAATGTAATTGTTGAAGGACTGTTCGCGCATTCATTCAAAGTGCCTTTTTGGCACAAGGGATGTGTAGAACACATGATTGCAAGTTTCCACACAACATAATTGCCTCGTGCAATAATCGTTCAGCACATGCAACTGATGCGCCCTTAGGTTTTTAGGGGTGACTGACACAAGGCATTTTGAGCAAATTTTAAACAGCCTTTCCGAGATACCAGCACGTGGATCATCCAAAAAAACACCTTCATTCCATTCTTTAACAATTCATTACTGTGATTCATCTGTCAGAAAATGAGAAGAATCAAACATTTGGCACCGTCAAGCAGGGTCTTCCATTAGCAATGTTGAAAGGCTTTTTAATGTGAGGAGAGAAACTGTTTATGTCCTTATAGAAGACATTATCAAACCACTGGATCATCAAGAGATATGCCAAGAAGTGGATATCACAGGACCGAACCATTCGCATGACTCATCTAAGCAATCGGTTTCAAATGGCCCAGAGATCCGCAAAATACATTCCCTGGACCTCTCAGGATAGGTTTCACCACAGTCTTGAGGCACCTGTGCTCATCATGCAGGGATCCATGCTTGTCATCCTGTTAGGCGTCAAAGCCTTCAGCGTGGCACATGCAAGCACACTTACAGTCGTCAAATCAGCATGTCTGATGGATGGCTTTGGGAAAGTGTTATGTTCAGTGATGAATCCATGTTTCTCTTTGAAAGGCATGATGGTCATGCATGGGTCCACAGAAGACACAATGAGTAATATACCCAGGTCTGTCTAGAAAGCTGCAATTTTTGGACATGGAAGTGTCATGATGTGGGATTGTATTACTGAACTCTTTCGCACCAACTTCCTCTGTATCCATGGAAATCTGTTTGCAGATCAATACATTAGTGAGATGTTACATCAACATGTTTTGCTTACCTTTCAACATCATGGTCGAGGAATCATCTTTATGCACAATAATGCTCCTGCTCACAGGGCCATTGGAACAAGGAACATTCTTATCAATACCAACGTTCATGTAATGACACCCTGGCCTGCCATATCACAAGAGTTAAATGCAATTGAACATCTCTGGAATATCATTGATCATCACATTTGAACCTTGCCAAGACAGCCACAGACCATTGGTGAGCTGGAACAGGAGCCGATTCCAGTGTGAAGTGCTGTTCCCCAGGCTTTGATTTGAGAGCTCGCACGGTCAATGCGACGACGGTGCAAAGCAGTGAGAGCTACTGGAGGTGGACATACCCGGTATTGAGACTGTTACTTCCACGTTGGATTCCTATGTGAAAACATTCGCCACAACGCAGCATTACATGATTACGTCACAATGAAATTGACATGTAATGATTCAGCATTTATATCTGTCAGAGGTTTGCCCCTCATCTGTGTCTCATGATGTCACGTAAATAAATCACATCAACAACAATCGTGTGTTTGGCTTTTTTATTGTGGAGTGTGGAACAATAAATATTTATTTTCATTGTTGCATCTTTTTAATCGTGATCTGAGGCTCGTAGAGGAGTTTGTACGTAAATTACTTTTTGGATAAGGGTGTTCGGAGACGTTCACATACTTTTACACGAATTGCAAGGACATTAGTAGACAATGGACAATTCGGCTCAGTGGCACAATAATTGGATGCATCAAGAAAGGGAAAAGACAAACAGGAACAAAAGAGAGAGAGAGAGATGAGAGGGAAGGAAACAGTGAGTTTCCAGTCCGATGGGGTAGATTTTGGGAAGTGGGTTCAATGGGAGAGGGTGGTGGTGGTGGTGGTGGAAGGGGGGGGGAAGAGTTCATGCTGCATTTGTACTGAGGTTAGCATTGTTCGTTTCCACTGGAGTTAATGTTAGGGTTAAGTTTACTGCAGGATTCTTTTAAGGGCTAACACCTCGGGGTTGCGACTACATTTATGCTGAGATTGACCTTGTTGCTACTGCAATTCCTGTTTACCTTTTCAATTCATAATATTCCTTTATTGTTTTATTTATTCCATTCTATACAATTGGTTGTGTTCAATTATGTCCTTCTGCTTTCCAGTTAGTGGCGATTTTTCATTTTTGTTCCGCACTTATATTTGGCATAGATCTTTTGACCTTCACCCCTGGCCCGATACTCCAAACATGCCTCTTGCCTTCCCTGCCCAGACTCTTATCTCCTCCCAAGCTTATTTCCCTTCTTTTCCCACTTCTTTCCCACACTGATAAAAACTCTTTTCTACTCCTGTAGTCCCTTTTCTCAAATGTAATTTTTCACATTTTAGCCAATCCCTTCCCCTAACAGGATGGCTCGAAGTTACGCGCATTCATCTCTAAACCATCTAGCCTGAGTTGGAATCTCTGGCCGGCTATAAGCTGTCATCCTGGTGCTTCATGTGCAGGGTGAATCATCAATGTGTGTGCTGTTCCTCGGATGGATGTCAAATTCCTGCCCTAACCTAAGTCGAACATCAATTCTGGCTAGCCGGTTCATGAAAGACTTGGGCCAAAACTTCCCCCGGACAACCTCACAAGAACGTACGTGGGAATAATTGTGGATGTTAAATCCTATTATCCCACAAACCCATGAGTAGATTTCCCCTTCGTTTTCATTCGGCTTGATATTAACTTCATGCTCATGCGTTGCCAACCTGTGACATGTGTGGTGTTGAGGAAGCAAATTGAAAAAAATGAACTTTTCCAAAACTACCAGATACTTGGCCAAAGCTGCGAGCCATTATTTGCAATGACCAGCATGTTTATAAAAGTAATGTCCTGCTGGATTCAAGAAACCCGTCCACTTCATGACTTGCTAATATTCCATTTCTCAAATTTTGAAAAGAATCCAGAATTACTTTCATCATTGTCAGTTGCATTTCCTTAGTTCTGCACCTCGGCTTCCAATTTTCAGATGATGGGAATCTTTTATTCTGTCCACTGTCGGGAGCCAGAACGTGGGATGAGTTAAAGTTTTGCAGAAGGGAACTTTTCTCTTCTAATGTGTCACCAAACTTACACTGCAGGCCACTACAAATAGCAGCAAAGACACTGTGTGATCTATCTCCGGATAGAGTCCAACTCCAGCTTCTGGAAAAGAGTGGCAATCGTCAGCACAAAAGCACCCAGATATGTATTCATGTCCAACTGCAGAACCTGAACACCATTACCATGGCAGATTTTATAGGGAGTAGGTTCTATAGACAGCAACCACTCCTTGCGGTACTACCGTCCTGACTAAGGAGCGTTCAAGAGGTGCCCGGAACCATCTTACACTCTCCGTGTCAGGATTACCGGTCTCACTTTCCATCTCATGCAAACTAAGCGACTTGGACAAGCTTTAATCTCTCTTTATAACATGCACAATTCACTCATTCTACTCAATTTCACTCTATATCTTTACATTCTTTCTCTTTCCAAAAGGCCTGGCATCTGAGGAATATAGTCTGTGACTGGAGCCTTTAATGTAAAAAGAAAAATATAAAAATTCATCAATTATATCATCAGATACTTCCCTATGAGCCTGGGTAATTCTGGCTTTCAGTCTGACTATTTCCCCCTGATGGTCCATTGTCTCTTGCTTCCCTCTGGCTGTAGCTGCTTGCCCATCATTCGCATCTACCTAACTCGGAAGTGCCTCCTGGTATACATGGTCCGATCTCCTCCACCACACCAGGCTATATTGTGCTCACGTTGCACTCATGAAACGCATGCACTATTCTTCCACTCCCACAAATAAAGAACCTCTCCTCATGTCTCCTGGTGGTGTGATATTTCTCCGTAAAGGGTGCGACAGTTACGCAGGAAAACTTCAACACTCTTTTGTATCATCTAGATCAGCTGACAAAATCCTCTAAATATATAAATCCTTCATGATTCGTTCCACCTCCTGTTGCGGGTCTCCTCTACTGTCATCGACCATAATCAGTACCTGCAGAATGACGAGTCTGCTTACTTCACAGATTCTGCTCCCAAACATGTATCACCAGCTAGTTCTGTAACCAACTGTGGCACCCTGTACAAATCGTTTGGCCTATTTTGACGAATTTGAAAACCGAAATCCGTTTACAGTGACAGTCGCTGCAAAATGGTCACCGGCCAGCTTTTGGAATCCTGCCCTGTCATGTCTGGGTAAACAAACTTTGCTCACAAATCATTGCCACCTGATAGCTGCTGAAAAATCTCTGGAGGTTGCCATAACATTGACTGAACTGGGGCCAGTTCCGTCTACTACAATGTACCAAGTTGTCTGGTCAGACACTGAACCACCTTTGCATATCAATAGGGTTATTGATTGTAGTTTCAAGATCTCTCGTGGGTGACCCTGTACGGAAGCCATCACAATGAAGCAAGTTTTTCCTCCACAGATCACCATTTACTCAATTTTTGCTCCATACCCAAAATGAGCTAAATTATTTATCTGCCGGATTCTCCTCTCTGGTATATGTCCCAACCATCATGTTACGGCTCATTGAGTCAGCTTGTACTACTCCCCTTATTTAACTTGTGTTGACTCATAACTGCACGACATGAGGGACTTTCCATAAACCCCACGTGGCAGTCAAAATCCACATCCAATACATGCGGTGTTTGTTTCTCCCTCAAATTACTCTGCATTTCACCCTTGTCCTCCACCTGCCCAAGTATTTCTCAAAATTTGCTTTCAATCTCCTTCATATTTCTGTTAATCCTCTTCCTGCACATCCTCACTCTGCAATCATCCTCCACTTGTTGCTATTCAAATTCCTCATTCACCTTCTTCTGACCTTGTTCCCAAACCCCAAGCCCTCATCCTCCCAACCCCAAGTCCTCAACATCCCCATCCCAACCCTAAGGCTTCAATCTGCTCCCCACTCCAAGCCTTCAAATGTGCTCCCAAAAACTCAACCACCACCCTCCACCATAACTCCCCCCAACTGAACACAGAAACCATGATCGAAACAGCAACAGCATGGCTCTTACATGTCATGGCCCATCACGGTCACCTGTCAAACTCACAATCCCGCGAGATGTGCAGAAACCCCATGGAATTGCAACTCTCAAGTGAGCATGAGCAGCCAAATTGTGTCAGTAGATGAATAGATTTTTGGCCTGCTCAACCATGCCTTGACTGGGAAAAGGCCGCAACGATTTCTTCATGATCAAGTTTTTTTTTTTTCATTTTCTTCACTCATATTGTCGAATGCGTGTTCATCATAGCTATGAATCGCTGGGTACGTTGCAATGCTTATAAACGCCCGGAGACACCAGCGTAGGTAGCTTCATTTCATTTCCGAATATGCCATAACCTCGAGAATCTCTTAAACTAAGCTGAAGTGCAAAATTTAAGCTCCAGAATTGAACTAGGAAGCAGTTCCGACTCTGAAAAAGTGTTCATTTGTCCATTTCGGATATATTTGACATTTCGGGCATCTCAGGGAGGTGTATGTTTAATATGACGGTTTGGTGATTGCTAATGGCATGCCAAATGAGCCCTTTCATATCGACCATTTCATTGGAGTGCTTAAGCCACTTGGCGAGTGCTGTACAATACTTGCACTGTCACTGAATACTGTATATCGATCGACTTAAAGTTCAGGGGCCACTCAGGTGCGTTGTTGGCCGCGTGTTGTTCCACGGTGCAACAGGCGGTGGCTGGATCACTGAAAATGTGAAATTTTATTTTCCACAACGTTTCCCCTTTTTGTTCTTCCATTCTCGGACCCGTCACTTCAGTATGGATAGATGCAAATAAAAATTAAATGTTTCGCTTTTAAAAGTTTCTTCAACCGTTTCATCGATTGCATGGTGAAGCCCACTTGGTGCTTGTTCTTCAAGCTTCAATCAATTGCGATACTGCAGTTCTATACCAGAGGTAGGAAGGCAAAATAAATTTATATGATCACAGTGAGAAAAAAATCTTTTCAGTTATGAAGTAAGGAATCGCTACATCACGGCAGGAAAGATGAGAGGTATGCATGCTCACTCTGTGTAGCCTGGATTTAAATCCCGACTCAGCTATAAACTGTCATCCCGGTGTATCACAGGCAGGGTGATTCATCAATGTGTGTGCGTGTCTTGGATGGACGATAAACTAGGTGTCTCATCTGCCAGAATCCCTCACCCCTCTTCCTCCCTCACCCTGCCCCTTCTCTCCCACCCTCCTCTTTCTGATCCTGACCACTCTCTCTCTCTCTTCCGATCCCTCCTCTCTCCCCCCTTTCTTCTTCCCTCCCTCTCTCTCGACCCCTCTATCTCTCTCCCAACCTTACCCCTGGTCCCCCACCCTTCCCCCTCTGTTGAGGGGACTGTGGCATGTACGAATCAGATTCAGAGTGAGTCAACTGGTGAGGTGCAAAGGTCGCTGCAGGTACGAGCATGCGTGCATGCAGGCAGACCTTTGCCAGGAAGATAGCATGGATTATAAATGCTCATGCCCCAGGTCTCAAGGTGTGTGTGTGTGTATGTGTGTGTGGGTGTGTGGTGTGTGTGTGTGTGTGTGTGTGCGCGCACGTGCGTGTTGATTGATATCTACATATGCGGGTTTCAGAATGTGGAACGGAGTCCTCCCAGGGCAGGCTGAAAGTATCCACCTTCATTTTGGTAAAGTGTCATGATTCATGGACCAAGCTGTGAAGTTTTGTTCTCAAAGTTTTATGCCGAAGCCTCAGACAGCTTCCAACTGTAGTTTGTTTATAATAATATTGTCATGGATGGTTTTTAATATCTCTGTTAATCTCTGTTTTAAAGATATTTTAATATCTCAGTTTTAAACAGAGATTTAATATCTCTGTTTGTTATAATATTCCCAGGGATGGTTTTTAATATCTCTGTGACATTCTTCATCGTCATTCCCATGACGATGTCATCCCGGTGTATCACAGGCAGGGTGATTCATCAATGTGGATGCCGTGTCTTGGATGGACGATAAACTAGGTGTCTAATCTGCCAGAATCCCTCACCCCTCTCCCTCCCTCACCCTTCCTCCTCTCCAACTCCAACTCTCACTGGAATGACTTTGGCATTCTTCAGCTTCCAGGATCTTTTCACTTCATTCTTGAGGTCTTGGTATTTGTTCATTTTCCTGATTTCTGCATTGTTTAGTCCAAAACATTGGTATTAACGCCTTCATTAGCAATGCCTCTTCTCTTTTTTTGTACCTAATTGTGATATATGGTCGCAAGGCTTTGTTTTCGATGTTCAAGCTTGATGGGATCATGAGGTCGTACATCATTGGTTCTTCCTTGTTTTCAGTGATTGCTTTTGGTTCATGTTTCAACAAATATTCTGGAACTGGGATATGAAAGTTTTTGTAGATGTGCCAACGGATTACATGACAAACTCTGCTGGGTCATCGTGTGTACAGCTGTTCTGACATGAGTTCTTGTGTGTGTGTGTGTGTGTGTGTGTTCTGTCATTCAGCGTAACATATCACTCTCTTTGCTAACACCACCAACACCCCTCACCTTTCTCTCTTTTTTTTTCTCCTTCTCTCCTCTCTCCTCTCTCTCTCCCACTCTCTTCTCTCTCTCCTCCCCCACTCTCTCTCACTCTCTTCTCTCTCTCTCCACTCTCTTCTTCTCTCTCTTCTCTCTCTCCACTCTCTCTCCACTCTCTTTCTCTCCTCTCCCCCACTCTCTCTCCACTCTCTCTCTCACTCTCTTCTCTCTCTTCTCTCTCCTCTCCACTCTCTCCTCTCTCCCCCCACTTCTCTTTCTCTCTCTCTCTCTCTCTCTCTTCTCTCTCTCTCTCTCTCTCTCTCTCTCTCTCTCTCTCTCTCTCCACTCTCTCCCTCTCCACTCTCTCCTTCCTTTGTTCTGTTGCTTCCTGATCTGCTCAGTGTTCTAGTTCTTTCACAAGCCTTGATTCCATACAAAAAGCACTCCTTATATATGAACATCCAAACTTGTTAGCAAAGAAAGTTTCGAATTCAAATCAATAAGTGAATCCAGTTTCCAATCATATTAACTTTCACGTCGTATTAACAAATGGATGTACAGGTGGTTATCACCAGCTTTATATATAAACCAAGAAATACACCTTTTGTGTGTTTAAAACAGCAAGCACCTGCACGGAGCAGGGAGGACAGACAAGTGGTTATTAAGATGAAAACCACGGGCAACCTCGAATCTCATGCTTTAGTACCGCGATGTCGGCGGTGAGCAGTTTAAAAGGGTCGATGCTCTCTTAAAAGGGTCAGCAAGGAACTTCAACAGCCAAGGTGAAGAGTCTCAGTGGCTAATGAAGGTGTTGAAAGGTTATGAAAGGGAGTTCTCAGTTTCCACCCTCTCTCCTACATCCGTTCTCTGCAATCTGCAATTGACACTTATATTTCCGGTCAAGAAGTGTTCCAAAGGAGGGGCTTATTAAGTTTGCTGTACATATCTTCACTGTCTCCTCTCTTTTGTCCAATTTGTTGTCCTGCAATTTAATGTGTTATTGAAACATTCCATTGGTTGTTTGTTTCTGGCTGACCATCTTGGCAATTTTGTGTTGGCACCACGCGTACACTGTGCTTGCAAATTCTACTGCCATGTTGTTTTGTCCTTATTTGTTTTGTTGGTGTCTTTTATTCTCGACGTATATTTGGGCAGGCCTAGAAATAAAGGAAAATCCTCAGAGGCACAATGTATTCGCCGTATCCATTGCCATCACAATTACGATTAGAGCAAAAGTGCACGCATTAGGCTGCGAGGATGCCCCGGGATGTTTGTAAGATTTACTGCGGCTCTTAATAAGAGATATAGATCTTGACTCGAAATACTTCTCAGGCCAATACTCCTCCTCTCACAAGTTACATAGTGGAAGCGGTTAAAAAAACAGTCCGTGGCCTCTTATCTTTGTTACCGTGTATCATCTGATCACACAACACATTCCTAGATTGTCTTTCATTCCCTGAAGATGCACCTGTCTGTCTGTTTGCGGTCCAATGGAAGTTCACTTTGTCATAGTTTTCTAAACTTGTTATAAACTAGCAATTACTCGTACAATTTGTCGCTTCGCTGACGGGAATATTAAAGGGTAGGGGAGAAAGAGGGAGGGGGGAGAGCAAGGAAGGGTGGGGGAGCTAGGAGAGGGTTAGGGTGAAGTGGGAGGAGGGTTTGGGAGGAGGTAAGCATAAGAGGAGGAGATTCTGGACTTGCATTTGGTAGGGGGACTTAAGGGGCGGAGAGGTTCTCGACTTGCTTTATGTAGTGGGACTTGTGGAGAAGGGGAGTAGGGAGTAGAGGGTAGTACAGGATTGAACAAAATGGGGTACGTTAAAACAGCACATGGAGAGGAGACCGCCCGGACATGTCCATGGGGGTGGAGAGTGGAGGGGGAGGGAAGGCAGCATGAGGGGAAGGGAAGGTGCTGTGAGGGGAGGGAAAGGAAGGCAGCATGTGGGTGGGGAAGGCGGTGTGAGGGGAGGGAAAGGGAAGGTAGTGTGGGGGGAGGGGAAGGGCGATAAAATGCACACAAACAGCAACATTTTCTTTTTAACGACAATTTCTACATAAAATTGTGTGGGAGCATTTAAAACCCATGCTATCTACCTGGCAAAGGCCTGGATGCATGTATGCATGTTCACACATGCAGCGATCTTTGCACCCTCCAGTCGGCTCACTCCGAATCTGATTCATACATGCTACACTTGGGGAAGCCGTTTTAAATTGAAAACTAAACTGGCAGTCCTTAACAGCCCCATTAACAGAGGAGGGGAGGTGAGGGGAGGGGGAGGGTGGGAGAGAGAGAAGGTGTGAGGGGGAGAGAGGGTGTGAGGGAGAGGGAGGGTGTGAGGGAGAGAGGGGTAAGTGAGGGAGATAGGTGAGAGAGGGAGAGGAGTGGGGGAGAGAGAGGAGAGAGTGAGAAGGGGGAGAGGGGAGGGGGCTTGGCAATATAAAAGCCCAGAATGCGGCTTGGTTTGTAGTGAAGCTGCTTGTCCCGTGTGTGCAGCAGAAATGGAGCTGCTTGTCATTGGCACACCGGGGACTCAAGAGAGAATTTGCCTACTTGTGCAGGACACCTCAGAAATGCAGCTGCACATCTCATCACGCCACATTGCCACTCCACCACCAATATTTCCTATACCTGCCGCCACACCCATTGTATGTGGACCGGCACAGACCCATTGGGTTGTGTGAGTTGAGGGAAGGGGATGACCCCATGTTCTATTCTTTTCTTTATCCTCAGTTCTTATTGTCTTTTCTTCCTGGATTAAATGATGGCCATATGTCTTTTGTCTCAGTAAGTCTGTGTAAGGGGATACATGTTCGGGTTAAGTCTGCTCTTCTGTACCTTTTGCCTCTAAATACCTGTTTGGTTATTGCTTGCTTGTTTGTGTGTAAATAAACAGTTGTCGGTTGTTCTTTCAAATCTGTCTCGCTGGTCTTTTCCTTTTTTGGTCTGACACAGTGTACAAGCAAAGTGAGACGGGAAGTTGTACCCCACGTGATTTGCTCTCATTAGCCAGCGTACACTCACTGTATCGCTCGGCAGTAATCCGAGTGTGCACTGAGGGCATAAAACTCGGTTAATTTAGTCAGCTACTTAGTTAAATGGAGTTAGACGGATGAGCCTGTTACAGTTGACGAAGTTAATCCCACATATCGAGTGTCCCGGAAGCAGTGGTGGAAAGAGAGTGGCATCTCTCTGTATGTGGGAGAATTGTGTGCTTTGCCTGTGGGTTGCTCAGATAGCCCAGATGTCAGAGCACTGGTACGGTTCACCAGAGGATGTGTTTGATTCCTGGTCTGGGTACATAATTTTCACACACACACACACACACACACACACACACACACCCACACACACACACACACACCCTGGCTGTCTCTTGCAGTGTGCAGCAGCAGATGGGCTACCTGCATTGTTGTTGAAATCCTGTTTGTCCACTGCATTGTATATGTAGTTTTATTTCCTTAAAACACCATTCATTGTGACATTGTGAAGATCTCTGGTCATGTCTTGGAAATAATATTAACCATACATTGCTCTTTTACTCCGAGGAAGGGCTCATGCCGAAATGTCAGCTTCTCTTACCTCCCACGGCGGTTAGCATACTCTGGTCAATGTTCTTCTGATTGCAACCGCTTAACTTGAAATGCCTTCGATTTTCTTTGTTTTTGTTGTTGCTGTTGAATATTTTATCAATTCGAAATTGAACTTGGACTCGTGTCCTCCTGACTCCATCACTAGTGGTATTCTCCAAGCTTATCGCTTTGAAGATTACATCCTTGGGAAAAACACACCACCATTATCATCCAAAGTATTTTGGTGAATTCCTGAAGTCACTATTCCAGTTCATTGTTTTCGTAACATTGATCAGATGTGCAGTCTTTCGGCAAAACAATTGCTTTGAACCTCCTGAAACATTTCTGACACACATCTAAAGGATGTTTGTGGAATTCTTCTGGGCAGAGAAACATTAACCCCAACCTTTGGTGCAGATTCTTCCTTTGTCCCAAGGTGGCCATCGACCTTAGCAACTGATTAATGGCTTTTCCCTTGCTCTGTCTAATGGCTTTTGCTTTTTTAATTTTGTTTTTTTTTGTTGTTGTAATATTTCCTGTGTTAAAGAATACCAACTGTTTGAGGTCTGATGTTAAAGCTGGTGTAATACTGGAAATCAACTGCCACCAAGCTTGCCATCCTGCACTCTTCGTCTACCAGAACGATTTGTCAGTTACAGAAGGTGCATCAGCAATACTGGTGGTACCATCATCATCATCTTCATCAATTTACTATACTCTTGACAGAGCGTCAGCTCCTCCAAAGCAATATATTAGCAAGGTTTTGCTGGGTGGTTTGCCGTTGGCTTCCCAGCAGTCAGTCAGGGCAGGAATTTGGAATTTGTTCAAGGTGGGATGAGAACTCGACTACTCCTCAAGAAAGACACCATTGGATCTTTAATGTCCACCAACGAGCAATGCCGGCGGACATGTCTTCCGGCTTAACGTTCATCCGAGGGAAGTTGTGCACACTGACGAATCACTCTGGTTGCGAAACACCAGGTTGACAGCTGTAGCTGGGCTGAGATTCAACCCTGGCAGTAATGCGTAGGCACAGGACTTCGGAAATTTGGGCCGGACTCGACAGTTTATATGTGAGAGCACATACCTCGAGGCTATCCTGTCAGCAGTGGTACATGGTCAGACTTGTATGTTTCCTAACATGAAGATTGTACAGAATGTCATATATGCTTTCATCCATTTCCAGTAAAATGCCTGGCTCATATAATTAAACTTGGGCAATTTTGTGTCTGAAATTGTTGGCAGTAACTTAATATGTGAGATAAATAGAGCTCTCATTCACAGGATGTTCTCATGAAGGCTCTGAACCAACACTGTGAGAAAGTGTTTCTGATAACAATCAAAGAAACAGGCAGGGGCAATGGTGGACAGCATGGTTTCTATCAAAGGAAGAACTACAGGTTGCTGAAATTAATAAATGTTTGTGATGAAGGTGCTCCAAGCAAGGAAATGCTCAACGACCTCATGAAAGGATTCAAAACTCTTACTGCCACTTAAGATTTCCTAAAATTCGTCCACTTTGAAACTTACATCGTTACCCAGCAAAGCATAACAACTGTAAACAATGTTTTAATTTTGGGACAATATCAACACCAGATAGAAAACATTCATACATATCGATGATCATGATTGGTTCATACTCAATCCTTACAAACTCCCTCCCCACCACATGCATGCAATGCTTTGAAACCTCCAGCCCTGCTTCACCTTTGTGGACATACTAAATTGGTGGCAGTCAATAAAATCACACAGTAACAGGAATCAGCATGTGACACTGAATAAAGACCGGAAGTCAAAATGCATAACTGCCTTTTTCAAAATCTTGTGCCTACTCATTAACTGCCAGATTACAGGAAGTGACAAAGCATTACAAAAGCAACGGTTTGCTGCATACGTAGGATTTAAATCCATGGACATTGTTTGAACAATATTAGTCCAGTCAATCGATAGTTTGACTTGCCAGAACAAAGAAAGAACATAATAGAAGGAATTCCAAAAAAGATTTGCTGTAACTACCAAAAAAACCCCAGAATTCCAAAGAATAGCATGTCAAAAATGTAGACAAATATAGCTTGGGCCAAATTGCTAATTTGCATAACTCCAAGATGGCCATCCAGTGCAATATTTTTTGCCGATATCCTACTAAATTAACTAAGGCAATTCGGTGTATGCATGTATGTGTGTACGTCTGAACACCATAGAAAGAAACAGGGCTGGCCCAATCTCCACCAAATTCTGCACACGTGTTGGTTGTCCCCAGTGTCAGGTCATAGGCACAAAAAAGGGGAGACGACTTTCCAATGTTCCTGAATGGAGCGAGTGTTTCTAGTTCAAATACAACGAACTTCAATGCAGAAGGAGGCCATTAGGCCCATGAAGCCTGTGCAATCATGCCAACATCTTAGTTAGGGTTAACATATGGTAATATGTCTGGTTTTTCCTGGATATGTCTGTCCTCCTTTTTGGTCCTTAAATCTCCGTCTGGATGGATTTTTTAAAAATATCTAAAAATGTCCAGGACTTTGCCATTTTTTTTGCTTTTGCATTTTCAAATGGATACATTTTAAGATTCGGGATACTTTTTTCACCTTATTTAAATGGTTAAACCATTTTTGTGCATTTTCTTACGGTGATAAAATGCGGTTACGTAATGTTTGGACCAGGACAGTCGGTACAAGTCTGTACTACTCCTTCATGGCGGAATGGACGTGTTCAAACATCAACACTTACGTGTCCACTTCCTGTCCAACCTCACAGGGAGAGAGGGAGAGAGTCGGGTGGCATGCTCAGTCCAAGAATCAGTGTCTTTTCTGTCTGTACCATCCACACTTGTTTGATTTTTAGATCCTCGTGGAGGATCTCTAAGTCTTACTCAAGTTGTTGTTCTTCATCTTCTTCTTGTGGACTTTTTTGTTTCACAGCCTACAGTTTTCATCGAAACTTCCTGAAACTTGGCGTATATATGTAAAAATACCCTGCGCAGACAGTAACCATCTCCGATTTTGAAAATTCCTCCTAGAAAAAAAAGTTATGACGTCAAAATATCTCCGCTAATAGAAATCGCCTAAAAAATTATCTCCGAAACTAGGCAAGCTTTTTGAATTCTGTTTGCGGGAATCGAACAGGGCATTAGCAGAGATGAATTACCGCACATATGATACATCACTATGACGTCATATTTGTTTTTATGACGTCATCATTAAGAGGACGAGGATCTCAGCTCATTTGAGCTTGTTTATTTTACTACACCCAAACACAAAGCCAAAACGAAAGTGTAAATTTACTGCAGAGCTAAAGACAAAATTCCAGTGTTTTTGAAGCAGTTGAGAAGAATGGGAAACCGAGTGCTTGGTATGTCGAGCTAGGATGTACATCTCTGTGGTAAATGATGGTGTTATTGATTTACAATCTCATGTGGACCCGGACAAGCACAATATTTCCAGTAAAAATTGAGTATTTCGACTGGGAGAACTACAGTTTGCACTCAAAATTAATCGAGGTCCGGAACACACCTAATGAGACTGTCGATACGATTGCTTAATATACGGAGAGGAAACTTTGAAAAGAGTGTCCCCTTTTTTCCAGTATCCTCTTTTTTTGGAGTGTCCCTCTCTAGAGTATCCTCTTTTTTGAAAGTTCAGATATGGTAACCCTATCTAACTACTCCCTTTTTGTAATACTACGTTTCAGGAAGAATTGTTCAAATGATACCAACAATTAAGTAAAAAAATTCATGTATATTTTCATATTGGTGACGTGTTCTGTGTGAAGTTACCCAGACATAAATGTGTAATAAATGTGCTGATCCGATTTGGGTGTTGTCTTCCCTTTTATGTCTTCATCCTGCAAATATGTCACAATTAGTAAGGCAGTTGGGCCAGATGGGATACCTGTTGAAGTATAGAAGGTGTTGGGTGAAGAGGGTGTTGACTTCTTGCTACAGCTGTTCATGAACATTCATGAAGAAGAAGAAATACTGAATGAGTAGAGATAAAGTATGTTGGTCCAGATATACAGGCAGAAAGGAGATGTGCAAGCATGCAACAACTACTGAGGCATCAAACTGATGTCGCACACAATGAAGATCTGGGAAAGAATTATTGATGGAGGAAGTGGATTGTCGGAGAAGAGCAATTTGGATTTATGACAGGCATGAGCACTGTGGGCACGACCATGTGAAGCTGATCCAGGATATGTACAATGGGTGCTCCACACAAGTGAGGAGCAGTGTTGGAGTGACGGATCGTTTCATGGTGGAGGTCGGTGTACATCAAGGCTCTGCATTGAGCCAATTTTGTTTGTTCTTATGATGGATGTTCTGACAGATGATGTGAGAACACAGGCACCATGGGGCATGCCGTTTGCGGGTGACAGTATTGTGTGCCGAAAGTAAGGGAGAGGTATAATTGAAATGGGAAGAATGGAGGAAGGTATTGGAAAATTGGGGCTTGAGGATTAGTTGGTCAAAGACAGAGTACATCAGATGTATCATGAGTAGTGAAGAGGTAGAGGGAAACAGAGTGGTAATGCAAGGGGAAAAGGTCAAGGAAGTGCAGAAGTTTAAGTACCTGGGGTCAGTAGTGCAGCAGGATGGTGAGTTAGATAAGGAGATGAGCATCATGATACAGGCAGGATGGATATAGTGGGTAGAATGTGCATCTGCACAGCAGTGATGCTTGTGGACATCTCACAAAAGCACCTGTAACACAGCGCATCCAAGCTATTAAACCAAAATGACCTCCACATATACAAGTGAGAGCCTTCTCACCAGCAGATATAATCTCATCCTTAGAAACAGCACTGGATGACACTTCAGCTTACTTCTTGAAATCAAGCTCACTTCTCAACTTATGGAGAGCCACTCGATTCCCATTGCCAAACAAGCATGGTGTGGCGTCGTATCCAACAATTGCAACCAGTTGTACATCTCAGGAGCCAACACATTCTCCAGACAGATAACATTCCAAATCTGTAACTTACTTGTGGTCTCTCTTCCTTCTGAGCTGAAGAATAGGACAAATAAATGAGCTGAGATCCGCATAGAAGCACAACAGCCCTAATAGATATGTAGCTTCTCCTGCGACGGTGGTGTCACATTTGGAAGCAGAACCTACTGCTGTCTGGGCAATGATTTTCAGCTTCTCTGTTGGCATGAGGATGAAATTCTGTTTGTACTGTTGGCCAATAAATGTTATTTATTTGTCTTGATCGGCACGTCTCCAACAAAGTTCACTTGGGTATCTACAACATGTTTTTGTCACTGAATATGCGTGATATATTTTGTCGATGGCAGGGTACCGTATCCACCAAAAACAATGGTGGTGCTTGCTGTACTTGCGATGAACGTAATCTACACAGCTGATGACAATACAGTGAAATATTGCATCACGTTTCATGGCAGTCATTCAATGAGTGAGTCACCATCAAGCACATCCGGAGCTTCATTGAGAATTGCTCTCCCCTCTGGGCTTGCGCCCCCGCATCACCCCTTGCTCGGCTTGATGAAATGGAAACCAAGGACTTCAAGATCATTTGAATCTCGCACGATGAAGCTGAGTCTATGGGCCCATCGCTTTCACATCACAGACAGGTCGGTGGTCTCTCTATCTTGTACCGCCTCCTTTCTGGTCTTATACCCTCTTGTCTGCTCTTTCCGTGCTTTGTCCCCCTGCACCCCACAGGTTTCTGCAGGACACACAAGATCCGCCAACAACTCTCAAAATCCAGAATCACTGCTCACCTCCACTCATTCATTCTTCTCTTTTCTATAACCTATGGAAGCAACTTCCACATTCTCTTCAATCTCATTCTTCCATCCAAGGCTTCAAGGGTGCTGTTCACCACTATCTCAGATCATCCTCCTTCCAAATCCATGATCTTTTCTACCCCTATTAACATTCCCCAAGCCCACCTTTTGCGGGTTTCCAGTTTTTACTTCCACTTCTGTGATAAAGAGTTTGTGGCTGCATCCATCTTGTTCACCCCTTGTGTCCTCCTCTTGCCCTCATTCTTTCCCACTTCCCTGATTTCTCCAAGTCTCCCTCTGGTCTGTTGGGGTTTGTTCCCCCTTCTCACCCTCACCCTACCACCACATCCCCCCTTTCTACTACATCCTGATTCATTATGTGTTCTAGCTCCTCCATGTACTTTTTCGACACTGAAATATTTATTTATATATATTATATATGATTTCTTTATTATTCTTTTATTTTATTATTAGTTTGGTGCAGGCATCTCAGTCCCTCATCCCATGAGTACAAATGGATTTTTGTCCTGAAGGAACACAAGGAGAGCCAGGTTTGTCGTTGTCATCTCTCGTCTTCCTGGCCTTTGTTACATCTTTATGCTGATGACTTAAGTGCCAGATAAGTTATGTCTGTGAGATCCTACTTGGCACCATTTACATCAGCACATGCTGGCATAGACGGCAGCCATTGCGTACTTTGAGACTCCTCGACCCTGCGTCACGACCTATTCCCCGACCCCGTGTCAGTCCACCTGTTGTTTTCATGCTTCTCAGTAACACCTGTTGAATTACTAAATCTGATGACAGCCCAGGCCAGTAGCTGTTCACTTCTTGAAATCAGGCGATCACTGCCCCATGAATAACATGGTTCCCAGTGTTGAAGAAAGCATAAACACTTTGATGTCATGTCCAAAGCTCAAGCATTTTATGGAAGGTAAATCCACCCTGATGTGACATGTAACTTTTGCCTTGCAGCAGCAAAATATGGAAGCGTTTGGTGTCGTGACTGTAGTTGAAGATTCCAATTCCTTGTCAGTTCTGCTATGATAAACTGGCAGAGCAGACCAACCACTTTCATCTACTGCACGTCCATAAACATGCAGATGGGTGACCGTCGCCATTGCAGCTTGACCAACGTCTTGGGAAAATCGTCCAATAACAAGTTGTGTTCTGACATCATTATTTGACCAATTCATCCCTTTAATGCAATATTAATCGAGCTTTATTGACTGAAAATGTCGCACTTTGCTGCCATCTTGGATTTATGCATATTAGTAATTTTGCCTCTCCTACATTTTTAGATCCTCGTGGAGGATCTCCAAGTCTTACTCACGTTGTTGTTCTTCATCTTCTTCTTGTGGACTTTTTTGTTTCACATCCCACAGTTTTCATCGAAACTTCCTGAAACTTGGCATATATATGTAGAAATACCCTGCGCAGACAGTAACCATCTCCGATTTTGAAAAATCCTCCTAGAAAAAAAAAGTTATGACGTCAAAATATCTTCGCTAATAGAAATCGCCTAAAAAATTATCCCCGAAACTAGGCAAGCTTTTTGAATTCTGTTTGCGGGAATCGAACGGGGCATTCACAGAGATGAATTACCGCACATATGATACATCACTATGACGTCGTATCAATTTTTATGACGTCATTCCTATTTTTTGACATTTTTTGTTTCACAACCCAGAGTTTTCATCGGATCTTCGTGAAACTTGCCATGTATATGCAGAAAGCCCACGCGCAGGCAGTAACCATCTCCGATTTTGGAAATTCTTCCTAGAAAAAAGTTGACGTCATAATATCGCCGCTAATGGAAATCGCCTATACCATTATCTCCGAAACATGGCAAGCTGTTTGAATTTTGTTTGCGGGAATCAAGCCGGGCATTAGCACAGATAATTTATCGCAAACGTGATACATCACAATGACGTCATATTCGTTTTTATGATGTCATCATTAAGAGGATGAGGATATTAGCTCATTTGAGCTTGTTTAATATGTTATTCGGGAGGAGGATGGGAATAATTTCCAAAGAATGTCATAACCTCCGCCAACGAAAGTGGATGGAGGTTATGTTTTCACACCTGTCTGTCTGTTTGTGAACACGATATCTCAAAAAAACAGCCGAAACTTTGTTGGCAGGTTGAGTGGGTGACAAGGACGAAATGATTAGATTTTGGTGAAGGTCTGAATCCGGATCTGGATACGAGAATTATTTAATTTTTTAAGTGATTCTTCACCATTGAGGGATAGGACCAAAAACGATATGTAGCACGATATCTGAAAAAGGTGTGGACGGATTCGGACGAAACTTTGTCGACAAGTTGGGTATGTGACAAGGAAGAATTGATTCCATTTTGGTGAAGCTCAAAATCCAGATCCAAATTAATTTTTCACAATTCAGAGATGGGGCCAAAAACGACATACGGCATGATATTTCAAAAATGTTATGGACGAGTTATGACAAAACGAGGTGGATGAGTTGGTTCGATGACAAGAACAAGCCAATTAAATCTTAGTTCAGACCCGAATCCAGATCCAGCCTATTAGTGGGATACAAAACCTAAACGAATCGGTCTGGCAGAGGTATGCGCTCCACTGAGTGCCGAGTGCTGTTCTAGTTTCTTCTGCGATTCGTTCTCGGTTTGACAATTTTTTCGCGAGATTGACTCGACTAAATGGGTTATTTGAGATCGATAATAATTATTCCAATGAAGCAAAATGAAAGCAATATTTCCAGCAATGTACATTGCCCGAAAGCTTCATTTTGATGAAAGTGATTGTTGGTGGTGTATGGAATAATTATACATCTATCTATAATCCCAGCAATCTCTGTGTGTCTGTCTGTCTGTGTGTGTGTCTGTGACCGCTGTTTCTCGACAACCCCTGGTCCGATCTCATTGAAACTTGCCAGGTATATTGCTGGGGACCTGAGTATGTGCCTTTTCAAGGTTTGATATTAATCGGACAAGTGGTTCCCAAGTTATGGCCATTTATTTACCAAACCAATGACAGGACACGGTGCTATGACGTCACAATTCTTCTTCTTCGTTTGCTATGACGTCACAATTGACGCTGGGGACCTGAGTATGTGCCTTTTCAAGGTTTGATATCGTTCTTCTTCATCCGTTTCAGCTGTTTCCCAAGTGTTTCCCAAGTTATGGCCATTTATTTACCAAACCAATGACAGGACACGGTGCTATGACGTGACAATTGAGGTCACAATTGTTCCTCTTCTTTCAGTTTTTTTGCACGTACGGGCCCGCACTAGTTAAAGGAATTCTATCAATTGAGGGGTTTCAACGAGTATCTGCCTTAGGGTATCATGGAGTAACGAGGCTTGATAAACTACAAAGAACTGTGAGTGCAAAGAAGCCGGGTTAGAGAGTTCACAGGTGAGTATGCATACCTCTCGGGCCTAGGCTATCCTGCCAACCCATTAATGGTAGAAGATTAATGCAGTCATGAAAGCGTTTTTCTCTATAAAATGGTTTAGGCTCATGGAGGAACTGAACAACAAAGAGCAGCAGGTAAGGAGGACAGGAGTTACAACACAAAAAACGAACGAGAACGGCAATGGTAGAACGCATAGTCTGGATGAGTGCTGAACAAAAATAGTATCGTTAACTGAACACGCTACTATTATGGCCCATATATATATATATATATATATATATATATATATATAATCCGTACCCGTATCATCCATGCACCGATGATCACATAGTTCCTTGGCATGGGTTATGAACATCATAAATTTAACTCTTCACTCACATCGGGTCATAATATATGAAATCAAATATATGAAGTTTCAGATTTTTAGAATAAAGATTTCAAATCAACTAATTATGGCTGGAATACAACTTCACCGATGACATCATCATTATCTCCCTATATACCCCATGGGAGTTGATGACATATGCAAATAATTTTTTTCCCTATAATCCAATATGGCTGCCATTCCACGTGGCCTGTGATGTCAGAGTTAGCAACAAAATATTCTCCATAGGGAATCCCTCCTATGTTTAATGTTTCGCATCAATCGGACAAACGGTTGCAGAGAAAACCATTTTAAAAGCAAAAAATATGGAAATGCGGACACACACAGATTGACAGACAGACGGGCGGGTGTTGCAATAGTCACATCACCTTCGGGGCAAGACTCATACCAATGGCCCAAATAGGAACAGAATGGTAAATCATCAGCGTATGTAGAAGAGATTGTGGATGTGTTTCGGTGAGCGCATGAGATCGTGATGGGCAGTGCATTGGGAAGACCGGAATGAGTAGGAGACAACGGATACAGGGAGACAATTCCAAAATCGAGTGAATAAGATGACCGATGAATGCAGGTAGGCAACCAGTCTGGACTTTGGGAAGGTGAGCGGATGAGGGTTTTCTAAGGAGCATGTGTGAGCAGGGGTGTTTGGGAAGGGCAAAGGTTGGAGAGGGCAAGAGGTGCAAGGCCAGAGGGTAAGCTTGTATAAAATAGAGAACCCACCAACTTGCCACCTTGGGACAATGACAGTCCTTGGGAATCTGCCCCCTGTCGAGATTCCAATAGAGTGACTGCCTTGTTTTTGGACCCACCCAAGAGGAGCACCATGGAAATCAGGAGCACTGCTCAGATTGGGCCCTATTTTAAATCTTACACAAAATGGGGGCCATGTTCAACATGATTACATTGTTATGTTTGTGTGGTAAATGGAGGAATTTCATCGGAAAGATAGATCGTATGGAGTTGCTTGGCTCTGTGACGTGTCGAGACATGTCAAGTAAACTGAGTCGGGAAACTTGTTAGCTCAGTAGTTACTATCACCACATGGGGGTGGGGGGGGGGGGCTGCACTGTTAATTAGATAGGGATTAAGGATAATTTCCCCCAGTATGTAATCGCCCTCCGTGACTTTTCCCTATGTTGTTATATTGCAAGCCAGCAATGATAGAATTACGTTTTTGTAACAGCAACGGACATTACAACTGAGCTGCATGACCAAGTAGGAAGAAGCCCCGCCTCAAAGGGTGACGGCGGGCGAGGTCATGCCCCCCGAGGCTGGTGATTGATGGGCGTGACATGAGCAGGATGAATAAGAAGAGGGCGAGAGAGGCCATGTTGGTCAAGAGGACGGGGAAGCAGCTCGTAGCGAGAAGCAAACGCACGAGTGGAGTTTGGTGTGAGGGAGGCGATCGGAGAAACCAGAGCGCGTCTCGGCAAG
>CM068956.1:26623911-26644846 GCA_035128595.1 Eptatretus atami | reverse complement strand
GTTTGTGAACACGTATTTTAGCCAAAATAATTTTTTTCCCTATAATCCAATATGAGTGCCAATCCACGTGGCTGCTTGTTTGTGATGTCCAGACGTTAGCAACAAATATTCTCCATAGGGGAAAATCTCCCTATTATGCATCGTTAATGTTTCGCATCAAATTCGGACAAACGGCTTTGCAGAGAAGAAAACCATATTAAAGCAAAAAAAATTATTGGAAAATGCGGGACCACCACACAGATTGACATACAGACTGGGCGGTGTGCAATAGTCACCCATCCACCTTCGCCAGGTGCAAGACTCATACCCAATGGCCCAAAATTTAAACAACAAATTTTTATTTCAATTAATGTAATAGAACCCCAGCCCCAGAAGTATGTGTAATCATCAGCGCTGTTTTATTGAGAACGAGATTGTGGACTGTGTTTTCGGTGAGCGCCTGAAGATTCGTGATGGGCAAGTGCATTGGGAAGACCGAATGAGTAGGAGACAACGGAACACGGAGAACAATTCCAAAATCGAGTGAATAAGATGACCGATGAATGCAAGGTCAGGGCCTGAACCAGTCTGGACTTTGGGAGTCCGCTGTCGGTGAGCGGATGTAGGCAGGGGTTTCTAAGGAAAGCATTGTTGTTGAGTGGGTGGTGTGGGAAGGGCAAAAGTTTTTTGAGGATGGGGCAAGTGTGTGGCCAAGGCCAGAGGGGTTGGTAAGCTTGTATTTAAATAAAAAATAGAGAACCCACCAACTTGCACTGGGACAATGCTACAAGTCTGCTGGTAATTCTGCCCCCTGTCGAATTCCAATAGAGTGACTGCCTTGTTTTTTGACCCACCCAAGAGGGAGCACCAATGGAAATCAGGAGCACTGTCAGATTGAGAGCCATAGAGCCCTTGCCCCTATTTTTAAATACACACAAATGGCCAGTGTTTTCAACAATGATTTACATTTTTTTTGTTATGTTGTGTGGGTTAAAAATGGAGGAATTTTCTCGAAGATAGGATCCGTATGGAGTTGGCTGGCTCGTTGGACGTGTCGGAGACAGTCGAAAGTAAAACTGAGTCGGGGAAAAACTGTATAAGCTTCAGAGTTACTTATCACCACCTATGGGGTGGGGGTGCACTGTTATATTAGATAGGATAAGGATATTAATTCCCCCAGTATTAATCGCCCTCCGTTGACTTTTCCCATGTGTTATATTGCAAGCCAGTATGAAGAATTTACGTTTTTGTAACAGCAACGGACATTACAACTTGAGCTGCAAATGACAAGTAGGAGAGCCCCGCCTCAAAGGGCGGGAGGGTTAGCGGCGGGCGAGGGGTCATTTGCCCCCCGAGCGCTGGTGATGGATGGGCGTGACATGAGAGCAGGATGGAATTAAGAAGAGGCGAGAGAGGCCATTGTTGGTCAAAGAAGACGAAGCAGCCTCGCTCGTTAGCAAGAAGCCAATACGCACGAGTGGAGTTTGGTGCTGTTGAGGAGGCGAATCGGATGAAGAAACCAGAGCGCGTCTCGGCAAGCATGAGGAGCGGGGAGCAAGGTCGTTTTTAGGAGGAGACGACACGGTTGGAGACGAAGGGCCTCAAAGCGCGACAGAACGAGGAGAGCAGATCGCGGTATCGAAAGAGCAGGGCATTACAGCCGGCTTTCTCTTAGATGCATGAAGAAGAGTGAGGTGTTGACGTTGTAGTTGTGAGTAGGGGAAATGAACTGGACGGGAGGATCTCGCTTCGCTTTCTTCCTCTCGGCTCGACAAAATAACTGCGTGATTCTCGAATTCGTTGAAAACGTAGGCCTCTGGAATCCGACAGTAAGGAAGGCTCGTACCGGGGGATGATGTAGAAACGTTGGAAACTCCTTACTGCACAACAATTTGATCAAGGCCAGATGCGGCCAACCAACACACACACCACACACACACACACACACACACACACACACCACACGGCACCATTCAGCCAAAAACCGAAATGTCTCCTCCCTTTCCGGTTGGAGATTATAGGGGGAAAAAACGGGTAAGAGAATCTTTACAGAATCGCAACGACACCAACACGGCATTTATCAGATTGCAAGAAAACATTCACAAGTAAAGCAGGTAAAGCGTATTTAATATATACACATTAGCCATCAAAGAACTTTTCTAACGTTCGTTACTGAGAGTAAAATTGTCGCGTCTGAGCAAGACCCAGGCCATTGGACTCTTGGCCGGTCAGTGAGAGACGGACCTGGGAAGCCTCGTGTGTTATATCGCCGAAAAGGAAGCGGCGCCATCTTGTTTAGAGAGCCGGATGGGCATGAAAGCGGTGCCCCGACGAAGAAAAAGAAAGACACCGCGGTTCGGGAGCCCTGAGGTCCAATATTACCTCACGAATGCTCTGGCGCCATTTTGGGGATGCGTTTACTCGCACGCTGATGACGGGTTCATCGTCAAGTCCGAAAAGATCACCTGGATTCAGCTAAGTGAAGGAAACTAAAGGGATTTCATCATTTTTTATATGCCCCTTGTGTGTGTGTGTGTGTGTGTGTGTGTATGTGTGTGTGTTGTCTGTGTGTGTCTGAGTGTGTTCTGAGTGTGTGTCTGAGTGTGTTCTGAGTGCGTCTGATGCGGAGGCGCCTCTTATAGGAAATTTAAGCCGTAGATTACCCAACACAATTTTCTTTCCATTAATTATTAACTTTGAATTATTGTTTCATTTGTACATATTTAGATTACTGTCATTTAAATTAACCCATTTAATACATTTTCACTAGCTTGTGTCCGGGGTATCGGTTGTGGTTCGAGAGTAAAACGCTGTGCTGTATTGCTACCGCCCCGGTTGAGGTGCCGAGCATTTCTTGTTCCACGCGTGCATTAATCTCCGGAGTCTCGTCTGTGGCCTCCAAGGGACAACCGTTTGGCCATCCATCCAGGTAGGGCTAAACCCCTGGACGTGACAAACTTCTCTCATATGTTAATAGTATCTTTCATTCTTGTTTAGATCTCATTTATTAGATGATTGAACGATTTTCCTGTGCGATGTGAATAACTTGGTGGTTTTTTTGTTTTCATGGAATGTTCGATACTTCCTGTAGGAATATACGGTATATTTAACCGGATTCAATCATTAATTTGGCTTGTTCGTTGCATTATTAGGAGGTTGGGGTTTGGCCACTGTTGCTGAATGCAGTTTTGCCCTGTGTTTTCAGATAAAGAATTGTAAATTGGCCCCCCAGAGACTGAAACAAACTTCTCTCATGTCACTTGAAAGTACTGTGGATTTTAAAACACCCCCCCCCCCCCCCAGTAAATTTTAGCAAGACAGGATATCCTGATAACGTCCCTCGGAATGATAGCACACCCAGGAGGGCAACAACGCTGCAAGTGAAACACCAGCATAATAGTTTTATCCCATCAAGCGCAGTCCGCAATCAAACCAGCCATACAGCTCCAAAGCGAGTTACGCTACCTCGAAGCTATTGTCAGCACCAATATTTGCACTGACAAAAGAAAAACAGAAGAATACAATGAATCATATTATTTGGCTACCATTCATATTCATTTTGACCACTGTTGCAAATACAATGGCTGCTCAATAGTCCATGCATTTCATCACAGACACTCACAGTGGAATGTCGCTGCGCTTTTCCTGCACATACAGCAAGCATTCTGCTTGCATGAATCATGTTGTAACATATTTTTCAGGTTTTACACAAATACTGGACTGGTAAAATAATTGGTGGTTGAATTTAGTGACAAATGCTGCAAATCCTGTTCAAATTTCAAGTCAATCAGATGAAACATTGACAATCTTTAGAAATTCTGGCGCTATGGTTGACCTCAAAAATAAATGGTGGTCTGAATTCAGTTGGAGTCTGATCATCTGACAAAACCGTTCTATTTCCATCAATCGGATGAAATTGACATTTTGAGAAATTCGGCCGATTGTTGACCTCTGTGTCTATGTTGCCTCATAACTAATGTGTGGTTGATTTTAATAACCTGAAATATGCAAATTCTTGTCAAAACTTCAAGTCATCGCATGAAAATTGCAGGATTCAGACATTGGCCTTTGTTCGATATTTTCTGGCCTATGTTGACCTCAAAGTAATTGGTAGTTATTCAATGACCAAAATATCAAATCCTCTTTCAATTCAAGTCAATCAGATGAAAATTGACAATTTTAGAAAAATCTGGCCTATGTTGACCTCAAAAATAAAATGGTGGATTGAATTTATTAACCTGATATCCAATTCTGTTCAAACTCAAGTCTAATCAGATGAACTGAGGATTTCAAGTAATTGGGTTTATGTGACCATTTGGCCGATGTTGACCTCAACAACAAATGCGTGGTTGAATTCCACTGACTGATATGAAAATCCTTTCAAATTTTCAAGTCATGGCATGAAAACTGATTTCAAAAATTGGCCTATCGTTGGACATTTGGCCATGTTGACTTTTGCCGATGTTGACCTTCAAAATAATGATGATTGGTTGATTTTAGGACTGATATATGCAATCCTGTTCACAATTTCACTTCAATTGGATGAAAATTGACAATTTTTAAAGAAATGTCGGCCTGTTGTTGAACCTCGTTGGCCGAAAGGTTTCAGGTCAGGTTGGATGGAAGCATGCGCGCGAGAGCAGCGAGTCGCTAGCTCTCACTTCAGTCGGTACTCCAGCGCCCTCACGTCTGGCCATCGTCCTAGGCAGATGCCAGGGCCATCCCTCATCGTCTTGAGATGAGACTCAACCATGCCTTGCAACCACGGCCACGATGCGTCGGACCCATTGGCCTCCTCCACTCACGAGGCTCCCTTGCTTCGAGAGCAATCCTGATGAGCAGGAATCACGATCAGGAAAACGAGTCAACATGCCTCAGTACAGCCAGCCAGCATGACGCTCACAAACTATGCAGAGTAGGCAAAATGTCATTTGATCATCATTCAGCACGCTCGTCATGGAACACAAAGTCCGACAGACGATCGCCCAATAATCTCTCGAAGAGACCTGGTACACAAGATTAAGTCTCCGTCTCAGATCCTCTGGCAGAGTCCAAGTCTCAACATCCATAAGAGCAAGGACTGGAAGCACAAGGCACTTGAAGACTCGGACTTTCATCGTCCTCACACGGTCCAGACAGCACCACACACGCATGATCCAGTGGAATCCAATGATTCCCCCGGCCCGCCCAGACGTCATATCTGACCTCTTGCTACAGCCAGCAGAGACACTGAATGTCACTGCCAAAGGTAAGTGAATCTCTCCACGACCTCAACATCTCACCACAAAAACGGTAACAGAACAGGATAGCAGCATCCAGACGTCATATGAACGGAATCTCAGTTTTGACCAGGAAACCCTTAATCCAGCGGCTCCTGACTCCTCATCAGCACCACGAGGGCCCTTTAAAAAGCGATATCTACGAGTTCTCCGCAAAGATGACCGTGCATCATCGGCCCGAAATCAAGGTCCGAGATCTTGACATTCCAAACGAGGCACCGCAGGCTGATCTCTGACATCCTCCCAGAATTCTCAGTCAAAAAGTCTGAAAAGTGTGGGGCCAGTAACACACCCCTGAGAACTCCAGTAACAACTGAAATAAGTCACAGATGCTCACCACCAGGCATCTCACAGCCACTCTCAGTGCAGAGTAACAAGTTCCAGACATAGATCGATCCAGTTTTTGGTGGCACCCTCACTTAGACAAGGACATCCTCCAGAGGGCTCCCGACTCAACTGAATCAAACACTTTACAGAGATAACATTGGCTGCAAGCAGCCCCTGACGAAGAAAACCTTCCTCAAAAGCCTCTGTTGTGTAGGTGGATGCTCTTTGAGCTTTCTTAGCACCTTGCAGTACGTTATTCGATTTTTCTTTTACCATGTGTATCAAGTTCGGAAACCCGCTTATACCACACACTTAAACAACCACCCTATTTAACATGGTCCAAGTAAGGCAAAACTCGAGGTTCTTGGAAGTGCTAAGGAAGGTGCAATTTGGTGTTCTCCAGTGTTCAAGCGTGTATAATTAATATTAACATAAATTTTTTATTAAAAGATTGTAAAAGTGTTATAAATTGAATTAATTCAAAATTTACCGCTGTTCTCCCACCATTTTCCGCAGTGTCAATTACACTCACCATATCTTAGCAGCGCACTTCAGTTTCTCGTGACCATTGAATGTGTCCATCTATGACGTCATTAAAAACAACAAATTAAGTTTTCCTGTTTGAATTGTTATTTAATTTGCTTCGATGCCAGACAGGCAGAGTAAATAGATTGATCTCCAACGGTGACAGCTACCTCTTGCGCATACGTATATCTAGGATGAATTCAGAGAGAATAATACTGCTAAACGGCATGAACCAATGCTAACCCGCTTCTTCGCTGTTGCGCTACATATGGGGTAAAAAAATATGACGCCTACTTCCAGTGGCTGACTATGGAAATGGATACTTCGATGTTTCCAGTGATTCTTGCTGACGATAACCTGCATGAGACTTAAGTCTTCTGCTGATTGAAATGCACATTCCTTTTATTAGATCACCATCTTCTTCTTTTTTCTTTGTCAATGACATTTTAAAAAGCATACACAATATAGAGGCTCATTGAAGAGTGAGTGAGAAATGGGCGTTAAACAAACATACAACTTCTAACTTATAATGGCACTCGGTTAGAGAACTATTCACTCCACCAGAGCTGAAAGTTACGTTTGTATCCACACTGTTACCAGCGACCTTCGCTTGTAATCCCACCATATCCCTATTTTTGTACTTCCCAATTCTTGAACCATTGATTCTACAGGACAGACAGACAAGCAGGGCTGAATACATAACCTCTGTCCAACCTTTGGTGTTGGAGAGATAAAGAAGGAAGCAGCACACAGCTAACTTGCCAAGTAAGAGCGTTTGGTAGGAAGGATTTCCATCATGTGCTGCCTTTCGGCTGCGGTTGCATCATTGAGTTAGGGGCGCGTCGAGCCGCCTCGATATAGCAATTCCCCAATTACCAGTGAGGAAGTCTGGCTAAAGGGTGAAGCATCAACCGGGACTTCAAGTGAACGGATCAACTCAAGGCCCAGATCCACCCTACCACCGCAAAACGCTAACCACCAGCGCTAGGAAGGTTAATGGCGGAGAGATATCGCCGGAGGATGAAGGAGAACACGAGACTTGGACGCACAACTTCTTGAAATACCTGGAGGAGAGAGTGGGATTCGGAGAAATTGGAGAAAGAGGACAAACAAGAGTGCGAGGTGTGTAATTATTAACTCTATTTTGGGAGTTTAACCAGGGTGTGTTCAGTTACCAAGCAGCTAACTAGCACTTGCCAGCCAGCCGTTCTTACCAACGGTTTTGATTGAGTGCTTGTTTGAGTGCTTAAGCCATTTGGCAAGTTCCACAAGAAACTATGGTCACTGAAACCATCCCTGGAGGGGATACTGAAAAAAAGGCATGTGTCCTGGAGGAACGGGGATGGTCAGAGAGCTGACATAGCAGAGGAGTTACACAGTTAAAAAAAGGAGAAGATGTTAAAAAAACAAAACGGAAGAGGCAACTTACCTATCTACAGTGTGAGAAACAAGCCTTGTGGTTGACCTCATAACAGAGAATCACAATCATGTTGAGAGCTTGAGGTTCAGTAAAGAGACAAATGTAATGCTGTGGTCACCAGCCCAAAGGGAAAAGCAGAACTCCATTTGAGCTGTAGACGAGGGCTTGTTGACTGTCTGTGGCTGTGAATTGTTCTGATATTTTCAGGAATTGCTTTGGAATGTCAGAGATGACCAATCTGCAGCTGACTATGGAGGCCAGCTTTGCTGAATTGTCAGCATCTTCCAATCGTGCAGGAACAGTGGAACAAAAAGGCAGAAAAAATTATTGGGAGACAAAAGCAGGAAAGCAGAAAATAAGTAATTTTAAGAGAAAAGAAAACTTTCCTGCCAGTCCACCTCAATAAATATTCAACCTTCCAGCCAACTCCATATTGATAAACATTTACTCCTAAAGCTAACCTATCCTATCTTCTATGCCTGGTGTTGGCTTTGCGGCGAGGGTGGCTGGCTTGGGATCCGAAGGTCCTGAGTTTGAGTTTTGCCTGGCCACTGATTAAACACCAGGTGGGGTTGACTCGTCTGCTTCATCCTTCCCAAGTCGGCGAACTGAACATCATTGTACTGGTAATAGTGTGTGGGGCCGAGTTTCGGTGGCGATAAACGACCACTAGATGGACAGTGAGTCGTCTCCCACCGAACACCCGGAATTATAGGTCGTCACGAGGATAACTCCGGAGCCGAATGGTGTCACTGAGAGGACCGTGGTCACCAATATTTCAACGGTGTGAGGTAGGTCCACTGTCTTACTCCAATTTACCTACGTACTCATGCCGTCAAACTACAGGGGAAACCACACCTCCGGTTGACTTTGTCCAATTGAGTCGCTCATCACCCGACTCGGATCTGTGTAACCGAGCGGAGTTACCGAAGCCGCGCCGGCCAAATGAACAATTTACCAGCCCGAATGGCCTTACTAATTCTCCAACACGCACCGTGCTAAACCAATGAAGGAAAAACGAGGACGAGCTGAAACATTCAACAATAGATATTTATTACAATAGGTGGGGAAGGAAGAAATAAAGGGCAGAGTTAAACCGACTATAAGAAATGAAATGCAAATAATGACCAAGGCACTTAACAGTTTTACTAAAGACGGGCCCACACACAGACACACACACACACACACACACACACAGACACACACAACACACACACACACACACACACACACACACACAAGTGACCCCAATGGTCTTTATTGAAGTCTTCCAGCTCGAGGAAAGGGAGCTGGAGACCAGAGCTGTGCTTGGACCTGTCCACCTCGTGTGGTCTTCGATGATCCGGCTCGACGGGGCTCGAAACCCGCAACACGATGCCACTCAAGCACAGGGACGGAGGAAAAGCGTCGGACGCCAGGTGGACGAGACGAGAGACGACCGAGCACTGCCAAGCCTGACTAGACCAGACGAGTCGATCTCCGGCACCTCGAACCCGATCACTGCCACAGCCAACACAGACCAGACGAGTCGATCTCTGGCACCTCAAACACCGATCGCCAAAACCCTGACGCTCTTTCAAGGCCCTGCGTGTTCCTTATATTGCATTTCTCCTGCGAGCTGGGGTGTCGTGGGAAGGATCGCCGCTTGAGACGTCTCGCCTCTCATTGGTCGAGAGGCTTGGGGAAAGTTCACCGTCTGAGACGTCTCACCTCCCATTGGTCCGGGTTCATGGGAACGTCGGTGTCTGAGACGTCTCACGCTTCCCATTGGTTCGAGGGGAACATTCCATCTCTCTGGGGCGGAGTCGGAGCTCTGTGCGCCGAGGAAACTTCCCCCACGTACGTGGTCGAAACGCACGTAGACTAAGGCGTCGGTGTGTGGAAGAGAGGTGAAGGCGTGTTGTTGTAAAACGAATCTGCCACAGCGCACACACGTAATTCCCCCCTGTAGACACAGGTCGGGGGCCTCTAACTCTAAACACACACTTACCTATATAACGTTCTATAGGGACCCTGGCCTGTTGGTCGTTTGGGTTCCAGATTCGTAACAATAGGGTACAGTGGCATGGCTCATGTCCCTAACAAATGATGCAACCAGCAGCTGCAAGCTGCACACACTTTATGTGTGTTTCTATATTATATATATAATATATAATATATATATATATATATATATATAATATATATATATATATGTATTAATATTATACTAATATATTATATATATAATTTCCACCAGTCTGTTGGTCTATTCCCTCCAGGGAGGAGTTTCCCAGTTAATGGAGTTGATTCCCCCCATTCAGGGAGGGGCTTCAAAATCAAATCGTCACCATTTTGTTTGCTCCGTGCAGCTTCTTTTGTAAGGCTCGCACTTTCCTACACTCTCACAGCTTGATCTTGGCTCCAATTCGATATCTCATTTCATTTTTCATGGTCACTGAGATGGTTTAATAATTGGTTGCAAAAGACGAGTGGAAAATTGGATGAAAATTAACGTTTTCAGACAAAAATGCATTTTAAGTGAAATTAAGGCCTGTGATACAAAGTCCATTCAGACTCCCTCACTGCTTTATCCAAACTCCAATTCACCTTCTGATTTCATGTGTTTTTTTGTCGGCGTTAAGATGGTTTAACACTCGGTTTCAGTAAAAGGTGATAAAACTGAACAAATACCGGCGTTTCATACCTGCCAACCCCTTTTTGAAGGAAAAGCGGTAGGCTGGCGACGCGTCCCTAGGGGGGGTCCTGGGGCATGCCCCCCCGTAAAAATTTCAAAAAAAATGAAGCAAAATGGTGCAATCTCCTGCATTTTGAGACCACACAGACCAAAATGGCGCGTTGTCTTGAAATGAATGCCCGCTGTTTCCTGTCTAGTTTTGCGTTCGTTTTCTCACGGCAAGATCGTATTACACGCGGCTGTTCTACATTCTACAAAACTCGTGCCTGACCTTGATTTCTTATCTCGTCAGCGATTGGTTATTCTTCCAAACTAAGCATGACCAATGGGACCACAGGAAACAGCGGGCATTCATTTCAAGACAACGCGCCATTTTGGTCTGTTGGTCTCAAAAGCAGGAGATTGCACCATTTTGCTTCTTTTTTTTGAAATTTTTACGGGGGGCATGCCCCAGGAACCCCCTAGGACGCGTCGCCAGCCTACCGCTTTCCTTCAAAAAGGGTTGCAGGTATGAACGGCCGTATTTGTTCAGTTTTATCACCTTTTTCTGAAACGCGAGTGTTAAACCATCTTAACGCCGACAAAAAACACATGAAATCAGAAGGTTGAATTTGGAGTTTGGAATAAAGCAGTGAGGGAGTCTGAATGACTTTGTATCACAGGCTTAATTTCACTTAAAATGCATTTTTGTCTGAAAACGTTAATTTTCATCCAATTTTCCACTCGTCTTTGCAACCAATTATTAAACCATCTCAGTGACCATGAAAAATGAAATGAGATATCGAATTGGAGCCAAGATCAAGCTGTGAGAGTGTAGGAAAGTGCGAGCCTTACAAAAGAAGCTGCACGGAGCAAACAAAATGGTGACGATTTGATTTGAAGCCCCTCCCTGAATGGGGGAATCACTCCATTAACTGGGAAACTCCTCCCTGGAGCGGACAGAACCAACAGACTGGTGGAAATTATATATATATATATATATACATATATAATATATATATATATATATATTATATATATATATATATATATATATTATATATTATATAATATATAAATATAGAACACACAAAAAGTGTGTGCAGCTTGCAGCTGCTGGTTGCATCATTTGTTAGGACATGGCCATGCCACTGCTACCCTATTGTTACGAATCTGGAACCAAACGCACACAACAGCCAGGGTCCCTATAGAACAGTTATATAGGTAAGTGTGTGTTTAGAGTTAGGGCCCCCTACCTGTGTCTACGGGAATTACGTGTGTGCGCTGTGGGAGATTCGTTTACAACAACACGCCTTCACGCTCTCTTCCTCACACCGACGCCATTGTCTACGTGCGTTCGACCACGTACGGTGGGGAGTTTCCTCGGCCACCAGAGCTCCGACTCCGCCCCAGAGAGATGGAATGTTCCCCTCGAACCAATGGGAAGCGTGAGACGTCTCAGACACCGACGTTCCCATGAACCCGGACCAATGGGAGGTGAGACGTCTCAGACGGTGAACTTTCCCCAAGCCTCTCGACCAATGAGAGGCGAGACGTCTCAAGCGGCGATCCTTCCCACGACACCCCAGCTCGCAGGAGAAATGCAATATAAGGAACACGCAGGGCCTTGAAAGAGCGTCAGGGTTTTGGCGATCGGTGTTTGAGGTGCCAGAGATCGACTCGTCTGGTCTGTGTTGGCTGTGGCAGTGATCGGGTTCGAGGTGCCGGAGATCGACTCGTCTGGTCTAGTCAGGCTTGGCAGTGCTCGGTCGTCTCTCGTCTCGTCCACCTGGCGTCCGACGCTTTTCCTCCGTCCCTGTGCTTGAGTGGCATCGTGTTGCGGGTTTCGAGCCCCGTCGAGCCGGATCATCGAAGACCACACGAGGTGGACAGGTCCAAGCACAGCTCTGGTCTCCAGCTCCCTTTCCTCGAGCTGGAAGACTTCAATAAAGACCATTGGGGTCACTTGTGTGTGTGTGTGTGTGTGTGTGTGTGTGTGTTGTGTGTGTCTGTGTGTGTGTGTGTGTGTGTGTGTGTCTGTGTGTGGGCCCGTCTTTAGTAAAACTGTTAAGTGCCTTGGTCATTATTTGCATTTCATTTCTTATAGTCGGTTTAACTCTGCCCTTTATTTCTTCCTTCCCCACCTATTGTAATAAATATCTATTGTTGAATGTTTCAGCTCGTCCTCGTTTTTCCTTCATTGGTTTAGCACGGTGCGTGTTGGAGAATTAGTAAGGCCATTCGGGCTGGTAAATTGTTCATTTGGCCGGCGCGGCTTCGGTAACTCCGCTCGGTTACACAGATCCGAGTCGGGTGATAGCGACTCAATTGGACAAAGTCAACCGGAGGTGTGGTTTCCCCTGTAGTTTGACGGCATGAGTACGTAGGTAAATTGGAGTAAGACAGTGGACCTACCTCACACCGTTGAAATATTGGTGACCACGGTCCTCTCAGTGACACCATTCGGCTCCAGGAGTTATCCTCGTGACGACCTATAATTCCGGGTGTTCGGTGGGAGACGACTCACTGTCCATCTAGTGGTCGTTTATCGCCACCGAAACTCGGCCCCACACACTATTACCAGTACAATGATGTTCAGTTCGCCGACTTGGGAAGGATGAAGCAGACGAGTCAACCCCACCTGGTGTTTAATCAGTGGCCAGGCAAAACTCAAACTCAGGACCTTCGGATCCCAAGCCAGCCACCCTCGCCGCAAAGCCAACACCAGGCATAGAAGATAGGATAGGTTAGCTTTAGGAGTAAATGTTTATCAATATGGAGTTGGCTGGAAGGTTGAATATTTATTGAGGTGGACTGGCAGGAAAGTTTTCTTTTCTCTTAAAATTACTTATTTTCTGCTTTCCTGCTTTTGTCTCCCAATAATTTTTTCTGCCTTTTTGTTCCACTGTTCCTGCACGATTGGAAGATGCTGACAATTCAGCAAAGCTGGCCTCCATAGTCAGCTGCAGATTGGTCATCTCTGACATTCCAAAGCAATTCCTGAAAATATCAGAACAATTCACAGCCACAGACAGTCAACAAGCCCTCGTCTTACAGCTCAGATGGAGTTCTGCTTTTCCCTTTGGGCTGGTGACCACAGCATGCACATTTGTCTCTTTACTGAACCTCAAGCTCTCAACATGATTGTGATTCTCTGTTATGAGGTCAACCACAAGGCTTGTTTCTCACACTGTAGATAGGTAAGTTGCCTCTTCCGTTTTTGTTTTTTTAACATCTTCTCCTTTTTTTAACTGTGTAACTCCTCTGCTATGTCAGCTCTCTGACCATCCCCGTTCCTCCAGGACACATGCCTTTTTTTCAGTATCCCCTCCAGGGATGGTTTCAGTGACCATAGTTTCTTGTGGAACTTGCCAAATGGCTTAAGCACTCAAACAAGCACTCAATCAAAACCGTTGGTAAGAACGGCTGGCTGGCAAGTGCTAGTTAGCTGCTTGGTAACTGAACACACCCTGGTTAAACTCCCAAAATAGAGTAATAATTACACACCTCGCACTCTTGTTGTTCCTCTTTTCTCCAAGTTTTTCTCCGAATCCACTCGTCCCTCCGGATTTCAAGAAAGTTGTGCGTCCAAAGTCTCGTGTTCTCCTTCATCCCTCCGGCGGATATCGTCTCGCCCATTTAACCCTTCCTACGCTTGGTGGTTAGGGTTGCGGTTAGGGTGTGATTGGTCTTGTTCGATCCGTTTCACGAGTCACAGGGTGACAGTGTCGATCTTCTGACCATGCATTCCTCCTGGTAATTGGAATTGCTATTCGAGCGGCATCGACGCGCCCCTAACTCAACTGATTGCAACCGCAGCCGAAAGGCAGCACATGATGGAGGAATCCTTCCTACCAACGCTCTTACTTGCAAGTTAGTCTGTGTGCTGCTTCCTTCTTTATCGCCCAACACCAAAAGGTTGGACAGAGGTATGTATTCAGCCCTGCTTGTCTTGTTGCATGGGATCATCGGTCAAGACTGTGGACAGCAACAAATTGGATTGTGAGACAAAGCGAATCTTTGGTTCGCTTGTCAGTGCGTCAGTGAATACCAAAACGTAAACTGTCAGCTCTGGTGGAGGTAGTTCTCTAACCGTAGTGCTCATTATAGTTAGAGTGTATGTTTGTTTTAACGCCCATTTCTCCTCACTCTTGCATGAGCCTCTGATATTGGTGTATCTTTTTTAAATGGTCATTGACAAAGAAAAAAAAAAAGATGGTGATCTAATAAAAAGGAATGTGCATTTCAATCAGCAGAAGATCTTAGTCTCATCAGGTTATCTCGCAGAGAATCACTGAAACATCGAACGTATCCATTTCCCATAGTCAGCCACTGGAAGAGGCTCATATTTTTTTACCCCATGTAGCGCAACAGCGAAGAAGCAGGGTTAGTCATTGGTCATGCCGTTTAGCAGTATTATTCTCTCTGAATTCATCCTGATATACGTATGCGCAGAGATGTAGGCACCTTATGGAGATCAATCTATTTACTCTGCCTGATCCTTGGAGTCAAGCAAATTAAAACAATTCAAACAGGAAACCTTAATTGTTGTTTTTAATGACGTCATAATGCACACATTCATGGTCACGAGGAACTGAATGCCTGCTAAGATATGGTGAGTGAATGACACTGCGGAAAATGTGTGGGAGAAACAGCGGTACAATTTTGGAATTAATTCAATTTAAACACTTTTAACAATCTTTTAATTAAAAAATTTATTTAATATTATTATACACGTTGAAACACTGGAGAACACAAATTCACCTTCCTTAGCACTTGCAAAGAACCTCAGAGTTTTGGCCTATTGGACCATGTTAAATAGGGGTGTTGTTTAAGTGTGGTGGTATAAAGCAGGGTTTTCCGAAGCTGATACACATGGTAAAAGAAAAACTCAATACGTACTGCAAAGGTGCTAAGAAAGCTCAAAGAGCATCCACTACACAACAGAGGCTTTTGATGGAAGGTTTTCCCTGTCGTCAGGGGCTGCTTGCCAGCCAATGTGATCTCTGTAAAGTGTTTGATTCAGTTGAAGTCGGGATGCCTCTGGAGGATGTCCTTGTCTAAGTGGGTGCCACCAAAAACTGATCGATCTATGTCATGGAACTGTACTCTGCACGTGAGAGTGCGCTGTGAGATGTGGTGGTTAGCCATCTCTGACTTTATTTCAGTTGTTACTGGAGTTATCAGGGGTGTGTGTACTGGCCCCACACTTTTCAGACTTTTATGAGCTAGAATTCTGGGGAGGATGTCAGAGGATCAAGCCTGCGGTGCTCGTTTGGGAATGTCAAGATCTTCGGACCTTGAATTTCGGCCATGATGCACGTCATCCTTTGCGGATGAGACTCTAGATATCGCTTTTTAAAGGGCCCTGGGTGCTGATGAGGAGTCGGAGCCGCTGGATTAAGGTTTCTGGTCCAAAACTGAGATTCCAGGCTTCAATTGAGTCTTGGATGCTGCTATCCTGTCTGTTACCGTTTTTGTGGTGAGGATCGTTGAGGTCGTGGAGAGAGTTCACGTACCTTGGCAGTGACATTCATGTCTGCTGCTGGCTGTAGCAAGAGGTCAATAGACGTCTGGGTCGGGCGGGGGAATCATGATTCCACGTGGATCATGTGTGTGGTGCTGTCGGTACCTGTGAGGGCGATGAAAGTTCCGAGGTCTTCAAGTCCTTGGTGCTTTCCAATCCTTGCTCTTGATGGATGTTTGAGACTTGTGACTCTGCCAAGTGATCTGAGACGGAGATAATCCGTTGTGTACCAGGTCTCCTCGGAGATTCTTGGCGATCGCTGTCGGACTTTGTGTTCCAACGAGCGGTTGCTGAATGAGATCAAAATGACATTTGCCTACTCTGCATAGTTTGTGAGCGTCATGCTGGCTGGCTGTACTGGGCATGTTTGACTCGTTTTCCTGATCGTGATCCTGCTCACAGATTGCTCTCATGCAAGGGGAGCCTCGTGAGTGTGAGGAGGCCAATGGCGTCGACGCACGTGGCCGTGGTTGCAGCATGGTTGATCATCATCTCAAGGACGATGGGGATGGGCCAGGCATCTGCCTAGGGCATGGGCCAGACGGAGGGCCGCTGGAGTACCGACTGGAAGTGGCGCAGCGACTCGCTGCTCTGCGCGCATGCTTCCCATACCCAACCTGACCTGAACCTTTCGGCCAACGAGGTCAACAACAGGCCGAATTTCTTAAAAATTGGTCAATTTTCATCCAATTGAAGTTGAAATTTTAAACAAGATTGCAATATCGAGTCCTTAAAATCAACCAATCATCTATTTTGAAGTCAACATCGCAAAAGTCAAGCATGGCCAAATGTCTCAACGATAAGGCCAATTTTTGAAATCGCAGTTTTCATACCATGACTTGAAATGTTGAAAGGATTTTCATATCAGTCAGTGAATTCAACCACATTTGTTGTTGAGGTCAACATCGGCCAAATGGTCAACATAAACACGCAATTACTGAAATCCTCAGTTCATCTGATTGACTATGAGTTTGAACAGAGATTGTGATATCAGGTTAATAAATTCAACCACCATTTTATTGTTTGAGGATCAACATAGGCCAGATTGTCTTCTAAAATTGTAATTTTCATCTGATTGACTTGGAAATTGAAGAGGATTTGCATATTTTGGTCATTGAATAACTACCAACTTAACTTTGAGGTCAACATTAGGCCAAAAATATCAACAAAGGCCAATTCTGAATCCTCAATTTTCATTCGATTGACTTGAAATTTGACACAGAATTTGCATATCAGGTTATTAAATCAACACATCCATTAGTTTATGAGGTCAACATAGACCAGAAGGTCAACATCGGCCGAGATTTTCTAAAATTGTCAATTTTCATCCGATTTGATGGTAATTAGAACAGGTTTTTCAGATGATCAGCTCAACTGGAATTCAACCACCATTTATTTTTGAGGTCAACATTAGCGCCAGAATTTCTAAATATTGTCAATGTTTCATCTGATTGACTTGAAATTTGAACAGGATTTGCAGCATTTGTCACTAAATTCAACCACCAATCTATTTTTACCAGTCCAGTTATTTGTGTAAAACCTGAAAATATTGTTACAACGATGATTATGGCAAGCAGATATGCTTGCTGTATGTGCAGGAAAAGCGCAGCGACATTCCACTGTGAGTGTCTGTGATGAAATGCATGGACTATTGAGCAGCCATTGTATTTGCAACAGTGGTCAAAATGAATATGAATGGTAGCCAAATAATATGATTCATTGTATTCTTCTGTTTTTCTTTTGTCAGTGCAAATATTGGTGCTGACAATAGCTTCGAGGTAGCGTAACTCGCTTTGGAGCTGTATGGCTGGTTTGATTGCGGACTGCGCTTGATGGGATAAAACTATTATGCTGGTGTTTCACTTGCAGCGTTGTTGCCCTCCTGGGTGTGCTATCATTCCGAGGGACGTTATCAGGATATCCTGTCTTGCTAAAATTTACTGGGGGGGGGGGGGGGTGTTTTAAAATCCACAGTACTTTCAAGTGACATGAGAGAAGTTTGTTTCAGTCTCTGGGGGGCCAATTTACAATTCTTTATCTGAAAACACAGGGCAAAACTGCATTCAGCAACAGTGGCCAAACCCCAACCTCCTAATAATGCAACGAACAAGCCAAATTAATGATTGAATCCGGTTAAATATACCGTATATTCCTACAGGAAGTATCGAACATTCCATGAAAACAAAAAAACCACCAAGTTATTCACATCGCACAGGAAAATCGTTCAATCATCTAATAAATGAGATCTAAACAAGAATGAAAGATACTATTAACATATGAGAGAAGTTTGTCACGTCCAGGGGTTTAGCCCTACCTGGATGGATGGCCAAACGGTTGTCCCTTGGAGGCCACAGACGAGACTCCGGAGATTAATGCACGCGTGGAACAAGAAATGCTCGGCACCTCAACCGGGGCGGTAGCAATACAGCACAGCGTTTTACTCTCGAACCACAACCGATACCCCGGACACAAGCTAGTGAAAATGTATTAAATGGGTTAATTTAAATGACAGTAATCTAAATATGTACAAATGAAACAATAATTCAAAGTTAATAATTAATGGAAAGAAAATTGTGTTGGGTAATCTACGGCTTAAATTTCCTATAAGAGGCGCCTCCGCATCAGACGCACTCAGAACACACTCAGACACACACTCAGAACACACTCAGACACACACAGACAACACACACACATACACACACACACACACACACACACACAAGGGGCATATAAAAAATGATGAAATCCCTTTAGTTTCCTTCACTTAGCTGAATCCAGGTGATCTTTTCGGACTTGACGATGAACCCGTCATCAGCGTGCGAGTAAACGCATCCCCAAAATGGCGCCAGAGCATTCGTGAGGTAATATTGGACCTCAGGGCTCCCGAACCGCGGTGTCTTTCTTTTTCTTCGTCGGGGCACCGCTTTCATGCCCATCCGGCTCTCTAAACAAGATGGCGCCGCTTCCTTTTCGGCGATATAACACACGAGGCTTCCCAGGTCCGTCTCTCACTGACCGGCCAAGAGTCCAATGGCCTGGGTCTTGCTCAGACGCGACAATTTTACTCTCAGTAACGAACGTTAGAAAAGTTCTTTGATGGCTAATGTGTATATATTAAATACGCTTTACCTGCTTTACTTGTGAATGTTTTCTTGCAATCTGATAAATGCCGTGTTGGTGTCGTTGCGATTCTGTAAAGATTCTCTTACCCGTTTTTTCCCCCTATAATCTCCAACCGGAAAGGGAGGAGACATTTCGGTTTTTGGCTGAATGGTGCCGTGTGGTGTGTGTGTGTGTGTGTGTGTGTGTGTGTGGTGTGTGTGTTGGTTGGCCGCATCTGGCCTTGATCAAATTGTTGTGCAGTAAGGAGTTTCCAACGTTTCTACATCATCCCCCGGTACGAGCCTTCCTTACTGTCGGATTCCAGAGGCCTACGTTTTCAACGAATTCGAGAATCACGCAGTTATTTTGTCGAGCCGAGAGGAAGAAAGCGAAGCGAGATCCTCCCGTCCAGTTCATTTCCCCTACTCACAACTACAACGTCAACACCTCACTCTTCTTCATGCATCTAAGAGAAAGCCGGCTGTAATGCCCTGCTCTTTCGATACCGCGATCTGCTCTCCTCGTTCTGTCGCGCTTTGAGGCCCTTCGTCTCCAACCGTGTCGTCTCCTCCTAAAAACGACCTTGCTCCCCGCTCCTCATGCTTGCCGAGACGCGCTCTGGTTTCTTCATCCGATTCGCCTCCTCAACAGCACCAAACTCCACTCGTGCGTATTGGCTTCTTGCTAACGAGCGAGGCTGCTTCGTCTTCTTTGACCAACAATGGCCTCTCTCGCCTCTTCTTAATTCCATCCTGCTCTCATGTCACGCCCATCCATCACCAGCGCTCGGGGGGCAAATGACCCCTCGCCCGCCGCTAACCCTCCCGCCCTTTGAGGCGGGGCTCTCCTACTTGTCATTTGCAGCTCAAGTTGTAATGTCCGTTGCTGTTACAAAAACGTAAATTCTTCATACTGGCTTGCAATATAACACATGGGAAAAGTCAACGGAGGGCGATTAATACTGGGGGAATTAATATCCTTATCCTATCTAATATAACAGTGCACCCCCACCCCATAGGTGGTGATAAGTAACTCTGAAGCTTATACAGTTTTTCCCCGACTCAGTTTTACTTTCGACTGTCTCCGACACGTCCAACGAGCCAGCCAACTCCATACGGATCCTATCTTCGAGAAAATTCCTCCATTTTTAACCCACACAACATAACAAAAAAAATGTAAATCATTGTTGAAAACACTGGCCATTTGTGTGTATTTAAAAATAGGGGCAAGGGCTCTATGGCTCTCAATCTGACAGTGCTCCTGATTTCCATTGGTGCTCCCTCTTGGGTGGGTCAAAAAACAAGGCAGTCACTCTATTGGAATTCGACAGGGGGCAGAATTACCAGCAGACTTGTAGCATTGTCCCAGTGCAAGTTGGTGGGTTCTCTATTTTTTATTTAAATACAAGCTTACCAACCCCTCTGGCCTTGGCCACACACTTGCCCCATCCTCAAAAAACTTTTGCCCTTCCCACACCACCCACTCAACAACAATGCTTTCCTTAGAAACCCCTGCCTACATCCGCTCACCGACAGCGGACTCCCAAAGTCCAGACTGGTTCAGGCCCTGACCTTGCATTCATCGGTCATCTTATTCACTCGATTTTGGAATTGTTCTCCGTGTTCCGTTGTCTCCTACTCATTCGGTCTTCCCAATGCACTTGCCCATCACGAATCTTCAGGCGCTCACCGAAAACACAGTCCACAATCTCGTTCTCAATAAAACAGCGCTGATGATTACACATACTTCTGGGGCTGGGGTTCTATTACATTAATTGAAATAAAAATTTGTTGTTTAAATTTTGGGCCATTGGGTATGAGTCTTGCACCTGGCGAAGGTGGATGGGTGACTATTGCACACCGCCCAGTCTGTATGTCAATCTGTGTGGTGGTCCCGCATTTTCCAATAATTTTTTTTGCTTTAATATGGTTTTCTTCTCTGCAAAGCCGTTTGTCCGAATTTGATGCGAAACATTAACGATGCATAATAGGGAGATTTTCCCCTATGGAGAATATTTGTTGCTAACGTCTGGACATCACAAACAAGCAGCCACGTGGATTGGCACTCATATTGGATTATAGGGAAAAAAATTATTTTGGCTAAAATACGTGTTCACAAAC
>CM068956.1:26609400-26621477 GCA_035128595.1 Eptatretus atami | reverse complement strand
ACAGGGGTCGACTCAGCCTTTATCCTTCTGAGGTCGGTGAAATGAGTACCAGTGTACTGGTGGAGGGGCACAACATCAGCTCCAAGAAATGATAGCTTCCCAACAGCCAGCTGCCATGCACAAGAACAGAACAGATTGATTTGACTTGAGAGGAGGGAGGGGGAAAGGATGCTGCACAGGTGAGAGGATGGAGGGAAAGGATGCTGCACAGGTGAGAGGGTGGGGGGTGGGAGGAGGGGAAAGGATCCTGCACAGGTGAGAGGGAGGGGGGAGGAGGGGGAAAGGACCCTGCACAGGTGAGAGGGGGGAGGAGGGGAAAGGATCCTGCACAGGTGAGAGGGAGGGGGGAGGAGGGGGAAAGGATCCTGCACAGGTGAGAGGGAGGGGGGAGGTGATGAGCTGTGGGAGAGGGTGTGGAGTGATTTACTTCTGCCTTGACTTGATAGGGGAGAACCTGCCTTGACTTGATAGGGGGAGAACCTGCCTTGACTTGATATGGGGGAGAACCTGCCTTGACTTGATAGGGGGGAGACCTGCCTTGACTTGATAGGGGGAGAAAACCTGCCTTGACTTGATAGGGGGAGAACCTGCCTTGACTTGATAGGGGGGAGAACCTGCCTTGACTTGATATGGGGGAGAACCTGCCTTGACTTGATATGGGGAGAACTGCCTTGACTTGATAGGGGGAGAACCTGCCTTGACTTGATAGGGGGAGAACCTGCCTTGACTTGATATGGGGGAGAACCTGCTTGACTTATAGGGGGAAACCTGCTTGACTTGATATGGGAGAACCTGCTCTTGACTTGATATGGGGGAGAACCTGCCTTGACTTGATATGGGGGAGAACCTGCCTTGACTTGATAGGGGGAGAACCTGCCTTGACTTGATATGGGGAGAACCTGCCTTGACTTGATATGGGGGAGAACCTGCCTTGACTTGATATGGGGGAGAACCTGCCTTGACTTGATATGGAGAACCTGCCTTGACTTGATAGGGGGAGAACCTGCCTTGACTTGATAGGGGGAGAACCTGCCTTGACTTGATAGGGGGAGAAACTGCCTTGACTTGATATGGGGGAGAACCTGCCTTGACTTGATAGGGGGGAGAACCTGCCTTGACTTGATATGGGGAGAACCTGCCTTGACTTGATATGGGGAAACCTGCCTTGACTTGATATGGGAAACCTGCCTTGACTTATATGGGAGAACCGCCTTGACTTGATAGGGGGAGAACCTGCCTTGACTTGATATGGGGGAGAACCTGCCTTGACTTGATATGGGGGAGAACCTGCGCATGTGACTTGATATGGGAGAACCTGCTTACTTGATATGGGGAGACCTGCCTTGACTTGATAGGGGAGACCTGCCTTGACTTGATATGGGGAAACCTGCTTGACTTGAATGGGGAAACTGCCTTGACTTGATATGGGGAGAACTGCCTGACTTGATAGGGGAGAACCTGCCTTGACTTGATATGGGAGAACTGCCTTGACTTGATATGGGGAATGCCTATGAATGGGGAGAACCTGCCTTGACTGATATGGGAGAACCTGCCTTGACTTGATATGGGGGAGAACCTGCTTGACTTGATATGGGGGAGAACTGCCTTACTGATATGGGGAAACCGCACTTGACTCCTTACTTTCTGTCTTTCTTTTAAACTTGAAAGCGTCGAATACACTTCACTCCACAAATTAAAATTGCTTAAAACCAAACATTATTAATAAATATTGGATTCCATCGTTATAGTCCACATATTCAAATAACAACATACAAAGTTTTTCGAAGTATTGTTTAATTATATTATTGGTAAATAGTTATCACTCACCTGAAATAAATTATTATATATACCCTGGGAACATGAAAAAATACAATTAGACTGCAGTTCGATCATTATTTCAGTTTTCCCTTCCAGGGAACCCCCTTCTACTCCCCCTTCCTCTTCCCTCATCTCTCGCCCTCCTCTCCACTTCACTCCTCTCCTCCTCACTCCTCTCCTCCTCACTCCTCTCTCCTCTCCTCCTCTCCCCTCACTCCTCTCTCCCTCACTCCTCCTCCTCATCCTCTCTCCTTCACTCCTCTCTCCTCACTCCTCTCCTCCTCATCTCTCCCCTCACCTCACTCCTCTCCTTCTTACTCCTCCCCCTCACTCTCTCCACTCACTCCTCCCTCACTCCTCTCTTCCTCATCCCGCCCCTCACTCCTCTCCCCTCACTCTCTCCTCCTCACTCCTCTCCCCTCACTCCTCTCCCTCACTCGTCTCCCCTCACTCCTCTCCCCTCACTCTCTCTTCCTCATTCCTCTCCCCTCACTCCTCTCCCCTCACTCGTCTCCCCTCATTCCTCTCCTCCTCACTCCTCTCCCCTCACTCTCTCCCCTCACTCCTCTCCTCCTCACTCCTCTCCCCTCACCTCACTCCTCTCCTTCTTACTCCTCCCCTCACTCCTCTCCACTCACTCCTCTCCCCTCACTCCTCTTCCTCATTCCGCGCCCCCTCACTCCTCTCCCCTCACTCCTCTCCTCCTCACTCCTCTCCCCTCACTCTCTCCCCTCACTCGTTCCCCTCACTCCTCTCCCCTCACTCTCTCTCCTCATTCCTCTCCCCTCACTCCTCTCCCCTCACTCTCCCCCTCATTCCTCTCCCCTCCATTCTCTTCTCCCTCACCCCTCTCTTCCTCATTCCTCTACTCTCTCTCGGGTTAATTCAGCAGCCAACGAAGCTCAAACTCAGGACCCAAGGATCCCAAGCCAACCACCCTAATCACAAAGCCAACACCAGGCTTTAGTGAAGTCAATCAAGTCAAGGGATAAGTCAGTCTCTCCACACCCTCTCTCCCACCTCTCACCCCTACCTACGTCCTCTCCCCTGTGCAGTGTGCATGATGAGGGGGGTTGGGAGGAGAGAGAGGGAGAGAGAGTGTTGGAGGGGGAGAGAGTGGGGGGGATAATTCAGATGTTGAAATCACATTTTACGTGACGTAGAATTACACATTACAAACTGTATTTCACATGCACATGGACATGTATTCATATTTTATGTGAAGGAAATAAATTGAGTAGATTACATACTTTCTGGATCTGACGAATTGCCAGGAACCATTTTGTAAAACTCAAGATGTCCAAATGTCATGCACGTCTGATGTCTCTGCCTGTGGGTTTCTAGACATATACCATAAGAGGGATGTTTGTCTGTCTGCCTGTGTGTCACCATTTTGTCAGAGATGGCCAAACGGATCTTTGTCAAAATTTCTGAGGTTAATCAGTGAGTATCGGGGAGTGTTTTAGGGGAAAAAACAAACAAAAATTTTTTTGAAAAATTTGAAAACAAAAAGTTGGATTTTTTTTGTTTGTTTTAATTGCTCTGTAGTGCAGAAGCCTTTGTAGAGATGTGAAAGGTAATATTAAACGATCCCCACTCATTCTTTAGTGAGTGTGGGGAAGTGTTTTTGGCCCTCACAAAAAATTATAAAAAAAACAACAAAATTTGATTTCTTCAAAATTCCAACAGGATTACAACAGCAACGGGCAACACTGGGTACCCCTGCTAGTTCTAGATATTATGACAGCACATCTCTCTCTCTATACACACACACACACACACACACACACACACACACACACACACACCCCTTTATAACTTTAGGCCTTTTTCAAGTTTGAAAATCGTTGAAAACTGTATTCTCACAGTTAGTAACCTCGTGTCTGTCTGAGTGAATTTCTTCATACTATCGCGTCAATGGGTCTGACAAACGTCACCTGTCGTGCCAAGAACTTTTGCTACTCCTGAAGATCGCCGAGCTTACCAAACTCAAACTGTATTCAATTAACCCTCCGTTTACCTCTTAGAGCGGCTAATAATAATAATAATAAAAAGTTCTTATCGGTAAAATGGAGTTTATTCAAATAAATGCGGGGATAAGGGGAGATGTGACACAATCAATAAAATGGATGAATAACGAAGCAGTTGACAGACACACGTAGGGATGAGGGGGATCACGCAAATTTATGTACAAGGGGAGAAATACCCAACGATGGTCCCAAAAAATAAATACCAAGACTCGCACAACAATGGGGAACAAGCAAGGGCTCAAGCAAGCCACGAGCTGCTTTGGAGTCTGGTGCAGTCAGTACAGGCAGGTGTTGCACATGGCTGGGGAAGCATAGGACCGCTGAAGCACAGGGCCAGTGCGGCACAGGGCTGGAGGCTGACAATGAGGAGAGGTATGGCAATGAAGAGAGTAATAATGCCTCTTCAGACACCCAGCTAAAACTCCAACTGCTGCGCATAGTGCAGCTACAGCCCATATAAACTTTGGGTTTCTGAATATGATTCTGTGTACAGAGCGTCAGTGCTGCCAAAGCAGTTTCTTGGCAAAGGTTATAGCGTGTGGTTTGTTGTTGTGTTCCCAGCAGTATTTATAAGGTAGGAGTTTGTAATCTCTTCAGGGTGCCAGCGATATCTCGCATACTCTTCATGAAGGACACTGTGGGAACTTTAACGTCCACCAACTAATGCCTGTAGACGGGTCACCTGTTTGACGTCCATCCGAAGAATGGCACACACATTGATGATTCACCCTGCCTGTGAAACACCAGGATGACGGTCCATTCCTGGGTCAGGATTCGAACCCAGGCTAGACACCTTAGAGGTGAGTTTGTGTACTTCTCGGCCATCTTGCCATCCCTTTTATAATCGTGGTTAAAAAAAACAAACAAACAACAAAACATTCAAAAATTCACAACATTCATGCTTTTAATCCGATAAATGAAAGCATCCGGCATAGTACAGTACTTACAAAGATTGACATGAATGTGTTTGTGTTGTTTGGATGTGATGTAAAGTGAACCAAAACGTGTCGTGTTGAAGACTGCCCATCCTGCAGGGCCTTTTAGCTCATATCTCCGTGCCCTTCCTCATACTCCGGCCAACTGTATATCCTTGCCCCTTGACCTCCTTTTACGATGAAAAGCTTGGCATCTGTGTCTCGAGCTTGCTGGCAAGGCGTGAACACTTGAATGCCAATCTCAACATCTGCTGCGATTGATGCAATGCCATATCCAAATATAAAGTGATCATTGCTCCCTTTGTAAAAAATAAATAAATAAATAAATGGGAGTTGGGAATGGGGGGTATTTTATGAATGGCAGGTCATGTATGATATAGGATCAGTGAATAGCTCAGCAAGTGGAACCCCGACATGATTATCCTATGGAAACCTAACACTACATTTCAATTGGGAAATTAGTCCGAACAAGCTAACAAACTTGTATAAACTGCTGCAAATTAGATATATGGAGTCGAAGGAATAAAATAATTGTTTTGCTCAATTATTCCACTTTATGAGTTAAAAAAAACTATTGTCACATGCGTCCAGGAAAAAAACAAAAAACATGGATTCTTAGTGGCAAGGATCACAGATCCACAATTGGAAGTTATTTCAAGGTCAGATATAGCTCTTTCTCTACTAGACCATAATAGTTGAGGGTATTTCAAGCCTCTCACTGGTGGCTCGCTCAGATTTCCCACAGCCAGCAAGCGTTCCAGCAGGGGTAGAACAGCTAGACCTGAACAAGGGGGGCCGACTGGCTCTACGCCACCGTGTTTTCCCATGAGGTCTGGAAAAGCCGTAGAGGAAATTCCACTGTTGACATCAAACCCTGAGAGGCCATCACACAATAGCTTGGCTCGTTGTACGATCGTTCGGCGAATAGGACAACAATCCAGCGCTGCTGCACAATACAGTAGTTTATTTGAAATGATCAGAAACCTCCCTTGCCTTGTGTGGCCCCTGCTTCAATGAGCCAACCGTTATGGATTTTGTTATATTTAACCCCATAACCATAACAGTGTAGAGGTGCATGCCAAAGTCTATGTGGTGTATTCTAAATTCAGCACACCAAGCCGAAAGTGTACTGTCAATTAACAAATCCAACGCTCCCTCCCCTCATCGCATTTACATTTTCTCCATTGCACTCTTTGCCTTCATGATGGACATAATATTCTTTGCTGGCAGTCATAAATAAAGGCACAAGCAGTAAGATGGGATAAAATGCCCTCAGTATCCTGAATATCCACATCGGAGGACTCTAATGCTGACGGCATATCAGGAAATGAACAAGGAGCTGATATTCTAGGTCCCCTACCTTTTGGGTGGTATGAGGAATAGATCTGTATAATATGAAAGCGAAATGTTGAGCAGTTGTTGAAATATCGCGTCCACAAGACAAGTTGTCGAGATGGTTGCCATGGCAACATAGTTTAGCCAATCACAGCTGTGATCTAATCGGGTTGAGATAATGTCATGACGAATAGATATCTATAATACGAAAGCTAAACGGTCAACGGTTTTTGAAATATCACGTGCGCAAGCCAAGTTACCGGCATGGTTGCCATGGGAACATAATTCAGCCAATCACAGCCGTGATCGAGATAATGTCATGAGGAGTAGGTATCTGCAATATGAAAGCTAAATGTTCAACTGTTTTTGAAAAATTGTGTACAATAAAAAGTACATGGACGGACGATTGGTCGGTTGGACGGAGCTCATTTTAATGTCCCGTCTTCGAGCTTGTCGGAGGGGGCGCGGGACAAAAACTGGGCATTCCTTGTTTAACGCAGTACTCGTGTGCTGAGAATTTACCGTGTCAGCTGAAAATGTGTTAAACGAAAGTAATTTTCCTCTAAGAAACATGAATGTAGTGAGTGGAGGTTGTGTGAGTGAGGATGTGGTGGATGGGATATCCACACCGAGATTGGGATAAGCCGGTAGGCGACATGGGTGGTCGCTATATAATTGCATACTAGTCATACAGTTTTTGACGGATCGGGCTGAAAATTTTTAACAAAGAGGTTGATTATAGTGCGCATAAAAGCGTGGAAGCCGATTTTTGGTTTTCGAAAAAAAAATGTTTTCGGATTTTTTCAAAAATTTCAAAGTCCCGTTGTTAGGCAACGGTGGCGTCCAGAGCAACGGTGCTCAAAAGCATAGAACTAGATCGTGATATGAACCTACCAGTCAAGTTTCATCAAAATCGGTTGACTCCTCTGGCCTCCAGAGCTGTCCATTACATACAAACAAACAGACAGACGGAAAACCTGAAAATAACGGTAGTCTAGCGACCACCCAAAAATCACATGCATTTAAATAAAAATAAAATTAAACCAGGAACCTGATATATGTTAATTATGTTGTTACTTGCAGACTGTTGCTTGCAGGTGCAGGTGGAGGGGCGATGGTGTGGAGTGGGTTCTTGAGGGTTTCCATCTTCTCCATGATGCCCGATCGCGAGTACGACTCACTTTCGTTGCTCTGAATGGCGCAACACTCCGAGCACTCGCTTTGATTTTACCCGCACATTTGCACGAATCATTCGTAAAGTGGATTCGGTAAGTCCAAGCGCTCGGCAAATTGGTCAATTCCTTTTTTATTTTCAAAAACGAACGTTCGCAAGTATGGGTATGGGTGTCGAGGGTGGGGATTGGGGAGGGGGGGGGGGTGGACATGTCCCCCCCCCACTTTTCTGCTGGAATATACTGGAACATAACATGCGTTGCTCTGTACAATCCACACAGACCCGTGTGGGGGATGTTTCCCAAATCCATCAACATTATGTGTAAATAAATATTAATTTTCCCAAGTAAGTTGTTCTCTCCTTGAATGAAGAGTGTGCTGGTGGACAGTATTTAATAACAGAGACCGGTATCGCTTGTTCACATCGTGCTGGATTTCATTGGTCGGAGTCAGGGTGTGATTTGTAAAATTTGCAGTGGGGTGGGGGGGGGGATAAAATTTACAGACATGGATTTCTTTTGTTGTTGTTTCTGACTTTTACAACTTACAAGTATACGTAACAATAGTGACATAAAGCTGCAAAGTCACATTACAATTAATAAATAGCCCCGTAGGGGACTGATGGTTGTTATTCCCCAACAGGTGGGTAAAAATGAGGGAATGGGGAAAGGAGCCATAGCCCCCCCCCCTTCCTGAAGTTGGTACGGTCATGGCGAGCAAAACTTAAGTTAACGTCATGGTCCTTAGTTTCATGAAGAGTTTAGTCAGCATCCAGCCATCGGTTTCTGAGAATTAAAAAAAAAAAACAAATTGCCTGAATTTGAGGCAAAACCCCCTTTTCAGGATTTGAGAGGGTGGATCCGGATTGGGAGCACAACTCCATGAGACCTTACTATTCTGGTGTATGTACCAAATTTGGTCCATATGGGTATGTGTTTGTGAGATGTTTAAGTCAAATGGAAACAGATGTACGTACGGATGGATACTCCGAGACCGGTATCGCTTGTTTGAGCTCATTGCAGAGAAAAAAACCTAAATATATCGCGATTACATTTCTCACACAAAACAGAGGTATTGGTTCGCAGGCGCCAGCAGTGACCACATTTTCGTTGTGTCTGTGTGTCTGTCTGTTTTGTGACTCTCTCCAGAGCATAGCTCCGTGACGTTTGAGCGATCTTGATGAAATTGGACACAAGCTAGATATCATGTCGAGTTGTGTCTTTTTGTATGAGGGCGTTCCACGCCCTTGTGGCGGGCCACGCCACTTGAACTTTTTTGGTTCGCGGGTGCCAGCAGTGACCACTATTTCGTTGTGTCTGTGTGTCTGTCTGTTTTGACTCTCTCCAGAGTATAGCTCCGTGACGTTTGATGCGATCTTGATGAAACTTGGACACAAGCTAGATATCATGGTCGAGTTGTGTCTTTTGTTATGAGGGCGTTCCACCCCTTTGGGGGGGCCACGCCCACTGAATTTTGGTCGCGGGTGCCAGCAGTGACCACTATTTTCGTTGTGTCTGTGTGTCTGTTCGTCTGTGACCTCTCCAAGTATAGCTCCGTGACGTTTGAGCGATATTGATGAAACTTGGACACAAGCTAGATATCATTGTCTGAGTTGTGTCTTTTGTATGAGGCGCGTCCCACGGCCCTTGTGGGTGGAGCCACACACACTTGAACTTTGATTTATTTTTATTTTTTTTCTCGATTTTTTTCTCGCAATTTCATTTTCTAGAGCTGTGCATAATGTCCATAAGTACAACATATAAAAAATCCGATTTGATTTGGTCAATTTTGACGGAAGAGAGATGGTTTTACGGTAGGGCTTCCTCGAAAGCTTCCACTAACTCAATTGTACCTATCGTGGCATTGTTCAATAATGGCCGCGAACCATCGTCGCCTCCCGGCTTGTATGTTACAATATATAATATATATTATATATATTATATATATATATATATATATATAATATATTATATAATCTCCGTCGGTCTGTCTGTGTCTGTGGGGAGGAGCTTCCCAGTTCAGGGTGGGCTTTCAAATCAAAATCACCGCCATTTTAAATTTATCTGGTCAGACGTAATGTGGGGAGGATAAGGAGGGGGAAGTGGTGAGGATGGAGAGAAGGGGAGAAAGGGAGAAGAGGAGAGAAGAGGAGGGTAGGGAGTAGTGAGGAGGGAGGGGGAGTAGTGAGAGGGGGAGAGGGTAGTGAAGGGGGGAGGGAGTAGTGAGAGGAGGGAGAGGGAGTGGTGAGAGGAGGGAGGGGGAGTAGTGAGAGGGGAGAGGGAGTAGTGAGAGGAGGGTAGGGGAGAGTGTGAGAGGAGGGAGAGGGAGTAGTGGAAAGAGGGAGAGGGTAGTGAGAGGGGGGAGTAGTGAGTGGAGGGGAGAGGGAGTAGTAGAGGAGGGGGGGGAGGAGAGGGAGAGGAAGTAGTGAGGAGGAGTTGTAGAGGAGGGAGGGGGAGTAGTGAGGGGGGGAGAGAGTAGTGAGAGGAGGGTAGGGGGAGTAGTGAGAGGGAGGGGAGGGAGTAGTGAGAGAGGGAGAGGGAGTAGTGAGAGGAGGGAGGGAATAGTGAGAGGAGGGAGGGGAATAGTGAGGGTGAGAGAGGGGAAGTGAGGAGGGGGAGGGAGTAGTGAGAGGAGGGAGGGGGAGTAGTGAGATGAGGAGAGGGAGTAGTGAGAGGAGGGAGGGGTAGTAGTGAGAGGAGGAGGGAGTAGTGAGAGGGGGAGGGGGAGTAGTGAGAGGAGGGAGGGGAGTAGTGAGAGGAGGGAGGAGTAGTGAAAGGAGGGAGGGAGTAGTGAGAAGGAGGGAGAGGGAGCATAGTGAGAGGAGGAGGGAGAGTGAGGGGGGAGAGGGAGTAGTGAAAGGAGGGAGGGGAGTAGTAGAGGAGGGAGGGGAGTAGTGAGAGGAGGGAGGGAGAGTAGTGAGAGGAGGGAGGGAGTAGTGAGAGGGGGAGAGGAGTAGTGAGAGGGGGAGGGAGTAGTGAGAGGAGGGAGAGGGAGTAGTGAAAGGGGGAGAGGGAGTAGTGAGAGGAGGAGAGGGAGTAGTGAGAGGGGGAGAGGAAGTCGTGAGAGGAGGGAGGGGAGTAGTGAGAGGAGCGAGGGTAGTAGAGGAGGAGGATGGAGTAGGAGGAGAGGAGTAGGAAGGAGGAGGGGAGGTAGTGTGAGAGGAGGTGAGAGGCAGTAGTGGAGAGAGGAGGGAGGGAGTAGGAGAGAGGGAGAGGAGTAGTGAAGAGAGGGGAGGGGAGTAGTGAGGAGGGAGGGAGTAGTGAGAGGAGGGAGGGATAGTGAGAGAGGAGGGAGAGTAGTGAGAGGGGAGAGAAGTAGTGAGGAGGGGAGAGAAGAGTATGAGAGGAGGGAGGGAGAGTGAAAGGGGAGAGGAGTAGTGAGAGGAGGTGAGAGGAGTAGTGAGAGGGAGAGAAGTCGTGAGAGGAGGAGGGGAGTGTGAGAGGACGAGGGAGTAGTGAGAGTAGGGAGGGAGTAGTACGAGGAGGGAGAGGATGTAGTGAGGGAGAGGGAGTAGGGAGTAGAGGGAGAGGGAGTAGTGAAGGGAGGGGGGGAGTAGTGAGAGGAGGGAAGGACTAGTGAGAGGAGGGAGGGAGAGTGAAGGAGGGAGGGTAGTGAGAGGAGGAGGAGTGGAGAGGAGGGGAGTAGTGAAAGAGGGAGGTGTAGTGAGAGGAGGAAGACAGTGAGAGAGGGAGGGAGCAGTGAGAGGGGGGAGAGAGTAGGTGAGAGGAGGGAGGGAGTTAGTGAGGGGGGAGAGGAGTAGTGAGAGGAGGGAGGGGAGTAGATGAGAGGAGGAGGGAGTAGTGAGAGGGGAGAGGGAAGTAGTGAGAGGGGGGAGAGATAGGAGAGAGGGAGAGGGAGTAGTGAAAGGGGGAGAGGGTGTAGTGAGAGGAGGGAGAGGGAAGTAGTGAGGGGGGAGAGGAATCGTGGAGGAGGAGGGAGTAGTGAGAGGAGCGAGGGAGTAGTGAGAGGGGAGGGGAGTAGTGAGAGGAGGGAAGTAGTGAGAGGAGGAGAGGGAGTAGGAGAGGAGGGAGGGGAGGTAGTGAAGAGGAGGAGGGGAAGTGAAGAGGGAGGGTATGGAGGAGGGAGGGGAGTAGGAGAGGAGGGAGGGTGAGTAGTTGAGAGGAGGGAGGAAGAGAGGAGAGGAGGGAGGGAGAGTGAGAGGGAGAGGAGTGAGGGGAGGATAGTGAGGAGGAGGAGGAGGAGTAGTGAAAGGGGAGAGGAGGTAGTAGAAGAGGGAGAGGGAGTGTGAGAGGGGGAGAGGAAGTCGTGAGAGGGAGGGGGTAGTGAGAGGAGCGGGGAGTAGTGAGAGAGGGAGGAGAGTAGTGAAGGAGGAGGGGAGAGTAGAGGAGAGAGGAGTAGTGAGAGGAGGAGGGATAGTGAGAGGAGGAGAGGATAAGTGAGAGGAGGAGGGGAGCAGTGGAGAGAGGGAGAGGGTAGTGAGAGGAGGGAGGGAGTAGTGAGGGAGAAGAGTAAGTAGGGTTATCATGCGAGGGGAAAACTGAAGTTAGATTTTGAACTGTAGTCTAATAATATTTTTTTTCATGTTCCCATGGTATAATAAAGAGCTTATTTGAGGCAATTTAACTCTTTCCCCACTGTATAATGAAACAATACTTCGAAAAACTTTATCTGTAATAAATTGAAAATGTGGACTATTGGAATCCAATATTTATAAATAACGTTTGGTTTTAAGGAATTTTTAAATTTGTGAAGTGAAGTGTATTCGATGTAAGTCAATCAAGGCAGGTTCTCCCCCTTCTCAAGTCAAGGTAGAAGTAAGTTACTC
>CM068956.1:26593972-26609375 GCA_035128595.1 Eptatretus atami | reverse complement strand
CCTCCCTCTTCTCAACTACGCCCTCCTTCCCCATCCCCTCCTCACTACTCCTCTCCCTCCTCTCACTACTCCCTGCCTCCCCCTCCCCCTCTCACTACTCCCTCTCACCTCTTCACTTACTCCTCTCCCACCCCTCATTTGCTCCTCCCTCTCTCCCTTGTGACATGATCTGTCCATCCTCCTCTCCCCTCCCTTTCTCCCTCCCATGCTCTCCCCCTCCCGTTCACCCCCCTTCCCTGCTGCTCACCCACCCTCCTCCTCTTCCCTCGCCTCCCTTTTTATGTTTGTCTTTTAAATTGTAATTTTCATCTTTTTTTTGCTTTTTAGTTTTTTTTCTTTTTGGGGTGGGAGTGGGCGAAGGTGGGTCTTTGGTGAGAAACACACATCAGCCACACACCACCCCTTGATGAGACTCACAGCCAACACTACACACACATGCACACAATCACCCATCAATGCTCATGCTACCTAAAAGCCTGCGGACATCCCAATACCCCTATAATCTCCCATAACTTCCAAGTACCTATCTAATTCCAATTTAAACTATCTACTGTTTCTGCTGCTACTACCTTTCCAGGGAGGTCATTCCATACATTAACTACTCTCTGAGTAAAAGACCCTTGCCTTACACTATCTTAACTCTCTCCTCGTCACTCTCAAGCTATGGCACCTGGTTCTATCACTGTCTACTCTGCTGAATAAGTCATCTGCACTCATTATCTCTACCTTTCATTATCTAAAACATTTCTTTCATGTCTCGTCGTAACCACCCCCTTTTTAGTGTATAAAGTCCCGTCTCCTTCAACCAGGTCCTCATAAGCTGAGTCTAGCTAATCAATATAGTCGCCAGTGCTGAACCCTGTCTTTGGTCAGCTATGTCCTTCCTGAGTTATGGTGATCAAAACTGCACACAAATATTCTCGATGTGGCCCTCACTAAATTCCTATACAACATTAACACCACCTCTTTTGATTTATAAATGATACCCCTCCGAATACAACCTAAAACCCTATTTGCTTACCTATATCTTCCCGCACAAAGCTGCCTGCTTACCTCCATTACCTAGTAACACCCCCAGATCCTTCTCCTGTGTGACACGCTCAAAATTAACCCTTACATCATGTAATCTATATTTCATTATTCTTACCCAACCCTCACCACTGCCTGCACTTGCTATAACCTATCACTGCCTGCACTCGCACACTCACCACTGCCTGCTACTCACTCTTGCTACACTCCCCACATTGTCAATATACCCTCAACAACCTGAGGATCTGCCATGATCTTCCTGGGAAAGCCACGTTTCCAAGCTGGTCTCCAAAGCCAGTTGCGACTGGAATCCTCCGTTATACAAAGTCCTTCCTTGCAAACCTGAGCTCCTGACCACATACAAAGCTTTCGTCCGCAGCCTGGAGTACTGCTCCCCTCGGGCTGTGTCCCGCTTCACACTTTTCTCGGCTTCACGCTGTGGAAACCAAGGCATTTCGGATCATTGTATCTGCAGCGAGGCTGAGTCTTTGGGTCTGTCACTCTCTACCGCAGGCAGGTCGGTGGTCTTTCTGTCTTCTGTCTCCTCTCCAGTCTCACCCCCCCTGCTCTGTCTGCGATATGTCCCCACCAACCACCCCATATTCCCACAGGGCGCTCAAGGTCCGCCAACAACCCCCTTCTGGTAAAGTACCAAAATCAAGAATCACTATTCACCTTCACTCTTTCATTCTTCTTTTTTTCCTGCCTTTGGAACAAACTCCCACATTCATGTCATATCCTACTCTTCCCTCCAGGTATTCAAAGCAGCTGTTCACCAACCATCTCTTATCTTCGCCCCATCCAAAACCACAAATCTTTTCTACCCCGTTAATCCACTCCAAACCCACCTCCTTCAAATTCCCTGCTTTCCTTCCTGAAAGTCCCTGTCGTGTAAGGACCTGAAAGTTCCTGTGGTGTAACATCTTGTTACCCTGTGTACCCCACCCATCGCTCTCCCTTCCACAGATCTCCTCATGTCTGTTCCCCACTGTTTTGTCTTCCTCTCCCACCCTCTTGTCTCCTGCCTCCCCTTATTGTACGTTCTGTGTGTTAGCCCTCATACGAGCCCTCAACATTGTTTTAAAAAACCCCAAACAACAAACCTCATTCTACAATCATAACAACTATTATCTACAAATTTCTCACATCTGCTACTTGCTGCAAATATATTATCGATGCGTTCCTTCAACTGAGTAATAACCATCCTCAAGTGAGCTATTTCCTCACACATCCTACACAATAAGAACCCTCTGCTCCGCTATTCTTGATGTGGCCCACATTGAGCAGCTATCAAATTATTTGTAACTCCTCTTCCTTTCTCCTTCGCTCTCGATTCATCCCATTTTCACCACCATAATTCCAATGCCCCAAACTGACTTAAACGCGAGGCCTCACCCGGCCTCTGCCAATAAACGAATACAGATACCTGCACTAAACTGCCTCCAAACACAACTGCAACCTTTATAGATACAAACAACACACAGAAAAATGTTATAATCTTGATTTGGCGTAGGAACTTACATAACCTCATGCGAACAGCCGGAATTGAAGGTCGCCTCACCTCCCCACAAAACAAACAACATGCAATTCACAAAATTAATTTGTACGAGTTGTTGAAGTGTCGACACCCCTGTCTCTCTCGATACAATGCTGTTAAAGTATGAAATGTACGTGTCAATATACATCAGAGGGGTATGTCTTTTGTAATGAAAGAAAGAACCGTCTCCAGTATATGGCTTTAATTCACTCGATTGAAGCAGCCACTACAAATATAAACAAGACGCACTAATATATAATCAGATATGACAAAGTAACAAGTAAGTAGTACATTACTCAACTGATTCTGCGAAAATCCTACATATTGCATACACCTGCGCTATCACCAAACAACAAACATGGCCCCAATCAGGGCCGACGTCAAGCCTGGAAACCAAGTTTGAGTCAGGAAAATCAGCATCTTCTTCTTCAGTTTCATCACACTCTGAACATTTCATTGGTTGCAGTATCATTTTGAATCGATTACGGTGGTCATTTTTTCGAACATAACGAACACCTCTCTTAATCGCTTTGTTCCACTTGCCGAGCGATGACATGACCAGCTTGCAAAGTGGTTGATATGGAAGACTGGCTTAGAAAGCGATAACAAGCCACTTGCTAATTGAACACAGCCTGGGTTTGCACTCCAAAACACAAATACTTATTTATTACATCCGCAATGAGAGAGTTCATAGACACATACCCCACGCAGTGCGACTAAATTTTCATAAAATAGTGATTTAACGATTGTTAAAAAAAAAAAAAACATCCGAAAGTTTTGTGCCATTTAAGTCGTCCAGAAGGCAGTCCCGAACAGCACCCTCATACACCACCCCCATTGAACCTTTAAATCGAAGCACTACAAAACTGGAGGTTCTTGTAAGTATTATGAGACAATTTGTGTAGTATCGTGTTCAAGTATATAATTCAATTGAAAAAAATAAGATTGTAAAGTTATATAATATAAATAAATTCCAGTTTTTACCGCCGTTTTACCTCGTTTTATTACATCACATATCTAACACATTGCATTGTTATTCGTGCCTTTGTTTGTCCTTTATAAGTCCTTAAAAAGAGTAAGTTTTCCTGTTTCAATGATTCTAAATTTTGTTTGATTGCCAGGCAGACAGACAGAGTAAAATATGATGTCACTCCTCTTTGCGCATGTGCAAGGGCTAAAAATTGAAGAAACTTGTCTTCTGATTTGTGTTCAAAATTATATCATTCAATTTAAATACGTTGTTCCTCGATCATAAACTGATAGACAGCGAGAAAGACAGATGGACGAACGGACATGACAAATTTCTTAACCTCACTTTTCGCTTCGCGTACATGGGTCAAAACACAAGAAATTTCGACATCGGAGTAGGACATTTGGACCATCACACATGCAAGATGTTCAAATTCAAAAAATATCCTCATACTATTTGTTTAACTTTTCTCTTCTTTGTTTTTCGTTTTTTCTTATCTTTTTTCACCTTCTAGTTATCACAAATGATCTTATTTAGACTTCCATCCACATCCCATCCATCCATCCATTGGGACCACACTCTGTACAGAGCGTTGGTGCTCCAAAGCAGTCTCCTGGGCTATTGGGCACAATCCTGGACAGGTCGCCACTCCGACGCAGGATACTCAAATGCTCAATCATCCCAGCAAGCTGGTACTATTTTGCTGACCTCGGAAGGATCACAGGTGAGTCAACCCAGCCTTTGGATTTAGAATCCAAATGTCATTTAATTTGAAAGCAGAATTTGTGTGACCATAAGTACTCCAGTGGAACTGGAAGAGACCTCCTTCATCTCCACATGGAAATGGATGGAACAGCTGAAAAATGGGTCGTGCTCCACGATGTAGCACTCTCAGGTGTGACAGCTCAGAAGTAAAGAACACAATTGGTGAACTATCCTGCCATTGAGCGAGAATAGAAGCTCAAGATAACAACACCAACATTTGTTTTATATTTCAGAAATTCTCATCTTCCTGCGGTGATTCAGAGGAAAGGGGAGCATGGTTACAATATGAAACGAGCCGAGAAGCATTCCTTGCAACACATGCATTTGAACAAATTCACGACTACGGGGTGATCGGAATCACGACGCATCAAAGGCAGTATCACTCAAGGGGGCTGTACACGCAGACCACTTTCCTTCCTCCACACACAGGCTGCTCCCCACTTATGTCTGTAATTTGAACCGAACCACCCCTGCACTCTTCTGTGCACTTTAAAATCGTAAATCCATAGTCAATAGTGATTCGGTCAATTTAGTCACAATGGTCATGGCTGAAACTTATTCCCCCTTTACATTTTGTTCCCTTCCATTCTGCTCGAGCTCTTCACAAGCCTCAACCATGTATACAAAACCCCCATTCCAAAGGGCTCCCTTTTCCAGGTTATTGTGATTTTTCTCATTCTCCTCTTTTCATTTGTTAGTTGTCAGTAGATTTGTTCCTTTTCTGTTTCTTCTCAAATTCCCCTTCCTCTTCTTGCTGTGTTTCATTTAGCATGCGCGCAACTTGTTCATCCCATGTCCTCCCCCTCACCTTGAGCCACCTTACTCTCCACTTCTCCTCTACTGAACCAGTGTTTTCCCATTTCCATTCTGCTCGAGCTGTTTACAAAAAAGAAATGGTGAAAAACAATTTCGGGTTTTTTGCATGGTGAAGGGACTTTTTTTTTGAGACTGATTATCACAAGTGACACGGCCTCAGGGAGAAATGAGACCCTTTTTAATCAAAAAATCGTATCATTTTGTTTCTTAATCCAGTATGAGGTTAGCTCGCTGTTGTCTGCAACCAATGACACCAGTTATAAATCCTCCTTGTTCCTCTTTCTCTTCTATGTGGGTGATGGAAAAAATGATTGCCTCTTTTTCAAAAGTAATGGGTTGAGAGGACCTTATCCAGAAATGGAACATACATGGCCAATCATGCATGATAGGCCAGAGGAATCGAGATAAAAGTAACTCCACAACTTTGTCACAAAGGGTCACGGCAAAACTCAAGCAAAATGACAGGGTATTATTATAAGAACATTAGCCAAGAAAGCAAGCCCGACAGGTAACTCGAAGGGACTCGGTAAAGCGCTTATGCGCCACACTCAATGCCTGATCAAGTTGAATCATATCGGGCCCAATCAACTTTTGAAATATCGTGCTATACCAGTAATATATTTTTGGCACTATCTCTCAATGGTAAAGAATCACTTTGAAAATGAAAAAATTCTCGTCTCCGAATCAGGATTGGATCTTCACTAAATCGAATAATTCATCCTTGTTCACACATCCAACCTGCCCACAAATTTCATCTGAATCCGTCCAAATTTTTGAAGATATCCTGCACAAAAACAAACAGGAAAACGTCACGCAGAGCACGGATACCTGCAAAATCTACCCCTCTCCAAAGGTTGCCATGGATACATAAAATTGTCCATTTCAATCAACATTAAAATTGACAATCTTCATCAAAGCTCAGGTCAATCGGATAAAGTTGATCCATTTTTCAAGATTGAAATTGATGATTTTAGAAGTTTGACCTTGAGTTGATCTTTGACCTTTTTACCCTCAAAAAGTTGGCTTTCCCAATTCAGTGATGCACTATGCAAATCCTGTTCAACTTTCAAATCATCGGATGAAAAATGACGATGTTAGAAATGCGACCTCAAGATGACCTTTGACCTCAATCAATAGCTTCTCAGTTGAGACTACCTTTACAACTTGGAAAGTTTCATGACGATCGGTTTAGAATTGTGACCTGTAGGCGATAAACAACAGACAGAATGGGATGAAAATTGAGGATTTTAGAAATGTTTTAATTTTTTATTGTATACCTTGTCGAGGCTCGTGTGAGAGCTAACACACAACGCACAACAAGAGGGCATGAGACAAGAGGGGGGAGTGGGAAGGACAAAACAGTGGGAACAGAGACATTCAGAGATCTGTGGAAGGGAGAGGGATGGGACGGGGAACATGGGGAATAGAAGATGGACATTACAGGGACTTTCAGGAAGGAAAGCAGGGAATTTTGAAGGAGTGGGCTTGGTGGGATTATCGGGGTAGAAAAGATCGAGGATTTGGTGAATTCCACCTTAGAGTGACCTTTGGCTATTTGACCTTTTGGTCAATGTTGACCTCAAAAAAAAGGCTGGTTAAATTCAGTGACCTGAAATATATATCCTCTTTCAAATTTCAAGTCAATGGGATGAAAATTGAGGATTTTAGAATACCACCTTAAATGCTGACCTGGAGATTTGAGCTGAAGCATGAATAACCTGAGATAGTGGTGAACCACTGCCTTGAAGCCCTGGAACGAGAAAGGGATTGAAGAGACCGAGGGAGTTGTTCTCGAGGTGAGGGAAACAAATAGGAAAAAATGAGTCGAGGCGAGCAGTGAATCTGGATTTTGGAAGTTTTACCAGCATGAGATTGCTGGTAAACTTAGAGGGGTGAGGATGGGCCAGAGCATGGCAATGGCAGAAGGCACAATACCAGAAAGAGGCAGAAGAAAGACACAGAGACCACTGACCTGTCTACAATGTGAAAATGATAGGCCCAGTGACTCATCGTTACGCAGGAGATACAAATACTGTAATTCATAATGTCTCGTTTCAACAGCATCAAGCTGAGTTGTGAGGTAGGGGCACCAGCCACAAGAAAACAGTACATCATCCAACTCTGGATGAAAGCTTTATAGGTGGATAAAAGGTCATGTGGCCAAGAAGACTTTGGATGATGCCTAATCAAGCGGCTGGCTTTGGAGCCACTTAGGTGTGTGATTTGCCCAAGAAAAAATATAGCTGATGATAGGCCAAAAAGTTTGAGTGACTGAAATTCAGAGGATTCTAAGGAATTGAGGGGAGGGTTTCACCAGGTGCTTTTCGGAGAAAGAGTGAGTGTGAGATTCGTCAGGATTGAAAGTGTTTAACTAGCTTGCGATTTTGTAATTCTGCAGAGAGGAAGAGGTTGCTGCACTGCCTATCTGAAGGATGCTCCATGAAAGGGTGATCATCAGAGATAAAGAGGATTTTCAGTGTCACTAGATCGTTGATGAAGATTAGGAATATGACTGGGCCCAAGACGCTGTCTCCAGCCTTTAAGGGGAGAGATGAGAAGAGGATTCTGTTGAGAGCCACACATTGGCTATGAGAGTCGAGAAGTCAAACCATGCGCTGGAGTTGGCTTGGATGCCATAAAGCAGAGAGTTTGGAGATCAAGGTGGGATGCCAGACTCTAACGGAAGCTCGAGACATGTCAGAGAGACTGATCTGATCTCATGTCTGATATTGAAGGCCTCCATCCATTGTTGGGAGAATATAAAGAGCATGTCCAGGTAGACTGACCTGGTCTGAATCCGATCTGCATGGTCTGAGGTCAGCCAATGGAAAAAAGGAAGGATTGATGTCAATTGCGATGATGAATTTGTGACCTTGCTGATGACAAAGTAAACGAATAGGTCTGCAGTTCACGATATGTTTCTCGCACGCATTTTTAGCTCGTCGACGATAGGGTCGAGATGAGCTATTAAAGCCATTATGATGTCCTTCTGTCAGTCAGGCAATGGGTCCATTTTAAATAGTTTTTGTTTTTTTGTCCCTAATTCCTCCGAGGTGGCTCAAACAGATAGTTTTTGAAAACTCAGCATGATGATTCATGACATCGATTCGCAAAAACTAATGGAGCCCTTTATTTAATTTCCATCCAGGTGGTGAGAAATTAGCTCATTAACTCAAAATGTAATCTATGTTTTCATGTCCATCAGATGTAGCGAGATTCCGTGATCTCACGAGTTCTTCATTATTTAATTTAAAACCTCTTAATTTAACTTAAGAACCTTTAAGACCCCCCTACGTCCTCTTTACCACCTAATGCACCAGACTACGACCGCCCTCTATCGGAAGACGAGCGTCTGTCCCACTTGGGACGATCATTATTAATGATGATGTTGACAGACTTCCATGCAGATGGAAGATGATCGAGGGCAAATGGTTGGGTGAACAGAGGAGAACGAGGACGTGCAAAAGCAGCAGAGCAGGTTTTTAGGATACGTGTGCTGATGCTATCTGGGCCAGTTTGCAGAATCAGAGTCGAGGGTTGCTAGAGTCCAGGAGCGGTTGGTGGACTGGGAAGGGTGGGTATAGAGGGGCATTTGGGACACAATATTTGGAAGCAAATACAGAATTGAGGCATTCGGCTTTCTCATGAGTAGAGTCATCTGCAGTACCATTTGAAGTGAGAGAAGGATGAGAGGAAGCATACTCCAGAGACAGACTTAAGGCACCACCAGGTTTTCGAGGAGGGTGACAAGTTTGAAAGAATTCCAATTGAAAAAATCCCCCCTGGTACTTCCTCAATTTGGCTTGCCACAAAAGTGAATCGACACGAACGTACAGATCGATTGAATCACAATTAAATCAATGTTAGAAATCAATGTTTTACATGCTGACAATGCCGAATGTCCAGCACTGGTTCAATCTCATGTCGGCAAGCATTTCCTAGCTATGGGAGTTTCCATGGTCATGTTATTGTGTAACTATCATGGCTGCTTGTGGAGATAGAGTGGATTTGAAAGAAGCCACCTCGATATGTAGTACCGAGCTCTTAGCCGTTTAAAAGGCAGCATATCATGTTTTTATATGCACAAAGGATGCGGCCTTGGAGTGCACGTCAAAATCCAAACAAGTCCTCGACAAGCCCCGGCCCCGTTACCTTTCCGACCTACATTTCCCATAATACGTAGTAATAATAAAGCAGAAATGTGCTCCTTTGGGTGATAGAAGGGTTGTATGCAGTGCATCTAAGATAGCCTTGAACATTAAACAATATACTTTTACCAATGGAGTATTCAACTGTACTTTGCTGTGGAATCATCAATCCGAATATCAGCCGTCACCTAAAGTGAAGTCGTGAGATACAAGAAACTGCATGCATGAAAATATAAACGTCCAGCACTGTGTGTCATCTTAGCCTAGCACACGGTGGTAACGGCATTGGAATTCTTTAAAAGCAAAAGATAAATCGCTGTAACGACATTCACCCTGACCAGCCCGGATGAGACGGTGAAATTGTATGTTCTGTGAGAGGACGAATGATTGAGGTGGGGAAAATGATCAAGAGGGTGTGCCAATGCTATCAGTCTTCATCAGTAAAGGATGTTGAAGCACACCCCTTTCAAATACAAAGAGCACAGGTGCTAAAGGAAAGAGGCATGGCATTATAAGGTGACATGAATACATCTGTACATTGACACTTTAAAAATAAAATAAGAATAAAAGCAAGCAAACGATTAAGACTTCTTTTTGAGGGAAACAATCACAAAAAAAATCAGCGGTTAAAGCTCGTCCATAAAATACTCGACCTGCAATGCATTTTTTTTTCTTAGATTTTCAAATTACTGAGTTTATCGTTACAAAATGTTCATCTCGCGTTAAAGTGGTGGCAACAATGTACACTTAAGGTGCAAGGCCTCATCAATATCGTAGAACAGCTTAAGTTCTTCTGCATCGTGTCGTCCATGAACAGGAATGAAGACCTCAACGAAACCTCTGCTAACGCATAATTTATTATTACAACTTGCAAAGCAAGTTTGATACCGCCGATAACTTTTTGATGAACTTGTATCACTTTACGTATCCTGCTGCCTACTTTCTACCAAAGAAGGAGAGAAACAATTGGCAAGCCTTCTCCGTTTTCTCATGAAATGTGACATACAACATGGAAATGGTTTTTGATGAGCCAATTTACAATCCTTCTGAAAAAGAGGCTCAAATGATAGAGGCCTCATTCAAAACTTTGTGATCCGCGGTCTGCGCGGTAAAAACCTCACGACAGGTCTGAGAACCATTGCCCAGTGCCTGCTGCTTTGGACATAAAACTGAGAGTAAGATGTGTCAGAATCATCTCACATTCCTTCAAAGAAGTAATCTCGGACCTTAAGGATAACTTTGAAAGGAGTTTAAATCTTCATCCAGTAGAAACTACCTGAGGCTTTAACAGTTCATTTCCCAACACTCCTTGTATACTGCCCACCAAGAAATCCCTCCACTAGGCTTGAACAATGCCGACAATATCCTCAATGCCTCCTTTCCTTCACAAAGAAATGTTGCACAATGCGAATCCAATTTCCATGCAACATTTTACAGAGCACCGAGCTTCGATGTGAGATTTTTCCTACCCCCCAATAATTCACCCAACCTATTAGCAATGGCAAGGTATATTCATTACCTCTCCAAAATATTTGGAGAACATTCAGTTGGAAACGGAAACACTGGATTTTTACCCTTGTTATGTTTAGAACAGATTTGTCTGCTGCCAAATCCAATCTCTGCACCTTTCTGGTATCCAATTGAAACCCATCACTATAATACCGGGAACCGTATACTGCTACAACCTCTACCGTTCATCCAAGAATAACTTTGTAAATTAAAACTATGGCCCTCATTTTAATGAGAATGTTTTATTTTTTGATTTTAAGACCCACCTTCCCTAAGAATATGGTTTTTAACAATTTTATAAGTCCCGGAGGGGAGGGATGGAGAGTTGGGGGGGGGTGGGGGGGAATTCCAGCAGATGTGCATCAAGTTTAACATCCATCCGGAGAGATGCACACACATTGATGAATCCCCGCCTGTGAAACCGGATGTCAGTTTATAGCTGGGTCGGTTATTCAAACCGTGACAATGGTAATCGTAATCTGGTTGTGTAGTTGTGACAGGTGGTGTTTGAGAGTGGTAAGGTAGTTGTGGTGTGAGTGATGCGAGAGTGACAATGGTAAGTTGTGATCGTGGTTGGGTGAGTGGTGTTGAGAGTGTTAGTGTGTGGTGGTGAATGAAGTGGTAGTTATTGGTGGTGGAGGTAAAGATTTTCAACGATTTGTATTTCCTATATTTTAAGATAACTCTTTATTTTAATAATTAATTTAAGACCGCGTAAGAATGATGCAATGTGGGATAACGTGATCACAGGCACGATGATGTCAACAGTCCAATGTAAATAAATCGTTAAAAAATTGCATTCCCCAGTTCGATGCTTGGCATGCAACCAGCCACCAGAGATGACGTGGTTATATCGTTCAATGTAGTTGCATGGTCCTCGGTAGTGAAACATCGACCACCCCTCCACGTAAGTGGGCACTACGTAACATACCCTCGGGAAAGGTACAAGACAAATGGCACACGTTGTACTTTTTTCCAAGTGGTAGAACCGAACATGTTGTGTATACTGTAAGCTGTTCAGAACATTTTCTTTTGTTCTCAATCCGAGTTTAATTCCACTGTAATCGGATTCCCGACCTTGCTAAAAACTGTCATCCTTTTGCACCACAACCAGGGATATTGCCTCAAATGGACAGCCGCCTTACACTTCCCATCCTTCAGAGATCAAATAAGTTGGCTATCTTGTCAATGGCAACCTTTTTGTAGAAATCTAAAGATTCCAGGAGTAGCCGATAAAAAAGGAGTAAGGGACATGTGTGTCGGTGCACAGTTAATCCCATATTTAATCTTCCTTGTCTGTCCTTTCAAATGGTTTGCGATCCTCCATTGCCGTGAGGATGTGAATGAAGGAACAATAAAAGAGAGTTTACTTGGTTAGAAACTGCAAGGTTTAGGGTTAACTTTCCCCACAAAAGCAAAGTTGAATTCTGTCCTCAAGTAAGCTCCTTCATGGTCGTGTCGATGGAGAATCTTCCACGGAATACTTAACCTCTTTGGTGACGTATAAAATCCTCACTGCGTGTTTCTCACAAAGAGTATGACGAGTTATCGCCAGCCATTCTGAACAAATCACAAATTGCTTCCAAACCCTCCTTGCAAAACTGTGTTTGGACAAGGCATGGTCACTTAAACCGATGTACCCAGTGTGATTCATTTGACACGCCTTCATCCTGCAGAGGATTGAAAACTGGGATGACGAACGACGACGATATGAGTACCTGTGAAAGTTGGACGCCTAAACCCTTATTTTAAACAAATGATAAATTCCGTAACCATCGATGGAGACCCATTGTGCTGTGTAACTCTAAAAAAAAAAATCACGAACATGCTTGTTCTTTTCACGAGTTTTGATTTTGTTTTAATTGTAAAAATTTGTTTTGTTTAATTCATATGTTATAAACTTTTCTCTGTCCCCTGCCCTTTCCATGTCCATAGATTTTCAAATGAGGTTGCGGAGGAACCACTGATCTCCACATTTTGGGGCTTTCAGAACTATTAATGGTCATAAGGTCCTTACCAGTCTTCAGGGATCTTCGGGTTTAGGTCTAAAGTATAAAGGGTCTGCAACATCACACACATGCACGCCCTTGTATACAGTTGGCCTGCAAAAAGATATTCACCCACCTCCAAAGTTTCAACATTTCTGATGCCACACCTGATGCTTATATAGATGCTTTCAAATCAAACTTAAAAAGAGTCTTCACAACTCTCTAAGTGATGAAACTAAAAAATGTAGATAAATGTGAATATGTAGATTAAACAGGAAAAATCAAGTGATTCTCATGTTTGCATTTGGTATTTCAAACCTTTTCCTAAATTAACTCTAAATCACTTTCAGAACAATTTTGTTTGGAAGTTACAAAATAAGTGTAATCAGTTTCACCTGGTTTTTATCAGTGGTTATACTTAAAAATTAAGTCCCCCACTTATCGAAGGGTTTTAAGTAAAATCTCACTTGCGTCAACCAACAAGGCAAACCTGAAGACCAAGGCAGCTTTCCAAAAGAAGTCAGACATAAAGGGGGAGGAAAGCACCGTTCAGGAGAGTGGTTATAGATATTTCAAAGTCACTCAATTAACCCTTTGAGTCCGGTTAAATCACATTGAGTGATGAGCTAAAACCGATATATAAACACATATCTCAAAAGTAAGGAACAGATTCGGACAAAACTTTGTGACAGGGTGGTGTGTAACAAGGACCGAATGTATTCTATTTTGATTAAGATACGACCACGATCCGGATACAACTAATTTTTATATTATAAGCGGATTCTTCACCATTGAGAGATGAGCCAAAAACGATTGTATAAGCATGATATTTCAAAAGGTATGAATGTATTATGATAAAACTAGTGGAATGAGTTACTTATAGGTGAGAACATGAAGTGAATAGATTTCGTTAAGGTTCAATCCGACCAATTAGTGGGAAACAAAAGAAACTGTCCAGCCTGGCGGTGTAGTATGCGCTCCACCAGAGGTATCGTTCAGTTAAATTTAATTAAATGATTAACACTGCAACCTCCTTCTGTAAGGTCCCCTGACATGCAAAAACTTTCTGTTATTATATATTAACTTGAACCTTCTAGTGAAGAAATCACCCATGTTTAAAAAAATAAAAAAAAATGGGCATAATAGAGCATATTGCGATTCAATTTCCCTGGTGCCTTTCACAACTGCTACGCCCCGCCCTAAAGTTAACCAGCGAACGGCAGCGTTACTCACATACAGGAGAACTCGCACAGCAGTGGATGACTCGAAGATTCTCTTGAGTCTAGACCAGCGTTTCTCAACCCTTTTTACCCCTTGTGAACGCCTTGAAATATTTTTCATGCTCTCAGGGACCCCTGCATGAAAATTATTAATATACCATTATTAATAATCTAGCTCTTTATATATTTTATCGTAGTGACGTGGTAAATATAAATTTTTTTGGATACCTGGTTTAAGGAAAAATGACCCCTTTTGTCAATTTATTGGCAATAAAAAAAAAAGACAACTGCCTCGTTTGAGACCTCACACCGAGTTTAATCACAAAAAATTTTTGTTTGTTTTTTGTTGAAACGTGTTGTGTCAACCCGAGTCTTGTTGAAACATTAAAAAAAACACACCTCATGTACTTGATCAACAACTTAAACAAAAGCTGAAGCAATAAAGTAAACAGGAAGAACTAACTTGAGAGAGAGAACTTCGCGCTAGAAGCACAAGAAGAAGATGGACACCGTGCATGTGTCCGTACTGCAGTCAGTCACTTCAATGATACACGATCCGCCGCGTACAGGACGTTCCACTAACCAGTGAGGGCGGTTTTCACACGCGCGGCCATATGACGTCGTTTAAATACCATTCCCTATGTGTTGTTAAAATGTAAAATATAAAGGTTGAAGCCTCTATTATAATAACCAAGGATTTCCAACAATATGCCTACGTGTAAGAAAATTAACGAATATTAAAATCAAACAAAAACTACCAAAAATACATTAGCTATTTATACGTTCTCGCCCGTAACCTAGCGACCTTGCGGAACCCTAGGTTCCGGAACCCCGGTTGAGAACACTAGTCGTAACTAGTCCGAGAAATCCGTCTTGACTAGGCCAATAAATCCGTCTCCATCCAACTAGGCCTTATAAATCCGTCTCTGTAACCGACCTAGGCCATAAATCTGACGTGCTAGCCTTTCTTTTTAATTCTCTTTTCTTATGTTTCACTCTCTCTCTCTCCTATGAGGCACCTGTGGCTGCTGGTTGCTCATGGTTGCGACGCGCTATGCCACTGATGCAGTGTCCCCCTTACCAGTACACTGGGCTCATTTGTCCGACCTCGGAAGGATGACAGGCGAGTCAACCTCCGGTATTATATCAGCGTCAACGAGCTATCCCTCTCTCGTTTTTACCTATCTAATTCCAATTTAAACTTATCTACTGTTTCTGCTGCTACTACCTTTCCAGGGAGGTCATTCCATACATTAACTACTCTCTGAGTAAAAGACCCTTGCCTTACTACTATCTTAACTCTCCTCCTCTTCACTCTCAAGCTATGGCACCTGGTTCTATCACTGTCTACTCTGCTGAATAATTCATCTGCACTTATTTTATCTCTACCTTTCATTATCTAAAACATTTCTTTCATGTCT
>CM068956.1:26565984-26593554 GCA_035128595.1 Eptatretus atami | reverse complement strand
AGGAATTTTAAATTGTGAAGTGAAGTGTATTCGATGTAAGTCAATCAAGCAGGTTTCCCCTTCTCAAGTCCAAGGTTAGAAGTAAGTTACTCCCCTCCTCCTCTCCACTACGCCCTCCTCCCCATCCCCCCTCTCACTACTCCTCTCCCTCCTCTCACTACTCCCTCCTCCCCTCCCCCTCTCACTACTCCCTCTCCCTCCTCTCACTACTCCCTCTCCCACCCCTCATTTGCCTACCTCCCTCCTCTCCCTTGTGCATGATCCTGTCCATCTCCTCTCCCTCCCCTTCTCTCTCCTCCCATCTCCTCCCTCCCGTTCACCCCTTCCCTGCTGCTCACCCACCTCCTCCCTCCCTCCCTCCTTTTTTATTTAGTCTTTTTTTTGTAATTTCCTTTGTAGTTTTTTTTTCTTTTTGGGGGAGTGGGCGAAGGTGGTCTTTGTGAGAACACACAATCAGCCACACACCACCCCTTGATGAGACTTTCACAGCAACACTACACACACATCACACAATCACCCATCAATGCTCATGCTACCAAAAGTCGCGGACATCCCAATACCGCATAAATCTCCATAACTTCCAAGTACCTATCTAATTCCAATTTAAACTATCTACTTTCTGTGCTACTACCTTCCAGGGAGGTCATTCCATACATTAACTACTCTCTGAGTAAAGACCCTTGCCTATACTATCTTAACTCTCCTCTCTCACTCTCAAGCTATGGCACCTGGTTCTATCACTGTCTACTCTGCTGAATAATTCATCTGCACTTATTTATCTCTACCTTCATTATCTAAAACATTTCTTTCATGTCTCGTCGTAACCACCCCTTTTAGTGTATAAGTCCCGTCTCCTTCAACCACTCCTCATAGCTGAGTCTAGCTAATCAATATAGTCGCCCAGTGCTGAACCCTGTCTTGTAGCTATGTCCTTCCTGAGTTATTGGTGATCAAAACTGCACACAATATTCTCGATGTGGCCCTCACTAAATTCCTATACAACATTAACACCACTCTTTTGATTATAAATGATACCCCTCCGAATACAACCTAAAACCCTATTTGTTACCTATATCTTCCCGGCACAAAGCTGCCTGCTTACCTCCCATACTGTAACACCCCCAGATCCTTCTCCTGTGTGACACCGCTCCAAAATTAACCCTACATCATGTAATCTATATTTTCATTATCTTACCCAACCCTCACCACTGCCTGCACTTGCTATAACCTCATCACTGCCTGCACTCGCACACTCACCACTGCCTGTACTCACTCTGCATACACTCCCCACATTGTCAATATACCCTCAACAACCTGAGGATCTGCCATGATCTTTCCTGGGAAAGCCACGTTTCCAAGCTGGTCTCCAAAGCCAGTTGCCGACTGGAATCCTCCGTTATACAAAGTCCTTCCTTGGCAAACCTGAGCTCCTGACCACATACAAAGCTTTCGTCCGCAGCCTAGGAGTACTGCCTCCCCTCTGGGCTGGTGCTCCCGCTTCACACTTTCTCGGCTTCACGCTGTGGAAACCAAGGCATTTCGATCATTGTATCTGCCGCGAGGCTGAGTCTTTGGTCTGTCACTCTCTCACCGCAGGCAGGTCGGTGGTCTTTCGTCTTCTGTCTCCTCTCCGTCTCACCCCCCTGCTCTGTCTGCGATAGTCCCACCAACCACCCATATCCCACAGGGCGCTCAAGTCCGCCAACAACCCCTTCTGGTAAAAGTAACCAAAATCAAGAATCACTATTCACCTTCACTCTTTCATTCTTCTTTTTTCCTGCCTTTGAACAAACTCCCACATTCATGTCATATCCTACTCTTCCCTCCAGGTATTCAAACAGCTGTTCACCACCATCTCTTATCTTCCCCCATCCAAAACCACAATCTTTTCTACCCCGTTAATCCACTCCAAACCCACCTCCTTCAAATTCCCTGCTTTCCTTCCTGAAAGTCCTCGTGTAAGGACCTGAAACCCTGTGGTGTACATCTTGTTACCCTGTGTACCCCACCCCATCACTCTCCCTTCCACAGATCTCCTCATGTCTGTTCCCCACTGTTTTGTGACTGTTTTGTCCTTCCCTCTCCCACCCCTCTTGTCTCCTGCTCCCCTTATTGTACGTTCTGTGTGTTAGCCCTCATACGAGCCTCAACATTGTTTATAAAAAACCCCCAAACAACAAACCTCATTCTACAATCATAACCAACTATTATCTACAAATTTCTCACATTCTGCTACTTGCTGCAAATTATATTATCGATGCGTTCCTTCAACTGAGTAATAACCATCCTCAAGTGAGCTATTTCCTCACACATCCTACAACAATAAGAACCCTCTGCTTCCGCTATTCTTGATGTGGCCCACATTGAGCAGCTATCAAATTATTTGTACTCCTCTTCCTTTCTCCTTCGCTCTCGATTCATCCCCATTTTCACCACCATATTCCCAATGCCCCAACTGACTTAAACGCGAGGCCTCACCCGGCCTCTCCCAATAAACGAATACAGATACCTGCACTAAACTGCTCCAAACACAACTGCAACCTTTATAGATACAAAACAACACACAGAAAAATGTTTATAATCTTGATTTGGCGTAGGAACTTACATAACCTCATGCGAACAGCCGGAATTGAGGTCGCCTCCACCTCCCCACAAAACAACAACATGCAAATTCACAAAATTAATTTGTACGAGTTGTTGAAGTTGTCGACACCCCTTTCTCTCTCGATACAATGCTGTTAAAGTATGAAATGTACGTGTCAATATACATCAGAGGGGTATGTCTTTTGTAATGGAAGAAAGAAGCCGTCTCCAGTATATGGGCTTTAATTCACTCGATTGAAGCAGCCACTACAAATATAAACAAGACGCACTAATAAGTAATCAGATATGACAAAGTAACAAGTAAAGTAGTACATTACTCCAATGATTCTCGAAAATCCTACCATATTGCATTACACCTGCGCTAGTCACCAAACAACAACATGCGCCCCAATCAGGGCCGACGTCAAGCCTGGAAACCAAGTTTGAGTCAGGAAAATCAGCATCTTCTTCTTCAGTTTCATCACACCTCTGAACATTTCATTGGTTGCAGTATCATTTTGAATCCGATTACGGTGGTCATTTTTTCGAACATAACGAAGCACCTCTCTTAATCGCTTGTTCCACTTGCCGAGCGATGAGACGACCAGCTTGCAAAGTGGTTGATATGGAACGACTGGCTTAGAAAGCGATAACAAGCCACTTGCTAATTGAACACAGCCTGGGTTTGCACTCCAAACACAAATACTGTATTTATTACATCCGCAATGAGAGAGTTCATAGAACACGATACCCCACGCAGTGCGACTTAAATTTTCATAAAATAGTGATTTTAACGATTGGTTAAAAAAAAAAAAAACATCCGAAAGTTTTGTGCCATTTAAGTCGTCCAGAAGCAGTCCCGAACAGCACCCTCATACACCACCCCCATTGAACCTTTAAATCGAAGCACTACAAAACTGGAGGTTCTTGTAAGTATTATGACGGACAATTTGTGTAGTATCGTGTTCAAGTATATAATTCAATTGAAATAAAATAAGATTGTTAAAGTTATATAAATAAATAAATTCCAGTTTTTACCGCCGTTTTACCTCGTTTTTATTACATCACATATCTAACACATTGCATTGGTTATTCGTGCCTGTTGTTTGTGTCCTTTATAATGTCCTTAAAAAGAGTAAGTTTTTCCTGTTTGCAATGATTCTAAATTTTGTTTGATTGCCAGGCAGACAGACAGAGTGAAAATATGATGTCACTCCTCTTTGCGCATGTGCAAGGGCTAAAAATGAGAAACTTGTCTTCTGATTTGTGTTCAAAATATATCATTCAATTTAAATACGTTGTTCCTCGATCATAAACTGATAAGACAGCGAGAAAGACAGATGGACGAACGGACATGAACAAATTTCTTAACCTCACTTTTCGCTTCGCGTACATGGGGTCAAAACACAAGGAAATTTCGACATCGGAGTAGGACATTTGGACCATCACACATGCAAGATGTTCAAATTCAAAAATATCCTCATACTATTTGTTTAACTTTTCTCTTCTTTGTTTTTCGTTTTTCTTTATCTTTTTTCACCTTCTAGTTATCACAAATGATCTTATTTAGACTTCCCATCCACATCCCATCCATCCATCCATTGGGACCACGCTCTGTACAGAGCGTTGGTGCTGCCAAAGCAGTCTCCTGGGCTATTGGGCACAATCCTGGACAGGTCGCCACTCCGACGCAGGATACTCAAATGGCTCAATCATCCCAGCAAGCTGGTACTCATTTTGCTGACCTCGGAAGGATCACAGGCTGAGTCAACCCCAGCCTTTGGATTTAGAATCCAAATGTCATTTAATTTGAAAGCAGAATTTGTGTGACCATAAGTACTCCAGTGGAACTGGAAGAGACCTCCTTCATCTCCACATGGAAATGGATGGAACAGCTGAAAAATGGGTCGTGCTCCACGATGTAGCACTCTCAGGTGTGACAGCTCAGAAGTAAAGAACACAATTGGTGAACTATCCTGCCATTGAGCGAAATAGAAGCTCAGATAACACACCAACTTTGTTTTATATTTCAGAAATTCTCATCTTCCTGCGGTGATTCAGAGGAAAGGGGAGCATGGTTACAAATATGAAACGAGCCGAGAAGCAGTTCCTTGCCAACACATGGCATTTGAACAATTCACGACTACGGGGTGATCGGGAGATCACGACGCATCAAAGGCAGGTGATCACTCAAGGGGGCTGTACACGCAGCACCACCTTTCCTTCCTCCACACACAGGCTGCTGCCCCACTTATGTCTGTAATTTGAACCGAACCACCCCTGCACTCTTCTGTGCACTTTAAGGAATGTAAATCCATAGTCAATAGTGATTCGGTCAATTTAGTCACAATGGGTCATGGCTGAACTTATTTCCCCCTTTACATTTTGTTCCCTTCCATTCTGCTCGAGCTCTTCCACAAGCCTCAACCATGTATACAAAACCCCCCATTCCAAAGGGCTCCCTTTTTCCAGGTTATTGTGATTTTTCTCATTCTCCTCTTTTCATTTGTTAGTTGTCAGTAGATTTGTTCCTTTTCTGTTTCTTCTCCAAATTCCCCTTCCTCTTCTTGCTGTGTTTCATTTAGCATGCGTGCAACTTGTTCATCCCATGTGCCCTCCCCCTCACCTTGAGCCACCTTACTCTCCACTTCTCCTCTACTGAACCAGTGTTTTCCCATTTCCATTCTGCTCGAGCTGTTTACAAAAAAGAAATGGTGAAAACAATTTCGGGTTTTTTGCATGGTGAAGGGACTTTTTTTTGAGACTGATTATCACAAGTGACACGGCCTCAGGGAGGAAAATGAGACCCTTTTTAATCAAAAATCGTATCATTGTTTGTTTCTTAATCCAGTATGAGGTTAGCTCGCTGTTGTCTGCAACCAATGACACCAGTTATAAATCCTCCTTGTTCCTCTTTCTCTTCTATGTGGGTGAGTGGAAAAAATGATTGGCCTCTTTTTGCTAAAGTAATGGGTTGAGAGGACCTTATCCAGGAAATGGAACATACATGGCCAATCATGCATGATAAGGCCAGAGGAAGTCGAGGATAAAAGTAACTCCACAACTTTGTCACAAAGGGTCACGGCAAAACTCAAGCAAAATGACAGGGTATTATTATAAGAACATTAGCCAAGAAAGCAAGCCCGGACAGGTAACTCGAAGGGGACTCGGTAAAGCGCTTATCGCCACCACTCAATGCCTGATCAAGTTGAACATATCGGGCCCAATCAACTTTTGAAATATCGTGCTATACCAGTATATAATTTTTGGCACTATCTCTCAATGGTAAAGAATCACTTTGAAAATGAAAAAATTCTCGTCTCCGAATCAGGATTTGGATCTTCACTAAAATCGAATCAATTCATCCTTGTCACACATCCAACCTGCCCACCAAATTTCATCTGAATCCGTCCAAAATTTTTGAGATATCCTGCACAAAAACAAACAGGAAAAGGCGTCACGCAGAGCACGATACCTGCAAAATCTACCCCCTCTCCAAAGGTTGCCATGGATACATAAAATTGTCCATTTCATCAACATTAAAATTGACAATCTTCATCAAAGCTCAGGTCAATCGGATGAAAGTTGATCATTTTTCAGATTGAAATTGATGATTTTAGAAGTTTGACCTTGAGTTGATCTTTGACCTTTTTACCTCAAAAATAGTTGCTTTCCCAATTCAGTGATGCACTATGCAAATCCTGTTCAACTTTCAAATCAATCGGATGAAAAATGACGATGTTAGAAATGCGACCTCAAGATGACCTTTGACCTCAATCAATAGGCTTCTCAGTTGAGACTACCTTTACAACTTGGTAAAGTTTCATGACGATCGGTTTAGAATTGTGACCTGTAGGCGATAAACAAAGACGAATGGGATGAAAATTGAGGATTTTAGAAATGTTTTAATTTTTTATTGTATACCTTGTCGAGGCTCGTGTGAGAGCTAACACACAACGCACAACAAGGGGGGCATGAGACAAGAGGGGTGGGAGTGGGAAGGACAAAACAGTGGGAACAGAGACATTCAGAGATCTGTGGAAGGGAGAGGGATGGGACGGGGAACATGGGGAAATAGAAGATGGACATTACAGGGACTTTCAGGAAGGAAAGCAGGGAATTTGAAGGAGGTGGGCTTGGGTGGATTATCGGGGGTAGAAAAGATCGAGGATTTGGTGAATTCCACCTTAGATGTTGACCTTTGGCCTATGTTGACCTTTTGGTCAATGTTGACCTCAAAAATAAAGGCTGGTTAAATTCAGTGACCTGAATATAATATATATCCTCTTCAAATTTCAAGTCAATGGGATGAAAATTGAGGATTTTAGAAATACCACCTTAAATGCTGACCTGGAGATTTGAGCTGAAGCATGAGATAACCTGAGATAGTGGTGAACCACTGCCTTGAAGCCCTGGAACGAAGAAAGGGATTGAAGAGACCGAGGGAGTTGGTTCTCGAGGTGGGAGGGAAACAAAATAGGAAAAATGAGTCGAGGCGAGCAGTGAATCTGGATTTTGGAAGTTTTACCAGCATGAGATTGCTGGTAAACTTAGAGGGGTGAGGATGGGCCAAGAGCATGGCAATGGCAGAAGGCACAATACCAGAAAGGAGGCAGAAGAAGACGACAGAGACCACTGACCTGTCTACAATGTGAAAATGATAGGCCCAGTGACTCATCGTTATCGCAGGAGATACAAATACTGTAATTATAATGTCTCAGTTTCAACAGCATCAAGCTGAGTTGTGAGGTAGGGGCACCAGGCCACAGAGGAAAACAGTACATCATCCAACTCTGGATGAAAGCTTTATAGGTGGATAAAAGGTCAGGTGTGCCAAGAAGACTTTGGATGATGCCTAATCAGCGGCTGGCTTTGGAGGCCAACTTAGGTGTGTGATTTGCCCAAGAAAAATCATAGCTGATGATGAGGCCAAAAAGTTTGAGTGACTGAAATTCAAGAGGATTCTAAGGAATTTGAGGGGAGGGTTCACCAGGTGGTCTTTTCGGAGAGAAAGAGTGAGTGTGAGATTCGTCAGGATTGAAAGTGTTTAACTAGCTTGCGATTTTGTTAAGTTCTGCAGAGAGGGAAGAGGTTGCTGCCTGCCTATCTGAAGGATGCTCCATGAAAGGGTGGAGTCATCAGAGATAAAGAGGATTTTTCAGTGTCAGCTAGATCGTTGATGAAGATTAGGAATATGACTGGGCCCAAGACGCTGTCTCCAGCCTTTAAGGGGAGAGATGAGAAGAGGATTCTGTTGAGAGCCACACATTGGCTATGAGAGTCGAGGAAGTCAATAAGCCATGCGTGGAGTTGGCTTTGGATGCCATAAAGCAGAGAGTTTGGAGATCAAGGTGGGATGCCAGACTCTAACGGAAGCTCGAGACATGTCCAGAGAGACTGATCTGATCTCATGTCTGATATTGAAGGCCTCCATCCATTGTTGGGAGAATATAAAGAGCATGTCCAGGGTAGACTGACCTGGTCTGAATCCGATCTGATGGTCTGAGGTCAGGCCAATGGAAAAAAGGAAGGATTTGATGTCAATTGCGATGATGAATTTTGTGACCTTGCTGATGACAAAGTAAACGAATAGGTCTGCAGTTCAGATATGTTTCTGCGCATTTTTAGCTCGTCGACGATAGGGTCGAGATGAGCTATTAAAGCCATTATGATGTCCTTCTGTCAGTCAGGCAATGGGTCCATTTTAAAGTTTTGTTTTTTTGTCCCTAATTCCTCCGAGGTGGCTCAAACAGATAGTTTTGAAACTCAGCATGATGATTCATGACATCGATTCGCAAAAACTAATGGAGCCCTTTATTTAATTTCCATCCAGGTGGTGAGATAATTAGCTCATTAACTCAAAATGTAATCTATGTTTCATGTCCATCACATGTAGCGAGATTCCGTGATCTCACGAGGTTCTTCATTATTTAATTTAAAACCTCTTAATTTAACTTAAGAACCTTTAAGACCCCCCTACGATCCTCTTTACCACCTAATGCAGCCAGACTACGACCGCCCTCTATCGGAAGACGAGCGTCTGTCCCACTTGGGACGATTCATTATGTAATGCAGTGATGTTGACAGACTTCCATGCAGATGGAAGATGATCGAGGGCAAATGGTTGGGTGAACAGAGGAGAACGAGGACGTGCAAAAGCAGCAGAGCAGGTTTTTAGGATACGTGTGCTGATGCTATCTGGGCCAGTTGCAGAATCAGAGTCGAGGGTTGCTAGAGTCCAGGAGCGGTTGGGTGGGACTGGGAAGGGTGGGTATAGGAGGGGCATTTGGGACACAATATTTGGAAGCAAATACAGAATTGAGGCATTCGGCTTTCTCATGAGTAGAGTCATCTGCAGTACCATTTGAAGTGAGAGAAGGGATGGAGAGGAAGCATACTCCAGAGACAGACTTAAGGCACCACCAGGTTTTCGAGGAGGGTGACAAGTTTGAAAGAATTCCAATTGAAAAAATCCCCCCTGGTACTTCCTCAATTTGGCTTGCGCACAAAAGTGAATCGACACGAAGTACAGATCGATTGAATCACAATTAAATCAATGTTAGAAATCCAATGTTTTACATGCTGACAATGCCGAATGTCCCAGCACTGGTTCAATTCTCATGTCGGCAAGCATTTTCCTAGCTATGGAGTTTCCATGGTCATGTTATTGTGTAACTATCATGGCTGCTTGTGGTGAGATAGAAGTGGATTTGAAAGAAGCCACCTCGATATGTAGTACCGAGCTCTTAGCCGTTTAAAAGGCAGCATATCATGTTTTTATTGCACAAAGGATGCGGCCTTGGAGTGCACGTCAAAATATCCAAACAAGTCCTCGACAAGCCCCGGCCCCGTTACCTTTCCGACCTACATTTCCCCATAATACTGTAGTAATAATAAAGCAGAAATGTGCTCCTTTGGGTGATAGAAGGGTTGATGCAGTGCATCTAAGATAGCCTTGAACATTAAACAAATATACTTTTACCAATGGAGTATTCAACTGTACTTTGCTTGTGGAATCATCAATCCGAATATCAGGCCGGTTCACCTAAAGTGAAGTCGTGAGATACAAGGAAACTGCAATGCATGAAAATATAAACGTCCAGCACTGTGTGTCATCTTAGCCTAGCACACGGTGGTAACGGCGTTGGAATTCTTTAAAAGCAAAAGTATAAATCGCTGAACGACATTCACCCTGACAGCGTGAGTGGAGACGGTGAATTGTATGTTCGTGTGAGAGGACGGAATGATTGAGGTGGGGAAAGTGATCAAGAGGGTGTGCAATGCTGATCAGTCTTCATCAGTAAAGGATGTGTAGCAACACCCTTTCAATACAAGAGCACAGGTGTAAAGGAAAGAGGCATGGCATTATAAGGTGACATGAATACATCTGTACATACACCTTTAAAAATAAAATAAGAATAAAAGCAAGCAAACGATAAGACGTTCTTTTTGAGGGAACAATCACAAAATAAATCAGCGGGTTAAAGCTCGTCCATAAAGATACTCGCCTGCAATGCATTTTTTTTCTTAGAGTTTCAATTACTGAGTTTTATCGTTACAAAATGTTCATCTCGCGTAAAGTGGTGGCACAATGGTACACTTTAAGGTGGCCAAGGCCTCATCAATATCTGTAGACAGCTTAAGTTCTTCTGGCATCGTGTCGTCCATGAACAGGAATGAAGACCTACAACGGAAACCTCTGGCTAACTGCATATTATATTACAACTTGCAAGCAAGTTTGGATACCGCCGATAACTTTTTTTGATGAACTTGTATCACTTTGACGTATCCTTGCTGCCTACTTTCTACCAAGAGGAGAAGAACAATTGGCAAGCCTTCTCCTTTTCTCATGAAATGGTGACATACAACATGGAAATGTTTTTTGATGAGGCCATATTTTACAACTCCTTTCTGAAAAAGAGCTCAAATGATAGAGGCCTCATTCAAAACTTTGTTGATGCCGGGCTGCTGCGGGTAAAAGACCTCACGACAGGGTCTGAGAACCATTGGCCCAGTGCTGCTGCTTTGGCACAAAGAACTGGAGTAAGATGTGTCAGAATCATCTCACGATTCCTTCAAAGAGTACTCTCGACTTAATGGATAACTTGAAGGAGGTTTAAATCTTCATCCAAGGAAACTACTGAGGCTTTAACAGTTCATTTCCCAACACTCCTTGGTATACTGCCCACCAAGAAATCCCTCGCCTGGCTTGAACATGCCTGACAATATCCTTCAATGTCCCTCCTTTCCTTCACAAAGAAATGTTGGCACAATGCCTGAATCAAAATTTCACATGCAACATTTTCAGAGCACCCGAGGCTTCGATGGTGAGATTTTTCTACCCCCAATATCACCCACCTATTGCAATTGGCAAGGTTTTTATTCATTACCTCCTCCAAAATATGTTGGAAACATTCAATGGAAACGAAAACACTGGATTTTACCTTGTTATGTTTTATTGAACAATTTGTCTGCTGCCAACTCCAATCTCTGCCCTTTCTGTGTATCCAATGAAACCCAATCACATATATACCTGGAACGTATACGCTTACAACCTCTACCGTCATCCAAGAATACTTTGTAAAATTAAAACTTGGCCCTCATTTTAATGAGAATGTTTTTATTTTTGGTATTTTAAGACCACCTTCCCTTAAGAATATGGTTTTAACAAATTTTATAAGTCCGGAGGGGGAGGGAGGGAGAGTTGGGGGGGGGTGGGGGGGGAATTCCAGCAGATGTGCCATCAAGTTTAACATCCATCCGAGAGATGGCACACACATTGATGAATCGCCCTGCCTGTGAAACCGGGATGTCAGTTTTATAAGCTGGGTCGGTATTCAAACCCGTGACAATGGTAATCGTGATCGTGGTTGTGGTAGTTGTGAAGGTGGTGTTGAGAGTGGTAAGGGTAGTTGTGGTGGTGGAGGTGATGTCGAGAGTGACAATGGTAGTTGTGATCGTGGTTGTGGTGGTGGAGGTGGTGTTGAGAGTGTTAGTGGTGGTGGTGATGAGAGTGGTAGTTATGGTGGTGGAGGTAAAGGAATTCAAACGATTTTGTAGTTTCCTATATTTAGAGATAAACTCTTTAGATTTTAATAATTAATTTAAGAACCAGTGCCGTAAGAATGATGCAATGTGGATAACGTGATCACAGTGCACGATGATGTCACAGTCGAACAATGTAGAATAAATCGTTAAATTGCCAGTTCCCCAGTTCGATGCTTGGCATGCACCAGCCACCAGAGATGACGTGGGTTATCATCGTGGTATTGCTGGTCCTCGGTAGTGAAACATCCAGACCACCCTGCCACGTAAGTGGGCACTGTAACATACCCTCGGGAAAGGTACAGACAAAATGGCACACGTTGGTACTTTTTCCAAGTTGGTAAACCGGATACATTTGTGGTTTTATAGAGCTGTTCAGAACATTTTCTTTTGTCTCATCCGAGTTTAATTCCACTGTAATCGGATCCGACTGTAGAAACTGTCATCCTTTTGCACCACAACCAGGATATTGCCTCATAATGGGACAGCCGGCTTAACTTCCCATCCCTTCAGAGATCAAATTAAGTTGGCTATCTTGTCCAATGGCACTTTTTTGTAGAAATCTAAGATTCCAGGAGTAGCCGATAAAAAGGAGTAGGCCAGTGTGTGTCGGTGCACAGTTTAAATCCCATATTTAATCTTCCTTGTCTGTCCTTTCAATGGTTGCGATCCCTCATTGCCGTGAGGATGTGATGAGGAACATAAAGAGAGTTTATCTTTGGTTAGAAACTGCAGGTTTAGGGTTAACTTTCCCCACCAAGCAAAGTTGGAATTTGTCCCTTCAAGAAGCTCCTTCATGGTCGTGTTGATGGAGGAATCTTCACGGGATACTTTACTCTTTGGTGGACGTTAAAGATCCCACGGTGTTTCTCACAAAGAGTAGACGAGTTATCGCCAGCATTCTGAACAAATCACAAATTGCTTCCCAAACCCTCTTGCAAAACTGTGTTTGACAAGCATGGTCACTAAACCGATGTACCCAGTGTGAGTTCATTGACGCCTTCATCCTGCAGAGGATTGAAAACGGGATGACGACGACGACGATGATGAGTACCTTGAAAAGTTGGGCCTAAACCCTTATTTTAAACAAATGATAAATTCTCGTACATTCGATGGATGACCCATTGTGTGTGTACTCTAAAAAAAAAAATTCACGAACATCTTGTTCTTTGTCACGAAGTTTTGGATTTTGTTATATAATTGTAAAAATATTGTTTTGTTTAATTTCATATGTTATAAACTTTTCTCCTGTCCCTGCCCTTTTCCATGTCCATAGATTTTTCAGAATGAGGTTGCGGAGGAACCACTGATCTCCACATTATTGGGGGTCTTTCAGACTATTAATGGGTCATAAGGTCCTTACCAGTCTTCAGGGATCTTCGGGTATTAAGGGGTCTAAAGGTATAGAAGGGTCTGGCACATTCACACACATGCACGGCTCCTTGTATACAGTGGCCTGCAAAAGTATTCACCCACCTCCAAAGTTTTCACATTTTGATGCCACCTGAGCTTATATAATGATGCTTTCAAATCAAACTTAATATATAGAGTCTTCACAAACTACTCTGAAGTGATGAAACTAAAAAATGTAGATAAATGTGAATATGTTAGATTAACAGGGAAAAATCAGTTGATTCTCAGTTGCATTGGTATTCAAACCCTTTTCCTAATTAACTCTAAATCACTTCAGGAACAAATTATTTGTTTGGAAGGTTACAAAATAAGTGTAATCAGTTTCACCTGTTTGTTATCAGTGGTTTAACTTAAAAATTAAGCTCCCCCACTTATCGAAGGAGTTTTAAGGTAAAACTCACTTGGTCAACCAACAAGGCAAACCTGAAGACCAAGGAGCTTTCCAAAGAAGTCAGACATAAAGTGGTGGAGAAGCACCGTTCAGGAGAGGGTTATAAGATGATTTCAAAGTCACTCATTAACCCTTTGAGTCCGGTGAAATCACATTGAGTGATTGAGCTAAAACCGATATATAACACGATATCTCAAAAAGTTAAGGACAGATTCGGACAAAACTTGGTGGACAGGGTGGGTGTGTAACAAGGACGAATGTATTCTATTTTGATTAAGATACGAACCACGATCCGGATACAATAATTTTTTTTATTTATAAGGGATTCTTCACCATTGAGAGATGAGGCCAAAAACGATGTATAGCATGATATTTCAAAAGGTTATGAATGTATTATGATAAAACTATGTGGATGAGTTACTTATAGGTGAGAACATGAAGTGAATAGATTTTGGTTAAGGTTCAGATCCGACCAATCAGTGGGAAACAAAATGTAAACTGTTCAGCCTGGCGGTGTAGGTATGCGCTCCACAGAGTATCTGTTCCAGTTATTTAATTAAATGATTAACACTGCAACCTTTGTTTAAAGGTCCCCTGACATGCAAAACTTTCTGGTTATTTATATATTAACTTGACCTTCCTAGTGAAGAAATCAACCCATGTTTTAAAAAAAAAATAAAAAAATGGGATAATTAGAGCAATATTGCGATCATTTCTGGTGCCTTTCACAACTTGCTACGCCCCGCCCCTAAAAAAGTTAACCAGCGAATCGCAGCGTGGACGTCACATAGAGACTCGCACAGAGTGGATTGACTCGAGATCTCTAGAGTCTAGACCAGCGTTTCTCAACCTTTTTACCTTTTGTGGAACCCTTGAAATAGTTTTCATGTCTCAGGGAACCCCTGCATGAAAATTATTATATACCATTATTAATATCTAGCTCTTTTATATTTTTATCGTAGTTGACGTGGTAAATATAATATTTTTTTTTGATACCTGGTTTAAGGAAAAAATGACCCCCTTTTTGTCAAATTTATTGGCAATAAAAAAAAAAACATACTGCTCGTTTATGAGACCTCACACGAGTTTTAATTCACAAAAAAAATTTTTTGTTTGTTTTTTTGTTTGAAAGTGTTTGTCAACCCCGAGTCTGTTTGACAATTAAAAAAACACACCTCATGTAACTTGATCAACAAAACTTAAACAAATAAAGCTGAAGCAATAAAGGTAAACAGAAGAACTAACCTTGAGAGAGAGAGACTTCGCGCTAGGAAGCACAGAGAAGATAGATGGACACCGTGCATGTGTCCCGTACTTGAGTCAGTCACTCAATGATACACGAATCCGCCGCGTACAGGACGTCCACTAACCAGTGAGGGCGGTTTCACACTGGCGCCATATAGACGTCGTTAAATACATTCCCTATGGTTGTAAAAATTGTAAATAATATAAGAGGTTGAAGCCTCTATTATAATAACCAAGGAGTTTCCAACAATATGCCGTACGTGTATAGTAAAATTACGAATATTAAATCAACAAAAACTACTCAAAAATACATTAGCCTATTTATTACTGTTTCTCGCGGAACCCCTAGCGACCTCTTGCGGAACCCTAGGGTTCCGGGGAACCCCGGTTGAGAAACACTGGTCTAGACTAGTCCGATAAATCCGTCTGACTAGGCCATAAATCCGTCGTCCATCCAACTAGGCCGATAAATCCGTCGTCTGTCCGACTAGGCCGATAAATCTGACGTGCTGTAGCTTTCTTTTATTATTCTCTTTTCTTCATTGTTTTCTACTCTCTTCTCTCCTTATTGAGTGCAGCCTGTGGCTGCTGGTTGCATCATTGGTTGGGACGCGGCTATGCCACTGATGCAGTGTCCCCCTTACCAGTACACTGGTGCTCATTTTGCCGACCTCGGAAGGATGACAGGCTGAGTCAACCTCCTGGTGTATTTAATTCAGCGGTCAACGAGGCTTGAACTCAGGACCCAAGGATCCCAAGCCGCCACCCTCACCACTAAGCCAACACCAGGCTTATTGTTTTCTACTGGTGCTACATGATGACAGTAGGAATAAAATAAATAAAAATGCAACAGAACGTCAGATTTATCGGACTGCTCGAGACAATTGTGTCACAAGGTGTGTTCTGCACACAAGTTTTCATCGTATCCGGACAGCGAGATTGCTTCGTTTTATGCGCGGAGAGATACGGCCGATGAACTGCGCTGGCCTTGTTTGTGATTTATTCGCCGCGGTGAAACATGTCCGCTGCGCTGGTCACGTCACCTCACTAAAATATTTCTGATATCGAGCAGTATGCAAGTCAAATTTACATTATTGAATTACGAATAGGATTTAGTCAAACCAGTTGTTATTGCCAAGTCTTCCTTCGATGTCCTCCCGATCATAATGAACACCGGGAATTTCATCGCCATTTTCTCTGCTTGTCCTGCTTCGGGCTCGAACTGCTAAGGCCGTATTTCATTTCCAGCTGCCTGAACTTCACCTCCCGTGACTACGTTATCCGACAATTCTCCATGTGATTCAGACCAAAATCCTTCATTTCTCTCACACTCACTGTCGCTACCAGACAAATGAAAGTCCATGTCATCCATTATTCAAAACCAAATGTTCGATTTTTTTAAAGCAGAAATGAACGAAGCGATTGAGTCGACCAATCGAATGTGGAAACACACAGGAAGCCAATAGAATCACGTAGACCACCAACCAGAGTATTTATGTGCAGCCTTTGTCGTCCTGTAGTTGACGTCATGTTGGTTACGCCCCTTTCAGGAGAATTTTTTAGGGGCTTTCCTGAAGAGGTTTGTTTTTTAATTTTACAGAATGAGTATTGTGAAAAAAACATTGTCAGATCTGAAATCACGATGAAAAACTCCTATAGGACATATATAAATGAAATTTCAGTACTTTTGCGTGTCAGGGGACCTTTAAAGACTTTCAGGAAAGGCTACTGTTATTAACGCTGACATGTGGTTTGTTCAACTTTGTGATAATCCTCACACTCTGTCACCTGGAGCATCGGTGCTGCTGCCGAAGCAGCTTCCTGAGCAAGGGTTATACTGGATGGTTTGCCATTGCCTTTCCAGCAGTATTTTGGGCAGGAATTTGTAATTTGGCCATACAGCCACCGATAGCTCGCCCACACTTCATTTGTGAAGAACACCGTGGGGATTTTTCACGTCCATTAACTGACGGCAGACGGGACACCCAGTTTAACGTCCATCGGAGGAATGGCACACATTGATTATTCACTCAATCCTTGAAACACTGAGATGACAGTTTATAGCTGTGTCAGGATTCTAACCCAGGCTCCCTGGACAGTTTAGAGGTAAGTGTGCGTACCTGGAAGTCATCCTTTCAGCCCAGATTGTATCTTCATGCAGTGTTAAACAAACTGTGATTGCATGTTGTATTTATACTTTTAAAATACATCTCGTTTGGTGTCATGCATTTCTTCTGGTTAAATGTAGGAAAAGCAGAGAGGACTCAAACAGGAAAAGCAAGGACTCGAACAGGAAAGCAGAGACGACTAGAACAGGACGAAGCATAGAGACGACGAAACAGGAACAGAAGCAGAACGACGAAGAAGAGAGCAAGAGACGACAGAACAGGAAGACAGAGACTAGAACAGGAAGAACAGACACGACTGGAACAGGAAGAACAGAGACGAACTGGAACAGGAAAAGCAGAGACGACTAGGAACAGGAAAAGCAGAGAGCTGAAACAGAAAAAGCAGAAGAAACGACGAGAAACAGAAAGAAGCAGAGACGACTAAGACAGGGAGAAGCAGAGACGAGATAGAAACAGGAGAACAGAAACGACAGAAACAGAGAGAAGACGACGAAACAGGAGAAAGCAGAGACGACGAGAACAGGAGAAGCAGAGACGACGAGAAACAGGAAAAGCAGAGACAGACGAGAACAGGAGAAGCAGAACGACGAGAAACAGAAGAGCAGAGACGCTAGAACAAGGAACAGAGACGACGGAACAGAGAACAGAGACGACGAGAACAGGAAGAAGAGACGACAGAACAGGAGAAGGAGGGCAAAAGAGACTACGAAGAAACAGGAAGAAGCAAGACGACGAAACAGGAAGAAGAGAACGAGAAACAGAAGACAGACGACGGAAAACAGGAGAAGCAGAACACAGAGAAGCAGGAGAAAGCAGAGACGAGAGAACAGGAGAAGCAAAGAACGAGAACAGGAGAAGCAGAAGACGAACAGAACAGGAGAAAGCAGAGACGACGAAAACAGGAGAAGCAGAGACGACCAGAACGAGAAGCAGAGGACGACCAAACAAGAAGACAGGAACGACAGAAACAGGACAGAGACAGAGAGCAGACCAGAAGAAAGAGAGAAGCAGAGACGACCAGAACAACGACCAAATACAGAGACTAGAAGAAGCAACGAGTAAGAAGAACAGAACACCGACTGGAAACAGGAAGAACAGAGACGACTGGAACAGGAAAAGCAGAGACGACTGGAACAGGAAGAACAGAGACGACTGGAACAGGAAAAGCAGAGACGACGAGAACAGGAAGAACAGAAACGACTGGAACAGGAAAAGCAGAGACGACTAAAACAGAAAGAACAGAGACGAATGGAACAGGAAAAAAAAGAGATGGTAACGGATCAAGAACTCAAAAAACCATTTCAAAAATCTGACGAGACCAAGGAGGAGGCAGAAGCAAATGTTGATGCAGAGGAAGCAGAACATGTGCAAAAGACTTCTGATTGGAAACTGCATCGGCTTTTTCTTCTTCTTCTTCAATATTCTTCAAAAAACAAGAAAAAAATCTTCAAAAAACAAAAGAAGAAGGAAAGAAAAGTACAGGAATTGAACTGAAACCCCACGGTAATGGTGCAACACAGCAACAACAGAAGCCATCCCATGATCGTGACCCACAACAGCAGACACAGGATGTTGTTCAAGAGTTGTTCAATGTTGTTCAGGAACAGAGGCCTCACTCTGATCAAAGGCTGCAACAGCAGCAGAAGCAGCATGGTGTTGAGGGGCTACACCATATTCAGGACCTTCAACTTTGGGGAAGTTGGGGTGAACATACTGGGTACAAATACAGCTAACCCGAAGATGAAGACTTTAAATTGAAATAAATTTTGGCATTTTGTCTTTTCTAGACATTGCTGTAAATACTTACTTTGATGAAGAAGAATATCCTTAATTGTGGAGATAATTGTAATTATAATTTTGGTGGGAAAGTTAACTTATTGGTACGGTCATCCCCACGCAGGATAAACCACAATAATTTTTAACTCCCCTTGATTGGATTAGATAAACTAATTCACATTTTCACTGATTACCTGTTATATCAGTGTGTTTCATTCTGTGCCACATCCTGACCAAGTTATCAAACTGATGAACATATCAATGTATTTAATCTTTCTTATTTTTATTGTTTTTCCAAAGACTCCTCAGAAGAGATGCTCATTCGCTCCTCCACCACCCTCATACATGAAACCATCTTCCCGGTTGGAATGTAAGTTACCAAGAATGTTGCCTTGCATCACAAATTTATTTGGTTCCGAGCGCGCAGCCCAGAGTGACCACTATATTCGGTTTATGTTCTGTGTGTCTGTTATGTACAGTGGGGAGAACAAGTATTTGATACAGCTGCCGATTTTGCAAGGTTTTCCCACTTACAATGCACGTAGAGGTCTGTAATTTTTTATCATAGGTAGCACTTCAATCTGTGAAAGACGGAATCTAAACAAAAGCCTGAAAATCACATTGTATGATTTTTTAAATAATTAATTTGCATTTTTTGCATGAAATTAAGTATTTGATCACCTAACACAGTAAGAATTCCAGCTCGTCAGCAGACGTTAGTTTGTCTTTTTAAGAAGCCCTTCCCATTCTCCACTCATTACTGTATTAACTGCACCTGTTTGAACTCGTTATTCTGCATAAAAAGACAGCTGTCCACACTCAATCCAATCAGACTCCAGACCTCTCCACAATGGGCAAGACCAGAGAGCTTGTCTAAGGACATCAAGGGACAAAATTGTAGACTTGCACAAGGCTGGGTGGGCTACAGGACAATAGGCAACAGCTTGGTGAGAAGGCAACAACTGTTGGCGCAATTATTAGAAAATGAAGAAGTTCAAGATAACAGTCAATCTCCCTCGGGTCTGGGCTCATGCAAGATCTCACCTCGTGGAGCCTCAATGATATGCGAGAATAGGTGAGGGATCAGCCCAGAACTACAGGCAGGACCTGGTCAATGACCTGAAGAGAGCTGGGACCACAGTATCAAAGAAACCATAAGTAACACACTTACCGCCGTCATGGATTAAAATCCTGCAGCGCACACAAGGTCCCTGCTCAAGCCAGCGGCATGTCCAGGCCCGTCTGAAGTTTGTCAATGACCATCTGGATGATCCAGAGGGAGGATTGGTGAGAAGGTCATGTGGTCTATGAGACCAAAATAGAGCTTTTTGGTTTAAACTCCACTCGCCGTGTTTGGAGGAAGAAGAAGGATGAGTACAACCCAAGAACACCATCCAACCGTGAAGCATGGAGGTGGAAACATCATTCTTTGGGGATGCTTTTCTGCAAAGGGGACAGGACGACTGCACCGTATTGAGGGGAGGATGGATGGGGCCATGTATCGCGAGATCTTTGGCAACAACCTTCCTTCGCTCAAACAAGAGCATTGAAGATGGGGCGGTGGTGGTCTTCAGCCATGAAAAGACGACCGAACACACAGCCAGGGCAAGCTAAGGAGTGACTCCGTAAGAAGCATGCTCAAGATCTGGTGTGGCCTAGCCAGTCTCCAGACCTGAACCCAATAGAAAATCTTTGGAGGGAGCTGAAAGTCTGTGTTGCCCGCGCAGCCAACCGAAACCTGAAGATTCTGAGAAGATCTTGTATGGAGGAGTGGCCAAAATCCCTGCTGCGAGTCTGTGCAAACCTGGTTAAGAACTATAGAAGAACGTTCTGATCTCTGTAATTGCAAACAAAGGTTTCTGTACCAAATATTAAGTTCAGTTTTTCTGATGTATCAAATACTTATTTCATGCAATAAAATCAGAAGAAATTAATTATTTAAAATCATACAATGTGATTTTCAGGATTTTGTTTTAGATTCCGTCTTTCACAGTTGAAGTGTACTTATGAATAAATTACAGACCTCTACGTGCTTTGTAAGTGGGAAAACCTGCAAAATCGGCGTGTATCAAATACTTGCTCTCCCCACTGTATGTATGTCTGTCTGTCTGTCTGTCTGTCCAGAGCACAACTTCGTGGGATGTGATCCGATTTGGATGAAACTTGAATATGATGTTGATATCAATGCCAAGTTTTGTCTTCCTGGCGATGGCGTCCACGCCACTTGTAAAAAAAAAATTTCTTTTTTTAAAATCGAAATTCCCGCCGAGAAATTTGTGCGCATTGGCCATATGTACAACATATAAAAAATTCAGTTTGATTTGGTCAATTTTGAGGGAGAAAGATAGGTTTTGAAGAAATGGGCGGTGACAGATGTAGGGTAGCAGCTAAGATTTCCCATTTGGGCGAGCCACGCCCACTTGTAATTTTTGTTTTTTGGTTCACGAGCGCCAGCAGTGACCACTATATTCGTTATGTCTGTGTGTCTGTCTGTGTGTCTGTCTGTCCAGAGCATAACTCCGTGGACTTTGATCAGATCTTGATGAAACTTGGTTATGTGTTCGATATCAATGTCTCGTTGTGTTTTCCTGGATGAAGGCGTGCTACGCCCATTGTGGGCGGAGCCACGCCCAAAAAATAGCCATTTTTAGGAGTAGTCGGATTAAAAATCTATCTTCTCCGAGGCAATTGACTGAATGCAATGGGTTCTTCGGTATTTGAATAGCAAAATCTTCTTCTTCTTCTTCGGCTGCTCCCGTTAGGGGTCGCCACGGCGGATCTTCCGTATGATCCGCATAGTGATTTGGCTTAGTTTTTTACGCCGGATGCCCTTCCTGCGCACCTGTCCTCTTAGACACAGGGATATGGTACACCTATTCTAACCGGGGCAAACACGGGCCCAGTACATGAGTACACTGGTACTCACTTCGCCGACCTCGGAAGGTACAGGCTGAGTCACACTCCTGGTGTGTTATTAATTCAAGTGGCCAACGGGGCTTGAACTCAGCCCTTTTGGTTTCCAAGCCGCTACCCCAACCACTACGCCAACACCAGGCTTATTTGAATAGCAAAATGAATTATCTAAAACTTGTCGTTGTCCGATTTTTCATTTTCATCCCAAGGTCAAGGTCACAAGGTCAAAACTTGAAAAATTGCGAATTTTGACATAAAAATCATATGACCGCCCAAACTTTGAGAGTTAGGATGACAATATTTTTTATGCATAATCTTGAGGTCATTCCCACCTAAAGTCTTGAAACCATTTTGCTCCATCTCAAACACCTTGCCGTGGCGCCCCTTAAGTTTGTTTTTACGCTGATTTCATCAAAGTATGGAAATCCGAGGAGTGCGAAATGCCATATAGCCTATATGACGTTATATGTTCCTGGATGTTCCAGAGGAAGTTTCGCACCAAAGGTCATATCCTTGACCTTTAAAGGCCACAAAGGTCAAATTTTCAAAGTTGTGGAATCGAACCGGGTTTTCGACCTCTTTTTGACGAACTAACTCCAATAGCTATAGCACGTCTCCTGTTTCCTTATTTGAATGTCCACAACATTGTTTTGTGACCTTTAAAGTTATGCAAAGGTCAATTTTGAAAGTTGTTGAACGAACCGGGTTTTCAACATTTTGCAGCTCATAACCTGTACCCGTACCACATCATGTTGATCATATTTATAACTTGGTCAAAATTATCACATTGTCTCATCCTTGACTTCTGAACAATCTACATCGTCAAATACCGCTCGTGAACCATCGCGCCTCCCAGCTTGTTCCAAACTTTGTCTAAATTACATGTGCTTTTCACCTCCATCGTGTCCCATTTTGTCTGTGCTTCAGAAGTGTTGATAACAAATTAATATGTTGCTTCACTCAAAGCCAGACAAGCACCAAACAAATCTTACAATTGGTGGAAGTCTGAAATGAGTGTTAATGTACCCATACAGAAGTTATTGTAAACACCTGGATGTTCATTAAAATTAATTGTTTGAAAAATCAATCTTTTTTTAAAATCCCACTTTCAATCAGCGACGGGTGACTCGAGCTGCCTTCCATGAAGCACTCCATCATGGTTCACTTCTACGTCATCAGATGAGGTTTTCTTATTTTAATTCATACAGTAAGTGGGGATTTGTGGGCTCTGTATGAAGTACAGGAATGATGGACCAAATTGCCGAAGTTCCCTTGTAAGGTGACAGAAACTAAACGTTCATGCAAGTCCAGTGGGAGTTGGTGATGAAGAAAAACAAGATGTGAAAGTGGAGGGAAAAGTGAAATAAAACATGAACTGAAATGTAGAAAACAAGGGAGAGGGAGAAACATAGAGAGATATGGACAGAGATAAATATTCATTCCAGGATTGTGTTTGAAGGCAGGATAATGATGGAGATTATGATGACAATGCTCTTGAGTGGTTTTGACTTCCTTTTGTTGATGTGTGTGCAGAGGAAGAAGTCCTAGTGATGGCCGCTGGAGAGGAAGATGCCATGTTTGGTGGTAACTCTCTCATCACTCCGCCATGTAAGCGCTCCAGAAATGTAAAAAATATCAGGCTCTTACAGTTGGCCGATTCAAGATTTTAAAAATGAAGTCTCCAGAACTAAGGTACAATAAACACTCGATGGACTTATTTTATTTATCACCTGGATCGTTTTAGTGTCCATGTTTGTCAATCTGTCACTTCCATGTTCAAAATATCATGAGAACTTAATTCCAAGTGTAGAGAATTTAATAATTTGAATGAACCCATCAAGCAGGTGAGGTCTCTCCCTGATTCATACAATCAATGCCAATCATGAAGGGAACTGCAGATATTAACCCTTGGTGATCATTGCTTGACTTCAATACTGTACATCATGCATAACTGTTACTGTAATAACAAACACATTTACACTCCCACATTGTCTTTACTTTTCTTCCCCTCCATTTAGCTGCTGCCATCATCTTTATTGACTTCAAATATTCTTCTGAATCATCTCCAATCTGAACTGTGACCATTGTCTCTTCCACCTCATCGACTCAAGGACTTGGTCAATCAGAAATCCGCTTCGTTATTTTTCCAATGCCCTTCACCCCTACCAGCTTACCAAACCCACCTGCAGATTCCTTGTGAAGAACTTCAATCAAGATCTAATTCAAATCCTGTCCTCAACACATTCACTATTACAATTATTTAAAATTTCTCTTCTCATTGCTGTACCTGAAGGAAGGTTCCTTTCCATGAGCATCTTTCCATGTTTCTCTAACCTTGGTTTCTCATTTCATTCTCGCATCCAAACCTCCACTCTTCAGTTATTCCAGTACGACGCCGGGTGTTCAGTTTCTTTCCCGATGAAAAAAAAAATCATTTGTTTCAATTGTTTATTTATTTTTCAACATAGTCTCCCTTAATTTAATTGCACTTCGTCCATCTCTGTTGCATCTTGATCAAGCCAATTTGTAAACAGCCTGGCCTTGCTTTTTCAGAACATCTTCAACCTCTGAAACCATTTCCTCATTATCACAAACTGCTTCTACAAAGATCTTCCTTTAACTTGGGAAACAGGAAGAAACATAAAGGAACTGGATCTACAGAATATACTGTCTGGAGAAGCAGTTAAAAGCCACGGTTTGGTTGCTGCAGTCACTGCAACCTAGACCGTGTACAACTGCGGCAGTTCATCAGCACAGTAATCCTCAATGTCACCTCTCTCAACTGATGCAATGGAGAGTCATGAGAGCCTCGACACTGCAATCCCACAGAAAGTAGCCACAAACTTTCCAGATGATGCTTCAATGTCGTTGAACTTCCGGGGAGGTACGGTGAGCACCAAGGGTTAATGGCACAATCGGGGCCAGGATCAAGGCATATGCCAGTCAGGCCATGGCTGAGGGCACCACTTGGAGGGGCCCCACACCTTTGGCTTCATGATGAAGCCTTTGCCAATCTCTACATAACTTAATGTGAATAGATAAATAGAGCATTGGATATGGCCTTGAACATTTGAAAAGGCCGAGGGCCCCACAACGTCTTAAGCCCATCGTAGGCACAATGTGTGCTTCCACTGCATGCTCTGCTGTTTGGTCTCAAGTTCAAAGCAGTGAACCCATAACTCTTCCTGAATCACAATCCTGTTCATGAAGCCCTCTATGTTTGCTTCAAACTGCTCAAAATATTCCCTGGAGGTAAAATCAAGCTCTCTTCAAATCAGCAGTCAATATCCTGGGCACCCATCTCACTGAGAACGTTCTCAGGACAGATAAAATTCTAGTATCCAGATTCGATTTTCGGTGAGGATGGAGTGCACTGTCCCAGTGATTGGACTCGGTCTCACCAACGTACCTGTTCATCTTCTATCATTGGTCAAAAGATTGTGGAATGTATCAACCTCTTCGAGTGTGGTGGCCTCTTTGGGACATCATGATCTTGGCTCAGACTTAGTGCAGTTTCTCTCTCAAAGAAATTGAACTGCCCAGTTGTTGGTCTTTTTCAGTGGCACATGAAGGGGCATCATCTCCCAGTGTTACCACCATGACCTCATGGATTCCCTTTGGACATTTCTTATGGAGTTATTTGATTATTGCTCTGATTTCAGTCTTTTCCATTGACCAACTCATGTTGAGACTTCTGTACAGAGGTCCTGCGAAAATAAACAAAAGGATGTTTTTAAATAAATAAAAACAAGAGTACCTCGATCGACGATATTGATTGGGTCTGAACAAATCATTAAACGAGTCAAGCTGGAGACTTTCTGAATGCCCATCAACATGGTGCTCATTGTCTCCCTCTGTCATTTCACTTTCATTCTTCCTTCCACACCTCTCTTCAGTTATCCTTCCTATCTCATCGTGTGTCCAAGTCCATGCTCGGTATCATCTTTATGGCCTTCAACAGGGTTCTCTTCATCCAATACCTCCATCTTTTCATCTCCAACTCCCTTTCAAGATATCAACCATCCTTTACAGCCCTTCTCCAAAAATGTTGAGCAGATCTTTATGAATACTTAATTTTAATGTACTGAATAAATGTTGGGTTTTGGTAATTGCAAATTAATAAATAAAAACCATCTGTGGTAAAATTCATCTTGTGGAGAAATTGAAATCTCTTCAAATGCAAACAATACCAAGTATTCTGGGGGAATCATCCATGTGTTCATTCCTTCTTCTTCATTCGTATAAAACACAAGGCTGCAGGGTAGCATCATTGGCTGATAGCACGACTGTTTCAGTGATGCAATGCCCTCTGCTGGTTCGGCCAGGGATTTGTAATTTGTTCATGGTGCTGATGTTAGCTCACCTAGTCTTCACGAAGGACACCTTGGGATCTTCAACATCCACCAACTAATGCTGGCAGACGGGATTGCCCAGCTTAACATCCAGCCAAGGGCGGGTACACACTTTGATGAATCACTGTGCCTGTCAAACATCGGGATGACAGTTTAAAGCTTGGTCGGGATTCGAACCCAGGCGAGGCAGCTTAGAGTAGAGTGTGCATATATCTCGCCCATCCTGTCAGCCCACATTCAATCCTTACAAGAACCTTTTCAGATATGACTGAAAACCTGACAATGAATCCACATTTTAATATTACATCATGATCATTTGCCTCTTCCTCCTGTGAAGATTTTGATGACATCTCAGCAATCCTTTGGGTAACGCTGACATGCTTTACAAGACAAAATAAAGCAAGCAAATAAGTGAGTGAAAAGGTTTGAAAGTTGGGTCCTGCAGCTAGTTCGGCTCAAAAAATCTAGCCAGGTTGAGAAAGAACAAAGCAGACCACAGGTAGTAAATTCAATCCAGACAGAGAAATTATATTGTCAAAATATGCCAAAAATTAGAGGTTGGATGTGAAGGAGGGAGAGAGGATGAAAAAAAGACCAGTAGATTTTGATATTTCATGGAATCCTGTTTAGCAGATGTAGAAATGAACAAGATACTAAAGCAACATGAACCTTATGGAAATCCAAAATTGTTTTAAACATCAGAGAGGTCAAGACTCACATCCTCAACTAATGTAAAGGCACTGATGAAGATGGTCTAGCAGGCTGAGGGTCTCTCAGTCAAGCTGAGCCGATGTTAGGCTCCCTGTAGCATCCAGCTGCATACACTTGCACGAACAAGCTGAAACTGGACACTCGGTGTGTTCCCTGCTGGGTACAACAGAATGGGTCAATAATTTGATAACCAAGATTGACAACTCGAGACAGGCCAAAGCTGGCCAATAACTCGTGCTTCAAAAATTAACCCTGCTCAACTTTTGCAGCTCTGCAACAATTCTACCAATCATTCTTCATTTTGTCAAACAAAAATCAACAAGTTCACGTTGAAGAAAATAACCAAATCAAATGACTGATGATTTAAATTTCAGAAGGAATATCTCACTACCTCCACTTCTCACCCCTCCAGGCTGCTTGCTGAGGCAGCGGGTGTTTCTCATACAGTTTCAAAAATCAAGGAGGAAATGTTCTTTCCTTTAACTGTAGCTTACTGCAATAACCTAACTAGAGAGTACATAGAACACAATACCCCATGCAGTGTTGAGGTATATACTTCAATTTCAATAAAACAATGATTTTACAGATTGTTTAAAACAAAAACAAAAAAATCCGGAAGTTTAGCGTGATTGAAATAGAATGCAGCGTCAATCAGAATCGTACATATTAGTTGGGACGAGGGCAACACATATAATTGAGAGTTCGTTACCATGCTTGTGAAAGTTAGTTTTTCAACTCCATCCTATAGATTTTGACCCAAAGAGCAAATCCAAAGGTGCCACAAAAATCTGACCCCGGATAAGGTCAGTTTTGGTGACCATGAAAAGGTCATTAGAGGTCAAATACGGCACAAAAAAACCTATATCGATAATGGATTGTCATACAAAGATAATATTGGTGACAAATGAAAGTCCTCATCAAAACAAAACACTTTCACTCTGGAGTATAAAGTGATGCGGTCAACTGTTTGACCCCTAGAGGTCATTAAATGCTATACATCGTGAGCTCGGCC
>CM068956.1:26527905-26550623 GCA_035128595.1 Eptatretus atami | reverse complement strand
ACTATATGATACATACAATTCCTGGACTCTTGGTCGCTCTGCTCTTTTCATCCTTCGTGGTGGCCGCTGGCCTGGTCTTTGTGGGGCGTCGCAGGACCCGCTGGCGGGAAGGAGCGTCGCCATACCCCCCCCCTCTATCGCGCTGGGATAGCCCCGAACACTCGGTCCGGGGCGTCGAGTGCTCAACACGGGCAGGCGCGAGGCACGCAGGAGAGGACTCGCTGCCACGCGAGGGCACGGAGTCGCGGCCAGGCGGACCACGTCGGCGGACTTCGGATGGGGCTCGACGGCCACAAAGGGAGTCACCCTTTTCTTTTTTTGGTTTTTGGGCAAATGCATGTGGTGGCGCATCTTGTGAAGTAGAACTGTTATAAGTTGTTGCCGTGTGTACGCGTTACTCAGTAGTATCTCTGCGTCACTGTTTCTTTTCTTCCATTTGATATATGTGCATTCTGTGACTATACGTGTGCTTTGTGCCTGTGTCTGTGTAATAAAGTGCTTGCATGTTGAATTGTTCCCCGTTTCGCTGCGTCCTTTCCTTTGTTTGAATCTCCATCTTGCTTCACGTAACGGGTTCGTAGTGGGCGTGATACGCCGATAATTAATCTGAACCGTCAAGGTCGACGATAACTCGCTCGGTTATCCCGTAGACGGAACGAGCCGCTAAGCGGTTCGTGTCCGGAGTCGACCTGTGGGTGGTACAACCCTCGGTAGGTTACCCGTGCGAGTACTTAGGTATATCGACTTTCGGCGATTCACCCATTTCGCGCGGGTAGAATGCGGACTGGGTTGTGGTGAGGTTAACCCCACCGTGACTGGCCCCGGCGTTAGTCCGAGAGGGTCACGACAGAATTGTCCGTCCGGTGGGCGACCGTGCCGCGATTTCGAGTCACGTGGCCGTTCGCACGCGGCCGGGCGCGAATTCGCAACATGTGTCAGGAGTGGGATAACGAACTGCGCGGTCTCAAGCTAAATTCACGGGAATCGGTCCCAGGTGGTGAGAGGCAGCGACCCCGATTCCTCCAAAATACGAGCGATTAATAATTAACCCGTTACCGAAAATAAGATGAGAGTCTCAGGCGAGGCGGGTGCCGGGGGTAGAAATGTATGTTGTAGTAAGTAGGATCCATGCCCCGGACTGTTCTTCCTTTTATAACCCCACCACTAATTTAGTCTTATAGTAGAGCACAATGGCTAAAGGAATCCGTGGAAAACACCCGTGAGGAGACACATTACCTTACCCCAGGGTTGGGAAAAGTGGCGATGCCATTCATCTGGTTTTTTTATTATTATAACCCCACCACTAAATGTAGTCAGTGGGAGCGGCCAGGGCAGTTGACAACGCGGCGAGTAATAGAAAATGAGCGACAAGTATTTGAAAACAAAATGGATGCGCACACACAGGCATTCATGAGGACATGGAAGGGCGTGGGTGAGATGCCAGCAAATAGGCCGAGGCCTGCAGGCGGGCACAGCGGGCATGAAGGCACAACAGGGAGTGCGTAATGGGACGCCACGTGTGGGAGCGAACGAGCTGGGAGGGGGGTGCAACGGTTTGTCAGGCCCGCCAGTGGAGGCGGGTGAGGACAAAGTAATTCGGGGACGTGTTGGGCAGAAGTGTGAAGGTGACGGAGAGAGCAACAGTGACGGGACCGAGAGGAAAAACTAATTGGGGTGACCGAAACGTGTGAGACGAGACACGAGGTGACGACGGCAGAATTAATAATAGAGACACGGGAGATTAGAGGGTGAATTGGACGGGGTGAAGACGAACACACACACACACAGAGTTAGCGAGGCTTAAATGGGGGTGAGCTGGCGGACTGGTTAGAGACCCGGTGTGAGCAGCTTGGATGGCCTCCTCCAGGAACGAGGGAGGGAGTATGCCCCCTTGAGCGGACTCACGACCAGGTGGGTTCGGTCGTGCTTAGCGAGTTCGAGGGATGAGTGAGGCGAACGGGTGCACACGAAGCTTGGGGGTATAGAGCCCGGAACCCCTGTGGTGGCACGAATCCCCAGCGTGTTGGTCCGGCGTGTGTGGTGTCGAGGTGTGTGTACACGAGCGTGGCGAAATGTGTGCTACAACGTGGGCAAAGCGTGGTGAAAGGCGTTGTGTGAAAGGACCGTGTGTGTGAGTAAAATGGTGTGCGAGGCTGCGAGTGGGCCGAAGTGCGTGCCTCCCAGCACGCATGTGTGGATGAGGCACCGTGTGTGGAAGGAGCCACGTGTGCAAGGGAAATGGCACGAGTGAGTGAGCGGCCGAGTGTGAGGGAGACAGCGTGTGTAAGGTCGCTGTGTGTAAGGAGATGACGGTCGGCGCGCGGGGGCATGCAGCCGCGTCTCCCGGTGTGAGTTTAATGGAGTTGAGTCTGTGCGTCGTGACACGCAGGTGTGCGTGGGTGGAATGGCGACGACGACGGCGACAGAGAGACAAAAGCCGGGTAGCGGCCGTAGCTATTTCGGGGACCGTGCCGGGTTCACCCAGCAGCGAGGTCCGTGCTGTGCAACACACGAGGCCCCACGTGCTCGCTTGCGGAGTGAGACCCGGTCCGGAAACGCCAGCGGTGGATTTGCCGATCCCGCGGACGGACAAAGTTTAGGCAGGATACGGATTTGGACCGACGGGTTCAAAACGCGAGCGTGTGTTAGGCTCCAACGGGCAGAGCACATGTGCTCGTGTGGGAGCCCCTCGGAGTGCGAGGTTTGCTTTTGTGGTGCGCAGGGTGACGTCATGGTTGCACGTGGGGTTGGAATCCGGCAGGAGGGGTATCCCTGCCGGATGGTACCGTCAGAGGGACGAGGTACACGTGCAGCTGCATGACGTCATGGGCAGGTGCAAAGTGCGCAGGCTGCGAGTTGCCACGCTGGTGCTGTAAAATTTGAAAAAAAAATTTTTTTTAACAAAAGCAAGCCTCGCTTTCGGGTGAACAGGATTTCCCGGGTAAGGGTGGAAGACCCCCTTGCCTGGGCACAGGATGACACTAGCGTAGGGGGAAGGGTTAGCTTAGCTAGACGGCTTCATGGGGCAGGGGTAAGTCCTCATGGGGCCCGTGGAGTGGATTAGTTAGAGGGATTTTAGTTGAGATTTAGGAAGGGAGATGGGAAATAACATTTGAAGACAGTGACAGACTGTGGATGTGTAGAGGGGACGTAGCTTAGCTACGTATAGTGTTAAAAGGAACGTGCTGTAGTGTAAGGGACGCCGTGGGAGCACGAGTTAGTTAGGGGATTTAGTGAGAAGGATGCAGAATTCAGCGGTGCGAGTTGTGAGTGTGGAAGGAACATGTGCTTGGTGAGTGAGTGAGGCAGCGGGTCTGTGTGAGTGGAGCGAATGTGGAATGCATGGTGCGATGAGTGATTGGGGGAGGAGTAATTCCCGCCCAAGGGACCCGGGGTCAGAGTAAAGTGAGTTAGCTGGGGTAGTCAAATTAACAAAAATGGAGGTCGTTTTGTTGTTGGTGGAGGGGCAGGTCAGGTCAGGTATGGGAGCATGTGCCAGAACAGCGCGTCGCTGCGTCCACTTTCCGCCGGTACTCCAGGGGCCTCCGTCTGGCCTTCCCCCAGGCAGATGCCAGGCCCATCCCCATCTCCTTGAGATGCTGGTCAACCTGCTGCAACCACGAGGCATGTGGTCGGCCCATTGGCCTCCTCCACTCACGGGACTCCCTCGCTGAGAGAAATCTGGTGAGCAGGATCAGCGTCAGGAAAACGAGCCACATGTCCATACAGCCGCAACTGACACTCACGGACCATGCAGGTAACAAATCTCATCCGAGTCTCTCTCAGCAACCGCTCGTTGGACACAAAATCTGACCAGCGATAGCCAAGGATTCTCCGCAGAGACCTGGTACCAAAGGAATTTAAGTCTCCGTCTCAGATCCTTGGTCAGAGTCCAAGTCTCGCATCCATAGAGCAAGACTGGAAGCACCAAGGACCTGAAGACTCGGACTTTCGTCCTCCCGCACAGGTTACCGGCAGCGCCCAACACCCATGATCCAGTGAATCCATGACTCCCCAGGCCCGACCCAGACGTCTATTGACCTCTGACTCACAGCCAGCAGAGACATGAATATCACTGCCAAGGTAAGTGAATCTCTCCACGACCTCAACATCTCACCACAAACAGACACAGACAGGACAGCAGCATCCAAGATGTCATTGAAAGCCTGGATCTTAGTTTTGACCCAAGACCCGTAATCCAGCGGCTCCGACTCCTCATATTCAGCACCTCGAGGGCCCCCAAAAGGATATCTAAAGTCTCCGCAAAGATGACTGCATCATCTGCGAATCAAGTCCGAGATCTTGACATTCCCAAACGATGCACCGCAGCTTGATCTTTCCGACATCCTCCCTAAAATCCAGTCCATACAAGTGCTGAAAGTGTGGGGCCAGTACACACCCCTGACGAACTCCAGTAACAACTGGAAATAAGTCAGAGATGGTACCACACACTTCACAGCACTCTCAGTACCAGAGTAGAGTTCAGACATCAGATCGATCAGTTTTGGTGGCACCCACGAAGACCAAGAACCTCCAGAGGGCATCCCGATTCACTGAATCGAACGCTTTACAGAGATCAACATAGGCTGCAAGCAGCCCTGCCGAAACTCTCGTCTGCGTTCGGTGAGGACACGAAGAGCAAGGATACGGTCAATCGTTGACCTCTTTGTGTGTAAAGCCTGACTGCTCTGGACGCTGGTGCTCAAGCAGATGGTGGCGAACCCTATCAAGAATTATCCGAGCAAAGACCTTGCCCGGCACTGAGAGCAGCATCACCCCTCGGTAGTTGTTGCAGTCTTGGCGATCACCCTTCCCTTTCCAGAGAGGGACAACAAGGCCCCTCTTCCAATCAGTTGGGATGATGCCTGTGTTCCAGCAGACACAAAAACTGCATGCAACGACACGAGTGCAGCATTTGCACCAGCCTTGAGAAGTTCAGCATGGATGCCACAGATCCCTGGAGCTTTACCCCGTTTCAACCGGGTCACCTCAGCCCGTGTTTCCACAAGCGAAGGTGGACCACAATTGATTGGAGGGTCAGCAACAGGGATTGTAACACCATTGACGTCCAACTCGACAGCTGGTGGATCAGCCTGGTACAACCGCTCAAAGTAACCGGCCCAGCGGGCCTTCACTTCAGACTCCTCTGTTAAGAGCCTACCACTCTTGCTCTAACTGCAGTGCTCCGAGGGATGGGCTTGGATGAACGCAATGCGCGAATTCCCCTGTAAGCGGGACGAGAATCACCTGTCCACAGGTGATGCTCTACCCCCTCACAGATTCCTCGCACATAGGCGACGGACATAGTTGGTGGGAGTGTAGGCTCGAAACCCGTTTGGAGGGGTGCAGGAGCCCTGTTGACGGGCTGGGAGCGTGGCTGCGAAAGGTGAGTATCGCTGAGTGGGTACCCCGGGCACCGGGCTAGTCGGCCGTGGTAGGCCAAGGGCCCATGGGGGGCCGGGATAGCGTAGTGGGCACGGGTGCGCCCGCATGGTGCGGGGGCCCGGGCGCCATTAGCCGCGTGGGCAGTGTCGTGGGCACGGGTGACCCTCGGAAAGGGGCCGCGGAAGCCAGCCTGCCACGTGAGCGTTTCAGGGGAGTCGCCAGAGAGGGCACTCCCCGGTGTTTAGGGAGCTGGTAGGCTCGGAGGCAGTGTAGTGCCCGGGGGTGCCATCGTAGGAGAATCGGCAGAGGGTCGTGCCTGCCAAGGGGAGCCACGCGTCCAGCCATGAGACCGTGCAAGGGCACGAGAGAAAATTGGAGGGCGAGGCCCGAAATTGTGAGGACCAACACAGGCGACGGGAATTCTGGTTGTAGAACCAATAGATTAAGCGAGAGGCGCTTGTTGAAAGCCCCGGGTAGTTTAAAGGTTATGGTTAGGATAATTTGGAGATGTACCCCTCTGCACCATCCATCCCTTCGCTCTCGTTGTGGGCCGCTGGACCCACTTTGGGTTAGATCGCTGAAGTCTGGGGAGGCCATCCTGAGGCTTCGTTGGGCCTCGACACAGGACGCTAGCTCTCCCTTATTCCCCTCCGGAAGGGAACGTAGGGGTTGGGAGTAGGCTAGGTGACGAAATAGGTTAGCCGAACAAGGACAGTAAAGGGGGTTAGGGGACGATTATAGTGGGGAAGGGATGAAAAATAAAACAACAAAAAAAATAAGTTGGGGCTAAATTGGTTTTACAATTAAGGGGGTGGGTAGGTACAGTGACAGGCAAAGGCGATAGGTGGGAGGGAGACAGTAGGTAGGTCCGAGCCCGCCTTCTGTGTGGCCAGCACCACCGCACTCCTCCACCAACCTCCACTGCAAGGCAAAGGCCGGCCCACTTCATCGGCAGCTGTTGTTTTGCTGCAAGGCCTGTGCCGGCCGGATCGTCTGCAGCTGTGCTTCAAGGCCTGTGCCGGCCAGTTCGTCTGCCGGCTGTGTTTGCCTGCAACGGCCTTGTTTCTGCAGGCTGTGTTTGCCTGCTACCTTTGCCATGCCATGCCGCTGCCCATGTTCACCAGCCCCGTTCTGTTTTGCTTTGCCCCCCCCCTGTTAATTTCCATGCGCGCCAGGATCCGTAAGGCAACAGTTTGCAAGCTGCAAGAACTGTCCTGTTGGCAGCTACAACACGGCCTGCAGTGGCGGCCCGTGCGCCGGTTGACTTTTCTTTTTCCTGCAGAGTCCATTGATCCTGGGCCATGGTTTAGTGTAAATTATAAGGTTAAGATGTATTGTACTGTAAATATGAGTGCGCCCCCGGCATGTCTGTCTTAGCGCCGGCAATTTGTTTAAGTCGTCTGAGTGAGTGGGTTTGTTTAGTTAGTTACTCAGCCCTCAGGTTTATTTTGGGGACACGAATACCATGAATGTCGCACTCAGGGATCCGAAGTAAAACGTACTAGGGGAGAACTACACATGATGGCACACGAGAATTTGACGACTCGGGACGAGTCTGTAAAAAGGGGAGGGGGTAGTGTTACGGCTGTGGAAATTCGCAACCACCATTCAGGTCCCGTAGGTGAGGTATTTCTGAAGTACATGTGTAGTTAGCCCCAAACCCGTTGTTTAGAGGGATTTAATGTGATTCATTTGGGCTGCGACACTTTGAGTCAGTCGTTTTTCTGTTCTTTCTTTATTTTTGAACCAACCACGTCTCAACCACAACCACGCCATCCCCACCACAGCGCCGACCTGCTGCGGCCGCGCCGCCTCCGCCATCTGCGCGACTGCATCTTCGCCACCCGCCATTTCTTCTCCGCGCTTGGTGTGGGGGGGGGGAGAGACGGGGAGGCGCAACTGGCGCCCGATTGGTGGACGCGCGGTGTGACGCGGCCAGGGAGGAGGAACGCCCTCTTCGAGACCTTTCTCGAAGCGCCTCGAAGGGGGGTGGAGCAAAGAACGGGGCGGAGCAACAGGGCGGAGCTCCGTGTATAAAAGACGATACGGGTGAAGCAGTTTTGGTTTTTTTGGTGGTGCTCTTACTTCTTCGTCCTCTTCCTGACTTCTGGCTCGCTTGTCCTTTTATCTACGTGGTGGCCGCTGGCCTGGTCTTTGGTGGGCGTCGCAGGACCCGCTGGCGGGAAGGAGCGTCCGCCATACCCCCCCCCCTCTATCCGCACTGGGATAGCGCCGAACACTCGGTCCGGGGCGTCGAGTGCTCAACACGGGCAGGCGCGAGGCACGCATGAGAGCACTCGCCTGCCACGCGAGGGCACGGAGTCGCGGCCAGGCGGGACCACGTCGGCGGACTTCGGAGTGGGGCTCGACGGCCCACCAGGGAAGTCACCCTTTTCTTTTCTTTGGGTTTTTGGGCAAATGCATGTGGTGGCGCCATCTTGTGAAGTAGAACTGTTATAAGTGTTGCCTGTGTACGCGTTATTCAGTAGTATCTCTGCGTCACTGTTTCTTTTCTTCCATTTGATATATGTGCATTCTGTGACTATACGTGTGCTTTGTGCCTGTGTCTGTGTAAATAAAGTGCTTGCATGTTGAATTGTTCCCCGTTTCGCTGCGTCCTTTCCTTTGTTTGAATCTCCATCTTGCTTCACGTAACGGGTTCGTAGTGGGCGTGATACGCCCGATAATTAACATGAACCGTCAAGGTCGACATAACCCCGCTCGGTTATCCCTGTAGCACGGAACGAGCCCTTAAGCGGTTCGTGTCCGGAGTCGACCTGTGGCGTGGTACAACCCCTCAGTAGGTTACCCGTGCGAGTACTTAGGTATATCGACTTTCGGCGATTCACCCTATTTCGCGCGGGTAGAATGCGGACTGGGTTGTGGTGAGGTTAAACCCCCACCCGTGACTGGCTCCCGCGGTTAGTCCGAGAGGGTCACGACAGAATTGTCCGTCCGGTGGGCGACGTGCCGCGATTCGAGTCACGTGGCCGTTCGCACGCCGGCGGGCGCGAATTCGCAACAGATACAAAACGTACCCATAACGTATTCGACGTGTGCCAGGCGTTTTAGACAAATTTTTCATAAATCGGCATACGCTGGCTAAATCGTCAAGGTGTGACAGCCCCTTTAAAGTGATGTAGAGGTCACAGAGTTAACCACAAGACATTTTAACTTGCAGAAAGCAGTTTATCTTGGAGAGCATTCATTTGACACCATTAACAATCATCCCATCAGCACTGCTTAATGTTCCTGAAGTTTTGACCTTGCATGATCTTTAATGACCTCCAGGGTCAAACGGTTGACCGCATCACTTTATACATCACCGGAGTGAAAGTGTTTTGTTTTGACGAGAGTTTTCATTTGACACCATACACGATCATTGTAGTATCATCCTCTTGGGATGTTTTTCAAAAAATTTTTTTTAAATCAAAATGACCTTTAGTGACAATAATTGTTGACATCCCAGTCACATTGTAGACCCTATCAATTTATATCCCAGAATAAAAGCGTTTTGTTTTGATGAGCTTTCATTTGACACCAATATTACCGTAGTATGACTATCCGTTATCGATACGGCAATCACCCTCGTTACAGAAATTTGCTACAACGGAAAACGAAGAAGTAGTGACTAAAATTCATACAACGGAAAGCAAAATTCACTACAATTGAAATTTGAGTCTAAAAAGTTTTTTTTCTCTCATCATCAGTTTTACATGTATCGCACGACCTGAGGGCAAAAGTATATTATTGCACTTCAAGTCCAATGGCTTATTATCATACTTTAAAACAAGTTAGTACTGTATATAAACCTTTGTAGGCAAGATGTGCATACGTACTGTATTCGTATTACCATACGGATTTTTGACATTTGATATAATATTCGACGGTCGGAACTCGTACATAAACAAATTATGCCACCATCTGGGTGTAAATTGGAGAATTTTTTTCATTATTAATGATTCTCTATGTCGTGAATAATTAAATTAATACACGTGAAGATCCACAAATTAAATTATTTTCAAGTTTCGCTTTTTCACACTCTTAAATGTTATCATCGGATGCGTGGGTGTTCTAACGAACAGCTAACCCTAACTTCTGTGGTTGGAATTTCACAACATCTCGTGGTTGACTCTGTTCACTCCTTCACTTGTCCTCTCATCACTCCTTCACCCTAACCCTATCACTTGTACGTATTCTTATTTGATCTCCATGATAGTACACATACACAGTATTACAGTCATAGTTAAGAGTTTAAAGTAATGTCCAGAGTATTGTAATAAAGTTTGTTGCCTTATTAAGTGTATTTGTTACATCTTGGAGTAAAGATTTTGGTTTGTAGAAACCTATCTCCACTTATATAATGGGACTAGATGGGAAAATTGGTTTCGATTTCCAGAAGGAATTTGCAGAACTTAACCCTTCTGTAAAACAAGGAATTACCACTGTATAGGTGTTTTGCCCTATTTTACCACTAATGACCCGTCAAGGTCACCAAAATGACCTTATCCGGGGTCAGATTTTTGTGGCACATTCGGATTTGTGTTCCTTGGGTCGGAATCTATGGGATCGCATTGAAAAATTAACTCATGTTGTTTCGACCTCACTATATAGCAGTGTTTCTCAACCGGGGTTCCCCGGACCCCAAGGGTTCCGCAAGAGGTCGCTAGGGGTTCCGCGAGAAACAGTAATAAATAGGCTAATGTATTTTTGAGTAGTTTTTGTTTGATTTAATATTCGTAATTTTACTATACACGTCGGCATATTGTTGGAAACTCCTTGGTTATTATAATAGAGCTTCAGCCTCTTATATTATTTACAATTATAACAACCATAGGGAATGTATTTAACGATGTCTTATGGCGCCAGTGTGAAACCGCCTCACTTGTAGTGGACGTCCTGTACGCGGCGGATTCGTGTATCATTGAGTGACTGACTCAAGTACGGGACGCATGCACGGTGTCCATCTATCTTCTCTGTGCTTCCTAGCACGAAGTCTCTCTCTCTCAAGGTTAGTTCTTCTGTTTACCTTTATTGCTTCAGCTTTATTTGTTTAAGTTTTGTTGATCAGTTACATGAGGTGTTTTTTTTAATTGTCAAACAGACTCAGGGTTGACAAACACTTTCAAAAATGGACGTTTTTCAAACAAAAAAAAAATATTTTTTTTTTGTGAATTAAAACCTCGGTGTGAGGCCTCATAAACGAGTAGCAATGTTTTTTTTTTCATTGCCCATAAATTTGACAAAAGGGGTCATTTTTTCCTTAAACCAGGTATCGAAAAAAAATATTATATTTAACCACGTGAACTACGATAAAATATAAAGAGCTAGATATTAATAATGGTATATAATAATTTTATGCAGGGGTTCCTGAGACATGAAAACTATTTCAAGGGTTCCCACAAGGGAAAACGTTGAGAAACGCTGCTATAATAGAATAATCGGCAGCCTCTTCTCACCCGATCAGACATCGCACATACAATATATCGCACGTTTTTTGGAAGTATTGTGAAAGCAATTTGTGTTGTATGGTGTTCAAGCATGTAACTCAATTTAAATAAAAGTTTAAAGAGGTTTAAAGGCAGATAAACAAATTCATTCCAGGTTTTACCACCATTTTACCCAGTGTCTATTACATCACCCGATCTAAAACATTACATTAGTTCTTCATGGTTGTTTGTGTCCTTTATGACGTCCTTAAAAACCACAAGTTTCCTGTTTGGAATGATTTTCAATTTTGTTTGATTGCCAGACAGCAGACAGAGTAAAAATATTATCTCACTCCTCTGTGCACATGTGCGATCGGAACAAATTCAAAGCCAAAGTACTGTAAAACGGCAGACCTTTCTTCCTATTTATGTTTCTATTCATGTTCAAAATATAGCATTCCATTTAAATAAGCTGTTGCTTGATCATAGACTGATAAGACAGATGGACGGACAGACATTATAACCAAATGCTTAACACCGCTTTTTGATTTGCATGCACGGGGTAATAATTGAAGCATGACATATAATTGCTGTAGATATGTAACAATCACCTTGCCACTCACAACAAAGCTCCAACAATAAGTTGCCAAGAGCCAAAATAAGAAACACAATGTGAATTTATAGGATAAACATGAAGGCTAAGTCTCACCGGAACCAGCTCATCATATGGCCAGCATGCCCCCCGTGCCGACAGCTCTGACACCAGGTGAACCAGCTGTTGAACTGGGAAAGCTTCTGCACCTGACTCAGCCTGTCCTCTTCTTCCCCTTTTCCAGCCATGCCTGTGTGTTTATGTTCATCAGACATGACATGTTGATCTATTTTTTTTTGTGGGAGGGATCTCTTCAGCATGGTTGTCATTTTGGATAATCTCTTCCTGATGGAAGTCACTCATCATAGGGATGGAAGCTTCTGTTTTGTTTTTGGGGATCTTCAACAAATTAGAGGAAAAAATAATGTTGAAATTGCTTTTAAAAATACCTGAGATTAATGACAACCATGCTGATGATATGCACAAACCTTGTTGAAATTCTGAACTCCTTGCTGGAGAATAAAAAGAAAAGAAAAATGGCTGAACATCCATCTGCAGTTAATAAATATTACACTCATGATATTATTGTTTCACAGGGCTGTTTTATAATTGGGGGGGGGGGGCGGTCTCATCAGCATGGTTGTCATTAATCTCAGGTATTTTTAAAAGCAATTTCAACATTATTTTTTCCTCTAATTTGTTGAAGATCCCCAAAAACAAAACAGAAGCTTCCATCCCTATGATGAGTGACTTCCATCAGGAAGAGATTATCCAAAATGACAACCATGCTGAAGAGATCCCTCCCACAAAAAAAAATAGATCAACATGTCATGTCTGATGAACATGAAACACACAGGCATGGCTGGAAAAGGGGAAGAAGAGGACAGGCTGAGTCAGGTGCAGAAGCTTTCCCAGTTCAAACAGCTGGTTCACCTGGTGTCAGAAGCTGTCGGCACGGGGGCATGCTGGCCATATGATGAGCTGGTTCCGGTGAACTTAGCCTTCATGTTTTATCCTATAAATTCAATTGTGTTTCTTATTTTGGCTCTTGGCAACTTATTGTTGGAGCTTTGTTGTGAGTGGCAAGGTGATTGTTACATATCTACAGCAATTATATGTCATGCTTCAATTTATTACCCCGTGCATGCAAAACAAAAAAGCGGTGTTAAGCATTTGGTTATAATGTCTGTCCGTCCATCTGTCTTATCAGTCTATGATCAAGCAACAGCTTTTTAAATGGAATGCTATATTTTTGAACATGAATAGAAACATAAATAGGAAGAAAGGTCTGCCGTTTTACAGTACTTTGGCTTTGATTGTTCCGATCGCACATGTGCACAGAGGAGTGAGATAATATTTTTTACTCTGTCTGCTGTCTGGCAATCAAACAAAATTGAAAATCATTCCAAACAGGAAACTTGTGGTTTTTAAGGACGTCATAAAGGACAAAACAACCATGAAGAAAACTAATGTAATGTTTTAGATCGGGTGATGTAATAAGACACTGGGTAAAATGGTGGTAAAACCTGGAATGAATTGTTTATCTGCCTTTAAACCTCTTTTAAACTTTTATTTAAATTGAGTTACATGCTTGAACACCATTACAACACAAATTGCTTTCACAATAACTTCCAAAAGCCGTGCGATATATTTGAATGTGGCATGTCTGATCGGGTTGAAGAAGAGGCTGCCGATTATTTGCTATATATAGCAGCGTTTCTCAACCTTTTACCCTTGTTGGCAACCCTTGAAATAGTTTTCATGTCTCAGGAACCCCTCTTGCAATAAAATTATTAAAATAATACCCATTATTAATACTAGCTCTTTATATTTTATCGTAAGTTCACGTGGTAAATATAATATTTTTTTTCGATACCTGGTTTAAGGAAAAAATGACCCTTTTGCAAATTTTGGGCATGAAAAAAAAACATGCTACTCGTTATGAGGCCGTCACACCGAGGTTTTAATTCACAAAAAAAAAATATTTTTTTTTTGTTGAAAACCGTCCATTTTTGAAGTGTTTTGTCAACCCTCGAGTCATGTTTGACAATTAAAAACACCTCATGTAACTGATCAACACAAAACTTAAACAAATAAAGCTGAAGCAAAAAGGTAAACAGAAAGAACTAACCTTGAGAGAGAGAGACTTCGTGCTAGGAAGCACAGAGAAGATAGATGGACACCGTGCATAGCGTCCCGTCTTGAGTCAGTCATCAATGTACACGAATCCGCCCGTCAGGTAACGCCACATAAAAGTGAGGCGAGGTTTCACACTGGGCCATAAAGACATCGTTAAATACATTCCCTATGGTTGTTATAATTTAAAATAATATAAGAGGCTGAAGCTCTATTATAATAACCAAGGAGTTCGCAACAATATGCCGACGTGTTATACGTAAAATTACGAATATTAATCAAACAAAAACCTACTCAAAATACATTAGCCTATTTATTTAGCTGTTTCCTCGGGAACCCTAGGCGACCTCTTGCGGAACCCTTGGTCTCGGGGAACCCCGGTTGAGAAACACTGCTATATAGTGAGGTTCAAAACAATGAACGTCAATTTTCAATGCGACCCATAGATTCCGACCAAGGAACACAAATCCGAATGTCCACAAAAAATCTGACCCCGCGATAAGTCATTTTTGGTGACCTGAACGGGTCATAGTGGTAAAATCAGGCGCAAAACACTATACAGTGGGTAATTCCTTTTGTTTTACAGAAGGGTTAAGTTCTGCAAATCCTTCTGGAAATCGAAACCAATTTTCCCCATCTAGTCCCATTATATAAGTGGAGATAGGTTTCTACAAAACCAAATCTTTAACTCCAAGATGTAACAAATACACTTAATAAGGCAACAAACTTAGTTACAATACTCTGACATTACTTAAAACTCTTACTTATACTGTAATACTGTGTATGTGTACTATCATGGTGAGATTCAAATAAGAATACGTACAAGGTTGATAGGGTTAGGTGAAGGAGTGATGAGAGGGACAAAGTGAAGGATTGTGCAAACAGTGTCACACGAGATGTTGTGAAATTCCAAACACAGAGTTAGGGTTAGCTGTTCGTTAGAACACCCACCATCCGATGCATTAACATTTAAGAGTGTGGAAAAGCGAAACTTGAAAATAATTTAATTTGTGGAATCTTCACGTGTATTATTTTAATTAATTCACGACAGTAGAGATATCATTAATAAATGAAAAAAAATTCTCCAATTTAAACCCAGATGTGGCTAATTATGTTTATGTAACGAGTTCCGAACCCGTCCGAATATTATATCAAATGTCAAAAATCCTAATATAAGGTAATACGATTAGTACGTATGCACCATCTTGCCTACAAAGTTTATATACAGTACTAACTTGTTTTTAAAGTATGATATAAAGCCATTGGACTTGAAGTGCAATAATATACTTTTGCCCTCAGGTCGTGCGATACATGTAAAACTGATGATGAGAGAAAAAAAAACTTTTAGACTCAAATTTACAATTGTAAGTGAATTTTGCTTTCCGTTTGTATGAATTTTAAGTCACTACTTCTTCGTTTTCCGTTGCTAGCAAATTTCTGTAACAGGGTGGATTTGCCCGTATCGATAACGATTAGTCATACTACGGTAATATTGGTGTCAAATGAAAGCTCATCAAACAAAACGCTTTATTCTAGGAATAAATTGATAGGGTCTTACGAATGTGACTGGCGATGTCAACAATTATTGTCACTAAAGGTCATTTTGATTTAAAAATTTTTGAAAACACCCAAGAGGATGATACTACAATGATCGTGTATGGTGTCAAATTGAAAAACTCTCGTCAAAACAAAACACTTTCACTGCCGGTGATGTATTAAAGTGATGCGGTCAACCGTTTGACCCTGGAGGTCATTAAAGATCATGCAAGGTAAAACTTCGGAACATTAAGCAGTGCTGATGGGATGATTGTTTATGTTGTCAATGGAATGCTCTCCAAGATAAACTGCTTTCTGCAAGTTAAAATGTCTTGTGGTTAACTCGTGACTCTACATCACTTTAAAGGGCTGTCAACCACCTTGACGATTGAGCCAGCGTATGCCGATTTAATGAAAAAATTGTCTAAAACGCTGGCACAGTCTCAATACGTTATGGTAACGTTTTGTATACTGTTGCGAACTTATGTCGCGCCCATTGACGCCGGCGTGCGAACGGCCACGTGACTGAATCGCGGCACGTCGCCCACCGACGACAAATTCTGTCGTGACCCCTCGGACTAACGCCGGAGCCAGTCACGGGTGGGGGTTTTACCTCACCCACAACCCAGTCCGCATTCTACCCGCGCGAATAAGGGTGAATCGCCGAAAGTCGATATACTACTAAGTACTCGCACGCGGTAACCTACTGAGGGGTTGTACTTACGCCACAGGTCGACTCCGGACACGAACCGCTTAAGCGGCTGCGTTCCGTGCTACAGGGATACCGAGCGGGGTTATCGTCGACCCTTGACGTTCAGATTAATTTATCGGGCGTATCACGCCCATACGACCCGTACGTGAAGCAGATGAGATTTCAAACAAAGAAAGGACGCAGCGAAACGGGGAACAATTCAACATGCAAGCACTTTACTTTACACAGACACAGGCACAAAGCACACGTATAGTCAAACAGAATGCACCATATATCAAATGGAAGAAAGAGAACAGTGACGCAGAGATACTACTGAATAACGCGTACACACGGCAACATATAAACAGTTCTCTTCACAAGATGGCGCACCACATGCATTTTGACCCAAAAACCCAAAGAAAAGAAAAGGGTGACCTTCCCTGGTGGGCGTCGAGCCCCAACTCCGAAGTCCGCCGACGTAGCGTCCCGCTGGCCGGACTCCGTGCCCTCGCTGCAGCGAGTGCTCTCATGCGTGCCTCGCGCGCTGCCCGTGTGAGCACTCGACGCCCCGGACCGAGTGTTTCGGCGCTTTATCCCGAGTGCGGATAGAGGGGGGGGGGTTATGCGCGGAACGCTCCTTCCGCCAGCGGGTGTCCTGCGACGCCACCAAAGACCCAGGCCAGCCGGCACACGAAGATAAAAGGACAAGCGAGGCCAGAAGTCAGGAGAGGACGAAGAAGTAAGAGCACCACCAAAAAACCAAAACTGCTTCACCCGTATCGTCTTTATACCCACGGAGCTCCGCCCTGATTTTGCTCGCCCCGTTTTTTGCTCCCCCCCCTTCGAGGCGCTTCGAGAAAGGTCTCGAAGAGGGCGTTCTCCCTCCTGGCCCGGGTCACACCGCTTTGCGTCCACCAATCGGGCGCCAGTTTGCGCCTCCCCGTCTCTCCCCCCCCCACAGCCTAACCCGAGAAGAAATGGCGCCGGGGCCCGAAGATGCAGCGCGCAGATGGCGGAGGGTCGCGGCGCAGCAGCGGTCGGCGCTGTGGTGCGGGATTGGGCGTGTGTGTGGTTGAGACGTTGGTTGTTCACAAAATAAAAGAAACACAGAAAAAACGACTGACTAAAGTGTCCGCAGCCCAAATGAATCACATTAATATCCCTCTAAAACAACGGGTTTGCGGGCTAACTACACATGTACTTCAGAAATACCTTACCTACGGACCTGAATGTGGTTGCGAATTTCCACTGCCCGTTACACACACTCCCTCCCCTTTTTACAGACTCGTCCCGAGTGTCAATTCTCGTTGTGCCATCTGTGTAGTTCTCCCCAAGTAAACGTTTTAACCTTCGGATCCCTGAGTGCGACATTCTGGTATTCGTGTCCCCAAAATAAACCTGAGGGCTGAGTAACTAACTAAACAAACCCCACTCACTCAGACGAACTTAAACAAAATTGCCGGCGCTAAAGACAGACATGCCGGGGGCGCCTCATTATTTTACAGTACAATACATCTTAACTTATAATTTACACTAACCATGGCCCAAGGATCAATGGACGTCTGCCAGGAAAAAGAAATCACTCGGCGCAGCCGGGCCGCCACTGCAGGCCCCCGTGTTGTAGCTGCCAACAGGGACAGTTCTTGCAGCTTGCAAACTGTGCCTTACGGATCCTGGCGCGCATGGAAATTAACAGGGGGCAAAGCCAAAACAGAACGGGCTGGTGAACAATGGGCAGGGCATGGCATGGCAAAAGTAGGCAGGCAAACACAATGCCTGCAGAACAAGGCCGTTGAGGCAAACACAGCCGGCAGACGAACTGGCCGGCACAAGGCCAGAAAGCACAGCTGCAACGATCCGCGCCGGCCACAGGCCTTGCAGCAAAACAACAGCTGCGTGAAGTGGGCCGGCCCTTTGCCTTGCAGTGGAGGTTGGTTGGAAGGAGTGCGGTGGTGCTGGCCACACAGAAGGCGGGCTCGGCACCTACCTACCCTGTCTCCCTCCCACCTATCGCCTTTGCCTTGTTCATCTTGTACCTACCCAACCCCTTGAATTTGTAAACCCAATTTAGCCCACTTATTTTTTTGTTGTTTTTATTTTCATCCCTTCCGCCACTATATAATCGTCCTAACCCCCTTTATGTCCTTGTTCGGCTAACGCTATTTCGTCACTAGCCTACTCCCAACCCTACGTTCCCTCCCGGAAGGGGAATTAAGGGAGAAGCCTAGCGTCCTGTGTCGAGGCCCACGAAGCTCAGGATGGCCTCCCCAGACTTCAGCGATCTAACCCAAAGTGGGTCCAGCGCCCAAACGAAGGCGAAGGGATGGATGTGCAGAGGGGTAACAATCTCCAAAATTATCCTAACCTTAACTTTAAAACTACCCGCCGGGGATTTCAAACAAGCGCTCTTCGCTTAATCTATGGTTCTAACAACCAGAATTCCCGTCGGCCTGTGGTTGGTGTCTCACAATTTCGGGCCTCGCCCTCCATTTTCTCTCGTGCCTTGCACGGTATCATGGCCTGGGACGCGTGGCTTCCCCTTTTGGCAGGCACGACCCTCTGCGATTCTCCTACGATGGCACCCCCCGGGCACTACCACTGCTCCGAGCCTACAGCTCCCTAAAACACCGGGGAGTGCCCTCTCTGCTGACTCCCCTGAAACGCTCACGTGGGCACGGCTGGCTTCCCGGGCCCTTTCCGGAGGGGTCCCCGTGCCCACGACACTGCCCACGCGGCCCTATGGGCGCCCGGGCCGCCCCACCAGTGCGGGCGCACCCGTGCCCCTCTTCAACTACGCTATTCCCGGCCCGCCATGGCCCTTGGCCTAACCACGGCCGACTAGCCCGGTGCCCGGGGTACCCACCCCAGAAGCGATACTCACAACTTTCGCAGCCAACGCTCCAGCCGTCAACAGGTGCTCCTGCACCCTCCAAAAACGGGTTTCGAGCCTACACTTCCACCAACTAATGTCCAGGTCCGCCCTTATGGTGGGGCGAAAAGGGAAAAAAAATTCTGGGGTTTGAGGGGGTAGAGCATCACTCTGTGGACAGGTGATTCTCGTCCGCTTACAGGGGAATTCGCGCATTGCGTTCATCAAGCCCATCCTCGGAAAAAGGGGGGGCACTGCAGTTAGAGCAGAGAGTGGTAGGCGTCTATCAGAGGAGTCTGAAGTGAGGCCCGCTGGGCCGGTTTACTTGAGCGGTTGTACAGGCTGATCCACCAGCTGTCCGATGTGGACGTCATGGTGTTTTACAATCCCTGTTGCTGACCTCCAATCAATTGTGTCCACCTTCGCTTGTGAAACACAGGGCTGAGGTTGACGCCGGTTTGAACGGGTATAAGCTCCAGGAATCTGTGGCATCCATGCTGAACTTCTCAGGCTGGTGCAAAACCATGCTGCACTCGTTCGTTGCAATCAGTTTTTGTGCTCTGCTGGAACACAGGCCAAATCTCCCAACTGATTGGAAGAGGGGCTTGTTGTCGCCCTCTGCTGGAAAGGGAAGGGTGATCGCCAAGACCGCAAGAAAAAAAAAAAAAAAACAAACTAAACCTTACCGAGGGGTGATGCTGCCTCTCAGTTGCCGGGCAAGGTCTTTGCTCGGATAATTCTTGATAGGGTTTCGCCACCATCTGCTTGAGCACACAGCGCAGAGCAGTCAGGCTTTACACAAGAGGTCAAGATTGACCGTATCTTGCTCTTCGTGTCCTCAACCGAACGCAGACGAGAGTTTCCGGCAGGGGCTGCTTGCACCTAATGTTGATCTCTGTAAAGCTTCGATTCAGTGAATCGGGATGCCCTTCTGGAGGATTCTTTGGTCTCGTGGGGTGCCACCAAAACTGATCGATTCTGATGTCTGAACTCTACTCTGTATGAGAGTGCTGTTGAAGTGTGTGTGTACCATCTCTGACTTATTTCAGTTGTTACTGGAGTTCGTCAGGGGTGTGGTACTGGCCCCAACATTTTCAGCACTTTATGGAACTCGGATTTTAGGGAAAGGATGTCGAAAGATCAAGCTGCGGTGCATCGTTTGGGATGTCAAAGATCTTCGGACTTTTGATTCGCAGATGATGCAGTCATCCTTTGCCGGAGACTTTAGATTCCTTTTTGGGGGCCCTCAGTGCTGAATGAGAGTCGGAGCCGGCTGGGATTACGGGTTCCTTGGGTCAAAACTAAGAATCCAGGCTTTCAAATGACATCTTGGATGCTGCTGTCCTGTCTGTGTCCTGTTTGTGGTGAGGATGTTGAGGTCGTGGAGCGATTCACTTACTTTGGCAGTGATATTCCATGTCTCTTAGCTGGCTGTGAAGTCAGAGGTCAATAGACGTCTGGTCGGAGCCTGGGGAGTCATGGATTCACTGATCATGGGTGTGGGCGCTGCCGGTAAACTGTGCGGGAGGAACAAAGTCCGAGTCTTCAGGTCGCTTGGTGCTTCCAGTCTTGTGCTCTCTGGAATGCGAGACTTGGACTCTGACAAGGGATCTGAGACGGAGACTTAAATTCCTTTGGTACGCAGGTCTCTGCGGAGAAATCTTGGCTATCGCTGGTAGATTTTGTGTCCAACGAGCGGTTGCTGAGAGAGACTCGGATTGAGAATTTGTTACCTGCTGGTCGTGAAAGTGTCAGTTGCGCTGTATGGACATGTGGCTTCGTTTTTCTCTGACGCTGATCCTCTCACAGATTCTCTCAGCGAGGAGTCCCGTGAGTGGAGGAGGGCCCAATGGGCCGACACATGCCTCGTGGTTGCATGCAGGTTGACCAGCATCTCAAGGGAATGGGGATGGGCCTGGCATCTGCTGGGGGAAGGCCAGAACGGAGGCCCCCTGGAGTAACCGGCGGAAAGTGGACGCAGCGACAGCGCTGTTTCTGGCACAGCTCCCCATACCTGACCTGACCTGACTCGCCCACCAACAACAAAACGACCCTCCATTTTTGTTAATTTGACTAACCCCAGCTAACTCACTTTACTCTGACCCCAGGTCCCTTGGGGGGCGGGAATTACTCTCCCCCCAATCACTCATCGCAACATGCATTTCCACATTCGCTCCACTTCACACAGACCCGTGGCGCCTCAGCTCACTCACCAAAGCACATGTTCCCTTTTTCCACACTACAACTCGCACCGCTGAATCTGCACCTTCTCACTAAATCCCCTAACTAAACTCGTGTCCCACGGCGTCCCTTACACTAAGCACGTTTCCTTTTAACACTACGTAGCAAGCTACGTCCCCTCTACACATTCCACAGCCTGTCCTGTCTTCAAAATGTTATTTCCATCTCCCTTCCTAAATCTCACTAAATCCCTCTAACGTAATCCACATCACGGGCCCCATGAGGAACTTAACCCCTGCCCAATGAAGCGCGGTCTGCTAAGCTAACCCTCCCCCTAGCTAGTGTCCCATCCCTGTGCCCAGGAAGGGGGTCTTCCACCCTTACCCGGGAAATCCTGTTCACTCCGAAAGCGAGGCTGCTTTTGTTAAAAAAAAATTTTTTTTTTCAAATTTTGCACAGCAACCAGCGTGCCAACTCGCAGCCTGGCCACTTTGCACCTGCATGACGTCATGCAGATGCAACGTGTAACCTCGTCCCTCTGACGGTACCATCCGGCAGGGGATACCCCTCCTGCCGGATTCCAACCCCGACGTGCAACCATGACGTTCACCCTGCGGCACGCACAAAAGCAAACGCTCGCACTCCGAGGGGCTCCCGCACACGAGCACATGTGCTCTTGCCCGTTGGATGCCTAACAACACGCTCGCGTTTTGAACCCGTCCGGTCAAATCCGTATTCCTGCCCTAAACTTTTTGTCCGTCGCAGGGATGGGCAATGCACCGCTGGCGTTTCCGGACCGGGTTCTCACTCACGCAAGCGAGTCACGTGGGGGCCTTCGTGTGTTTTGCACAGCACGGACTCGCTGGCTGGTGAACCCGGCACGGTCCCCGAAATATGCTACGGCCGTACCCGCCGGCTTTTGTCTCTCTGTGCGTCGTGTCGCCATTTCCACCCACGCCACCTGCCGTGTCACGACGCACAGACTCAACTCCATTAAACTACACCGGGAGACGCGGCTGCAATGCCCCGCGCGGCCGACCGTCATCTCGCGCTTACAACGCGACCTTACACACGCTGTCTCCCTCACACCGAGGCCGCTCACGTCACTTCGTGCCATTTCCCTTGCACACGTGGCTCCTTCCACACACGGGTGCTCATCCACAACTGCGTGCTGGGAGGCACGCACTTCGGGCCCACTTCGCACCTCGCACAACATTTTTACTCAACGATGACGCGGGTCCTTTCACACAACGCCTTTAACCCTACGCTTTGCGGCACGCGTTGTAGCACACATTTTCCGCACACCTCGTGTACACACAGCCTCGACACCACACACGCCGGGCCAACAAAACGCTGGGGATTCGTGCCACCACAAGGGGTTTCCGGGGCCTCTATACCCCCCAAGCTTTCGTGTGCACGCCGTTCGCTCTCACTCATCCCATCGAACTCGCTAAGCAGATGTAGGCGACCGAACCACCCTGGTCGTGGAGTCCCTCAAGGGGGCATACTCCCTCCCCTTCGTTTCTGGAGGAGGCCATCCGCTGCTCCCACACCGGGTCTCTTAAACCAGTCCGCCAGCTCACCGGCCCCATATAAGCCTCGCTAACTCTGTGGTGTGTGTGTGGTTCGTCTTCACCCGTCCAATTCACCCTTCTATCTCCCGTGTTCTCTATTATTATTCTGGACCGTCGTCACCTCGTGTCTCGTCTCACACGTTTCGGTCACGCCCAAATTAGTTTTCCCTTCGGTCCACCGTCACTGTTGCTCTCTCCGTCACCTTCACACTGTCTCCACCAACACGTCCCCCGAATACTTTGGTCCTCACCCGCTCCACTGGGGGCCTGACAACCGTTGCAACCCCTCCCCAGCTAGTTCGCTCCACACGTGGCGTCGCCATTT
>CM068956.1:26486605-26503741 GCA_035128595.1 Eptatretus atami | reverse complement strand
AATGGAAAGGAAGTGGTGTGAGAATGTGAAGGTGTAGGCAGGGCAAGAAGTATAAAGAGTTTATGTGGCCAAGGTGTGCCCGGAGGCATTGCATTGGTGTTGGTGTCATGTTTCTGAGGGTTTGTAGACAGTGTAGTGAGTGTTGACAGAGTGAGTGAAAGGTGCATGCATTGGTTGATAATCGTTTGATTTCGGAAAGCTCTTGGTGGAACGTCATCTCGCCGGATATGCCCACAGGTCGGTCGAAGCGATGAAGAGAAGAACATGTTTCTGGTGTGCGATTAGAGAAGTGATGGGAAAATGTGAGAAGATGATGAAATTGTTGCGTAGGAGGAGACTGAATGGACATGTGGAGAAGTCCAGACGGTTTTGAGGGAGTTCCATGGGGGTTATGGACATGTTTGTTGAGAAATTGGAGGAAGGTTGAAAGGATCTTGGAGTTTTGCTGATGGAGCTGATTTGTTGATTTGAATAACTCAATTCCAGAAAGGGATAATAAGCTTTATTTCATTACACGTCAGGTGATGAGTCGACGGACAACCATGACTAATCCTGATGGTGGTCGGCGAGATATGGGAAACCTCCGGGGACACCAAAGGTGATCCCAGGGGAGGAGGGGACTGTTTCACCAGCACCCCTGGTTTCTGCGACTATAAGGGTGAAAGATGCGAGGAGAATCAGCGGTGAAGTACCACACGAGATGAACGTGGTGGAGGGTTTAAGAGAGGTACAGTTGAAGAAAGCATTAACGAGAGAGCCGAGTCATGTGAGCGATTAATGTGGTTAGCTTGAAGTGGTGGATGTCAATGAAAGAGTCTATTGGGAGCCGTTGGTGAGTATGGGATACAAAGACACCGAGGCACTCCGGAAACATGGTGGCTGGGGATGAAGTTGGAAAGACGATTGAAAAGATGGAAGAAGTCAAAGAATGCCAAAAGGCGAGGGTACGGTTGGAAGTAAGAGCAGCAACATGAAAAGTATATAAGTAGCCAAAAGGCTGCAAAGAAAGAGGTACGCAAAAGGCGAGGAGGCCACAGGAAAATGTTCGGAGAACGCTTGGATTCGGAAGAGGGGTAACGAGAGCCGGTGTCAGGATTGCAAGCAGATAGCGAGAGAGCGAGTTAAGGACGGGTGACGTTGCTTGAAGGATGAAGTGCGACAAATCGTTGTTGACCTCAGATGAATTAAAGGAAATGAAGAGATATATGGAAGGCTGTTGAATGTAGAATGAATGGGATTACAACATCGAGAGTAACCCATTTTAGAACCAGCATTGAGAATAATAGAAGGAAGTGAGTGATAAGCTTATCAAGAGCAGATGAAGAGTAGAACAAGCAGAGAGGGCAAACGGAGTTGTGGGAGATATGTTGAAAGGCGGGAAGTTGGCGTGTGAAAGAGAATTACAGAGATCTGTAATCTGGTGGTGAAAGAAGGCCCATTCCATGGATTGGGCAACTGACTATCCTCGCCCTCTGGTACAAGGAGAAAGGTGACCCCTGGGACTGTGGCTCCATATGAGCAGAAAGTTATTGGAGCATGGAATGAATGTATTGGAAAGGTGTTAGAAAATGGATAAGGAAGAAGGTAAAGTGACGAAAATGCAGTTTTGATTTATGCCAGGAAGAGGAACAACAGATGCAATTTTTATAAGCAGTTGCAGGAGAATACATAGAAAGGAAGAAGTGTTTTTGTTTGTTGATCTGCGAGAAAGCATTTGATAGGTCCACGCCGAAGTAATGACATGGGCATGAGGAAGTTAGGAGTGGAGACATTGGTGATCAGTAGTGTCGATGCAATTGTACGAGAGAGCGCGCACACACCGTAAGGACGAAGGATGGGAACAGGTGGAGTTGAAGTGAAGGTGGAGTGCACCAGGGGTCTACAAGCCACTTCTATTGTAGTTTGATGAGGGCTGGCTGGAGGGTAAAGGGGATTACCCTGGGAGCTGCTGTGCAATGAATCTGCGTGTTGATGCAGAGTATGGATGACTTAGAAGAAGGAGAGATAGAACAAGTGGAAGGAATGTGTGGAGGCAAAGGGTTAGAAGGTAATATCGGAAAACAGCGAAGTAGATGCCAAGTGGTCAAGCATTCGGTGACGGTGCGAAAGGACGGAAGTGGCCGTGTGCTGTTCAGGACAGGGTGTCGGAGTTGAACTCCGTCAGTGGTACAATGGTGCTGAATGGTTATCGAAAATGTAGGGGTGAGAGGAGTCATCACCAGTGTGGCAAGCTACATTCAAGTGTATATGTGCTAAGTGAAGCTGCAGATGAAAGAATTGTTGATGGATCTTGGAGATTGGTGTGAAGCTGGAAGGTGTTGAAAATTTTTGTTATCTCAGACATGTTTGAATGGAGAAGGGTGATCAGACTCTTCGACGTTTGCTAAGTGAGATGTGCATGAAGAAGTTCGACTGGAGTCGGCTGACGAAAGAGGGGAGTTCTTAAGCTGAAGGGAAGGTGTATGCTACATGGTGTGAGGATACGATAATTTATGGGACTGAGACATGGTACTGAAACATGGAGCAACAAAAAGTGGAAAGGGTGGAAATGCGAATGATTCGGTGAATGTGTGTGAGTATCTTGTAGAGAGAGGAAGAACAAATGATGATTGCGGAAGATGATGAATAGAAAGTCTTAGATAGTTGGAGAGAGAAACAGTTGAGATGTTGGTCATTTGTTGAGGGAAGGATGAATGACTGAGTGAGAGTTGGAAATGAGTGTAGTCGGAAGTGCCGAGGCGCGGAGACCGAGAAAAACTTGGCTAAATAGGTGGTGGAAGAAGAATGTGGGCAAGGGGATTAAGAAGGGAGATGCAGAAAATAGTAGTGATAAGTGGAGAAGATTTTCAGTGGCCCCAGGCTAACCCCTGCTTAGGGGAAAATGGCTTTAAATGTCTTGTGGGTGGTGTGTGTGTGTATTTATATAATATATATATATATATATATATATATAGATATATATATAATATATATATATACTATCTTCTTCTTTCGGCTCTCCCGTTAGGCGGTCGCCCACAGCGTATCAATCCTTTTATTGATCCGCATTAATGATTGCACAGTATTTTTTTACGCCGTATGCCCTCTCCTACGCAACCTGCGGCCTCTTACGACACAGAGAATATGCTACAACTATCTAACCAGGATACAACCGGGCCCAGTTACATGTACTCAACTTCGCGCGACCTCGGAAGGATGACAGGCTGAGTCAACCTCTGGGTGTGATTAATTTCAAGCGGCCAACGGGCTTGAACTCAGACCTTTTGATCCCAACTCGCTACCCAACCACTACGCCAAACACCGGCTGTCATATATATATATATTATATTATATAATAATATATTATATATATATATATATATTATACATTATAATGTATACAAAATATATATCTACAGTCTATATTAATTCTCCTACTATGCGACAAATGCTCATGTATCGATGTCATCATGACAGGCATCATGGACTTAAAGCACCAACCCGAAGGCATCCGTAGTTCATATAAGGCAAAATTCAAAACAGTGTCACAAGTTAGATGTAAAGCAAAGCACCTGTTTCACCCTCTTAGGGTTCAATCAGGGCAAATTATCGCTGTCTATCCACCTGGTGACTTTGAAAGCCCTTTAAGCTTAATATACTGGCACTTGATGCCCACTGACTGACTGGAAGATCCGGATTGTATTTGTTCTAAGAAGTGCATCTCCACATGACACATGTTTTTACATCCAACCAATCACAAAATAAAATTATTTTTAAATCAGGTTAAAAAAAACCAAAAAAAAAATAGAAATTGATGTCATGAATGTCTCGCCACCACCCATATCTTTCACACAACACATTCAGAAGTCAAAACAACAAACTCTCTTGCAAATTTAGCTTAAAATGTTAGTTACTAATAAGACATAAATAATGTGTTAACACGCTGTCTTTGGAAGAAGCATTTGACTGGATGGAACCCTCAATGTCAGACAAGAATCAGGGGCCGCTGTCTCTCAACAATTCTTGTGCTTTGATAGTCTGCATCTGCATTACTCTCCAAAACTCTGGCCTATGGCATCCAAGGTCAATCCACACATGGTACGTACTTCCTCCACTCTCGTAGCCAAAGTTGCACTCAAGGAATTCCTTCATATCCTCCTTCCTGTCAAGGTTGCCCAAGCAGGTGTTCTGGGCCCATTCCTGTTCCTGATTCTTCATTCAATATCTATCCGACTCCCTGGAAAACCCTTTTTCCATTTGAGACGACTCCACCCTTTGCTTGTGACGTCGCTCACTTCAGCCAGGCATGGCTGCAGCCTTTCCCTCTCTTCCGACCTTAAACAAAATCACAAGCTGGTCAAATTAATTGGAATAGTCTCTTGACAACTCACTCCCTCTGTCATGACTGTTTCTGGCAATACTCCCCAATCTACTTTTAAACATCCTCTTAGGAAGTTCAGTCATTAAACTCCTGGTCTCACAATCAGCCATTGATCTTTCTGGGCACAATTCAACCATTTCTTAATTGCCTCCAAAGGCAACATTCCTTCCATTGTAAAAAGTCTTTCCTTGCAAATCTGAAACTCCTACTCAACTGCCAGACATCATCCATAGCTTGATGGGTACTGCTCTCCCTCTGGCTGGCTCCCTGCCTACATGCCTCAGCTTGATGCTGTAGAAACCAAGGCCTTTAAAGACTATGGGAATCCCCACAATTAAGCCAAGTCTATGGGCTTATCCTCGCCATCGCAGACGTTGTGGTTCTCTGTCTCCCCCACCCTCCTTTTCTGTCTTGCACCTCTGCTCTTTCATGGCTTGGCACCCCCAGGTTTCTGCGGGGCACCACGGTCCACCATCAAACCTCTCCTGGTAGAATTACAACTACAGAATCACGCTCAACTCCACTCATCATTTGCTCCTCTTTTTTCATGCCTATGAATCAACTTCCACATTCTCTCAATCTCATTCTTCTCCTTCCAAAGTCTTGAACCTCTCTGTTCAACCACCATCTCAGATCATCCCATCCGTTGCCATTAAATCTTTTTCTACCATCGTTAACCACTCTTACCACCCCCCTCCCCCCAGATCAAGACACCTCCTTCCAAAGTTTCCCGTTTTCCTTTCTAAGATTTTGTGTTGTGTCCATCTTGTCCACCACATGCATCTCTCCATCCCTCATTCCTCTCCACGCCAATTATTTTGAGGAACGAGAAAATGTTGAAGGGACAAGGTTAGGAATTTAGAGAATTATGCGGACAACAAATGCATCACTGCAAATTAAGGGAAGTCCACAATGCTAAGGTTTTAATCAAAACAAAACCAGAGAAAGAAACAAAAACACAAGATGGAAACTGTTTTAGAGGCAGACAGCAACAAGTCTGACGCACCAACATTGGGCGAGCCGCCGTTCCCATAATTTATAAGCAGAGGCACAGCGTGGCAATGGTTTGCGCATCCTGGGCAGCTGGTCACCTTGGACTTTATAGGGAGAGCCTCCCACATGTACTGGGGCTAAAGAGCGGCCCTGGTGCCGTGGCTGTGCCACCAGAGGAGAATGAACTTTCCGCAGATAAGTTACAGCTCACAAACACCGAATGAAATCAGAACAAGCAGACCATTGCGAGAATCAATAATTAAAATTATGTTGGAAAAAAATGCTTTCTCGTTTTGCCTGCACTATAACACACAATACAATGTGAAAATCAATTATCCCCAATTAAACGATTTGACCTTATTTCAAACAACTACATTTTTGAAAATGAATGCCTACATGATAGGAGTCACAAGCCGTTTGCCGCACATGAGAGTGCGTAACAATCAAAGCGGTATCGTTAGCACAAATTTGACCAAAAAATAAATAATACAAATGCCGAATGAAATCATCTAATGTTTGCAATGTTAAACATAAAGGCACCAATTTTATTTTATTACGGGTTTACAAAATCGTTCTGTCAGTTTAGTTGACATCCATCCAACTTGCACAGGTGACCCTATAATCACTGCAAGAAAACAGGCCATCAAGTTGAGAACCAGTTCGTTAATGTGGTTCAGAACTTTCTTGACCCAACAGGAAGGTAGAATAAAATGCAAAAAAGGCACCTGTAATCCAAAACATCATGCCGAGAGTGAAAATACCATCTCTCTCTATTATACTGTACCTATTTTAGAGCGTCGATGCCGCCTCACATCTCCGTGAGTAATAGCCTTCCCAGCATACAATTGCTGATCCGAGTGGTTTTCATTTCCTTTTTTCCCAAAAGGGCCAGTAGTTAGGTCAGGGAATGTGGAATTTGTTCCATGTGCCAGGTAAACACGTGCAAGCAATTATATGTTGCTCGATGTCCTTCTGCTAGTATATGATCTTGTGAATTGTTCAAGATTCCCACCATCTCTTTTGCCAAAGGAGCAAGTATTATCACCAGTCATCCCAGCCAAATTTCCAGCCATCCTTCAATCGAACATCAGGACTTATACAGCTTATTGAGAAAAAGGACTTGCGCCAAAAAAACCTTTGGCCGCCAATCCCCAAAGGTGGGAACTCGATAATAGTAGTAGCTCAACAGCAACAAGCAGCCAAAGCACGCGACCTACGGTCGCACAGTGTGTAACATATATATAATATATATATATATATATATATATATATATAAGCACCACATGGCAAAAAGTATGTGGACACCTGCTCATCCAACATCTCATTCCAAAATCATGCATCAATATGGAGTTGGTCCCCCCTTGCTGTGATAACAGCTTCCACTCTTCTGAGGAAGCTTTGCACGAGATGTTGAAACATTGCTGCAGGGATTTGCTTCCATTCAGCCACAAGAGCATCGGTGAGGTCAGGCACTGATGTTGGACGATGAGGTCTGGCTCGCAGTCGGTGTTCCAATTCATCCCAAAGGTGTTCAATGGGTGAGGTCAGGGCTCTGTGCAGCCAATCAAGTTCTTCCACACCGATCTCGACAAAACCATTTCTGAATGACCTCGCTTTTTGCATGGGAGCATTTCATGCTGAAACAGGAAAGGGCCTTCCCAAACTGTTGCCACAAAGTTGAAAGCACAGATTCATCTTGCATGTCATTGGATGCTGTGGCGTCAAGATTTCCCTTCACTGGAACTGAGGGCCGAGCCCGAACCATGAAAACTAGCCCAGACCATTATTCCCCCTCCACCAAACTTCACAGTTGGCACCATGCATTTGGGCAGGTGGCGTTTTCCTGGCATCCGCCAAACTCAGATTCTTCGCAGGACTGCCAGATGGTGAAGCGTGTTTAACCACTCCAGAGAACGCATTTCCACTGCTCCAGAGTCCAATGGCGGTGAGCTTTACAGTCACTCCAGCCAACGCTTGCATTGCGCATGGTGATCTTACGCTTGCGTGCGGCGCTCGGTCATGGAAACCATTTCAGTGAAGCTCTCGATGACAGTGCCTGTTGCTGACGTTGCTTCCCGGTCAGTTTGAACCCGGTATGAGTGTTTGCAACCGATGACAGACATTTTCGCGCTTCACGCTTTCAGCACGCGGCGGTCCCATTTGTGAGATTGTGTGGCCTACCACTTCGCAGCTGAGCTGTTGTTGCTCCTAGATGTTTCCAGTTCACAATAAAAGCACTTACAGTTACAAGGGCAGCTCGAGCAGGGGAAGAAATTTGACCAACTGACTGTTGAAAGGTGCATCCTATGATGGTGGTATCACGTTGAAAGTCACTGAGCTCTTCAGTACGGCCTCTTTACTGCCATCGTTTGTCTATGGAGATTGCAAGGCTGTGTGCTTGATTTTATACACCTATCAGCAATGGGTGTGGCTGATGATAGTCGAATCCACTTTGGAAGGGGTGTCCGTATACTTTTAGCCATGTATTGGGTGTGGTGTGTGTGGGTGTGTGGATATATGTAGTATAGAATAGATAGATAGATAGATAGATAAAAGATAGAGAGATAGATATATAAGCCTGGTGTTGCGTAGTGGTTAGGGTAGCGGCTTGGGATCCAAAAGGTCCTGATTCTAGCCCCGTTGCCGCTTGAATTAATACACACACAGGAGGTTGACTCACCTGTCATCCTTCCGAGTCGGCGAAGTGAGTACCAGTGTACTGGGCCGGTGTATGCCCGGTTAGAATAGGTTACCATTTCCCTGTGTTGTAAGCGCGACCAGGGTTGCGTCAGGAAGGGCATCCGGCATAAAACCTGTGCCAAATCATTATGCGATCATAACGGATGAATCCGCTGTGGTGACCCCTAATGGGAGCAGCCGAAAGAAGATATATATATTATATACACACACACACACCATCAACAAAGCCGGTAGGCGGACATGGGTAGTCGATCAAGTCGATTTAGTCGTTTTCAGCCGTTACTAGCCAACAAAAGCGTCCATAGCAACGGTTCTTTCTCACACATAACTAGGACATACCTGAACCTACCATACCAGTTTCATGTATATCTGACTCAGTCTCTGAGATATAACGAACTTCGTTTTTTTTATGTTTTCGACCAGGGTTCATTCAAGACTATCTTCTCCGACAGTTTTCATAGGATCCAGCTGCAAATTTTTGACAATATGGCTGAAGGTACTGCCCACAGTCGCTCGTGGCCCGATTTTGATTTTTGAAAAAATAATTTTTTTATGATTCTTCAAAAATTTCAAAGTCCCTTGCTAGGCAACGGATGGGTCCATAGCAACGGTTCTCATTTGCACACAACTAGGTCATGGTATGAACCTACCAACCAAGTTTCATCGAAATCACCATTGTATTAACGGAGCACTGGACCGAACAGACAGAAAGACAGAGACAGACAAACATAGCGAGAAATACTGATAATAAGGGTAGACTAGATTGACTACCCAATAATATAGAGAAATATTATTCTAACCTTGTACACCTAACTAGGCTATGTGGTAGCATCTTGTTCGAGCCTTCGCTCTGAGAGTGGGAGGTCAGCGGTTCAAACCCAACCCTGGCCGAGTCATAACAAAGACAAGAATGGTATGTGCTGCTTCTTGCTCGATTCTCAACATTGAAAAAGGATAGAACACGGACAAATAGCCATAGGTTGGTATCATTGCGCGAACCTGATGGGCTAATGGACTCCCCTGGATTAAAGTCCCTTATAAGGGAACTCACATTAATAAACTAGTACGTGCCTGTACGTGCGTGGCCGTACGTGCAAAAACAAACAAACAAACAAAAAACTTTCAAGCCACGTGCCAGAAACAACAACCACACAGGCCGTTCCTTTGCTCTTGCGTGCCCGTACGTGCGTGGCCGTACGTACAAAAAAAATAAAAAATAACTGCATCAATGTAGGATCGATAAGTGATTGGATGGAATGCAAAAATGGATATCCGTTCGTTCTTCATCCATTTCAGCTGCACGACGTGTCACGCGCGTAGCGTCGCGTGTCAAAGCGAGCAGCTCGTGCTTCGTTAGATTTCCATTGCGTGTGCACGACACGCAGCTTCGTTCCTTCGCTGTCGTAAACGACGACTGGATTGGGCATTGTGTTTAAGAAAATCGTCACCATCATCAAAAAAATACAGTAAGTCGATAAATTGAGAAAAAAATCGAGAAAGAATACAGTAAGTCGTCACTATCCGGAAGTCCGGAAGTTAGATCCTCACTGTCCGGAAGTTCGCATATCACAGTTACGATTATTCGCAATTTAGTTTTAATGGCCAATTATTTAATTAGTGCCAATGTATTTTGCCTTTTCGCAATGTCATCGCAAGGAAAAAAACACAAAAGAGAAGAGAAAAAAAAAACTTTCATACAACCACACAGGCCGTTCCTTCGCTCTCGTAAACGACGACTGGATTGGGGCATTGTGTTTATCTATAAATGGCATAAGAAATCGAGAAATTATTTAGAATACAACAAGTCATCACTATCCAGAAGTTACATTGTAAACCCGTAATGGGGAACGCGGCTGAGTTCTCTTCCCCATCGGCCACGCCTACGCAGCACCGTGTCCTTTTATTGGTTGGTAAATAAATGGCCATAACTTGGGAGGCACTTGTCCGATTAATATCAAACCTTGAAAAGGCACATCCACAGGGCCCCAGCAATATACCTGGCAAGTTTCAATTAGATCGGACCGGTGGTTGTCGAGAAACAGCGGTCACGCGCGGGCGCACGCACGCACACCACACGCACACATTGCTGGAATTATAGATAGATTATACAATAATTTTAATGGACAAACAATCAATCAAAAACAAATTACTATCAGGTCAGGCATGGAGCATGCGTCAGAGCAGCGCGTTGCTGCGTCCACTTTCGCCGGTACTCCAGGGGCCTCCGTCTGGCCATCCCCCAGGCAGATGCCTGGCCCATCCCCATCTCCTTGAGATGCCGATCAACCTGCTGCAACCACGAGGCACGTGGTCGCCCATTGGCCTCCTTCACTCACGAGACTCCCTTGCTGATTGAATCTGGTGAGCAGGATCAGCGTCAGGAAAATGAGCCACATGTCCATACAGCCGCAGCTGACGCTCACGGACTATGCAGGTAAAAATCTCATTTGAGTCTCTCTCAGCAACCGCTCGTTGGACACCAAGTCCGACCAGCGATTGCCAAGGATTTCTCCGAAGAGACCTGGTACCAAAGAATCAAGTCTCTGTCTCAGATCCTTGTCAGAGTCCTTGGTCAAATTACTATCAACACAGAAAAAAAACAGAATAAAGTAATTAAATAAAAGCTATTTTGTAATCTCTTCATCATTCATTGATAATCTCTTCATCATCATCATCATCTTCTTCATCATCTTCACATTATCTGTGAAGATATAATCAACTTCAAATGAACAATTTTTGCCTGCTCTCAAAATCCCTTAAATTAAATAATTATTAGACATCAAGATACCAGGTTATCAAAATAAATATTATTAAAACTGCAAAAAGGAATCGTTTTAGTACGATGATGATCTTCTTTCATATGCAGCACAAAGCTGCGGGGTAGCATCATTGGCTGAGGCCTAGGCTGTGCTGCTGATGCAATGCCCTCTGCTAGTTGGGGAAGGAATTTGTAATTTATTCAGGGTACCGGAGATAGCTCGCCTACTCTTCATGAAGGACTTCATGGGGTTTTTAATATCCACCAACTAATGCTGGCATATGGGATGCCCAGTTTAACGTCCATCCGAGGGACGGCACACACATTGATGAATCACCCTGTCTGTGAAATACCGGGATGACAGTTTATAGTTGGATTGGGATTTTAACCCAGGCTGGACAACTTAGAGGCGAGTACGCGTACCTCTAGGCCCGTTCTTCATTGCACGGCTCGTGAACCACTGGTGGCCTAACAGCTTGGCCCCTGACACACAAATGGGGAAACGCCCCATTATAATCCACCATAAACACCATCAGATTGACCCAATGGTTTCAAATGAGTGTTCCAACGTGAAGCATAAAAATAACACAACTACATCAGGATGTGGTTGCAGTTTGTAAACAATTCTGCTTGCAGCCCAGTTAATCACAACGAAGAAGGGTATGTGGAGGCGGGGCCTAATAGCAGCCATTATTGAGTCGTGCAGGCTGTGTGGTGGCTCTCACACTGATGTCTTATTGGCAAAAGTGGCCCCCCTCAAAAAATAAAATAGTGAAGATCACTGCTCTAGGCCATCCTGTCAGCCTATGATGACAATATATTGACACATTGTATCCTGCCACAGACTGACGAGTCTTGCCTGCTGCAACGGCCTGGCTGCTGGGTCAAGTTTGCTGCGATGAATGTCAAAAGCAGCTCTTTTGTGCCACAAACGCCAAGCATCGAGGAGATCACGATAACTCTCCACCCAGTGCTGTACTCGTGCCTCTTCTATGACCTCATTAGATGCTGCCTGTAGGGTGACATTGGCATGCTCAGTGCCAGACTTCCGGTGCCTGGGTCTTATATTTGGTACGCAATGCATGCACACCTGTACAGAAACATTTGCTGTAAATGAAAATGTGCAAATTTTGTGTCTTTAATATACAAGGTAAAAATAATTTCTCAACAAAGGAACTTACCTGTAACATGCAAAGGCTTGCCGTCTGCACATCACTTGTGCGATCTACATAGCTTGCCATAAGGTCTATACCATCCTGGGTCAGGCCAGTGAGCAAGATTCCTTCCAGATTCCCCGATTCTTTCATCTCATTTGTGAGCTTGTCGAGATACCGGAAAAGCTGTGACCAAGAGATGGGTCGGGGTTTGGGTTGGGGAGCCATAATAGGGAGGAATATTTTTATCTCAATAAACAAACTTCATTGCAGTTAATGGTTTGTGAACCAGATTATAATATTATAAATAATGGTTTATAACAATGAATGTATGATCTATATATACGAGGGCCGTACCAAAAGTCATGAGCATCAGTGGATTCCTCACGTTTGTGCCGAATATAGCAGAACACTAATTATTAGTGACACCAATCCATCAATCCACTACAGTATAAACACAGGCTCGGCACATGCCCACCACTGGTGTTCCCACAATCCATTGTGACAAAATTGGCGGCACTGACGTATCATTTTGCCAACATACAGTGAATGAATTCCTTGTGAAGGAGAACTCGACTGCAGATATCTATAGCCAATTGAGTCAGGTATACGGAGATGCATGCCTGGGCGCTAGCAGTGTCAGAAGGTGGGTCAAACACTTCAAAGACGGAAGCACAGATCAGCTACACTGTGGTTGGCCGAGAAGCGCCACAACTGAATGTAACAAGTAGAAAATTGATGCGCCCATCAGTGAGGACCGAAAGGTGATGGTAAGGGAGATTGCAGTGCAACTTGGCACAGGACACCATGCCGTACACGGGATGATAGTGACCTTGGGATATCGGAAAGTTTGTTCCCGTTGGGTTCCCCGATTTGCTTATGGAAGAACACAAAAATACACGCATGGCTGTGTCATCACAGTTGCTTCAACGACATGTTGCCGAGGGCGATGACTTCCTGTTCCATATCATGAATGGCGATGAAAGCTGGTTCCACCATTTCGACCCAGAAACGAAGCAGCAAAGCATGGAATGGCATCACTCCACATCTACAAAAAAAAGAAGGCCAAAAGACTACCCTCCATTGGCAAAGTTATGGGAACCGTCTTCTGGAATGCCGAGGGATGCACACTGGTTGATTTCCTACCAAAAGGGAAAACCATCAATGTGGTTCGCTACGTTCAGATGCTCAAGAAACCAAAACGTGCACTTCAGGAAAAGCACCTGATGGAAAAAGCTGTCATCTTTCAACATAACAATGCCAGACTTCACACTGCATGCCTGACAATGGAGGAAATTTCAAAGAATGGCTGGGAAATGTTCCCATGCCCCCTACAGTCCGGACTTAGGACTACCATCTGTTCGGATCCTTGAAAGATCACATGAGAGGCCAACACTGAAAATGAAGAGGCAGTCCAGATAGCTGTGTGTAGCTGGTTGTGAAGTGTTGGAATGGACTTCTACTGCAGCGGATTATTCAATTCGTGCAGTGCTGGCAGAAATGCGTGGATTGTTCTGGAGATTTTGTTGAAAAGTAATGTGGTACGTCCAGTTACTATTGATATCAGTTTTCTTACATGTACCTTTGTTTTACTGGACAATAAACGTGCTCACAACTTTCTGTACAGCCCTCGTATAATAAGCTAAGGCCGTCTGTGTGTCTGTCTGTCTTACCATAAAACACAAAAACTCTTCAGAGAGAAAAGATGATAAAATAAAGGTTGCTTCAAATTAATCCTTGTTTTTCAATATATATATATATACTGTATATATATATATATATATGTATATATATATGTTACGAATTTGGGAATCGATTGCACACAACATACAGGTTCCTTTAGTTAGCTTTGTCGATAAGTGCTTGTTCCCAAAATAGCTCACCTTTCATTGTTTAAATGTTCAGAAATCGATTAGATGCGCTGCGGATCGATTTAATAGTTTGGGAACGAACAATGGAGACATCCCTCCCCCTCTTCTGCGAAGAGCAAGAACCACCCTGCCGTCCCGTGACTCATGATGTCAACAACTCCCTCCACCCGTGGCTGAGCGGGGATGGAGCACGAGGGCATGAGTCACGCCGGATTCGGGAAGGGCGGGAGAAGGATAAGAGGAGATCTTTTTCTTTTGTTCGTGGCAGAGTTGGGAGGCAGAGTTGGAGAAGGGGTTGAGAGTAGCCGTTCAGCAGACCGTCGGGCCCTGCTCGGCTTGCGTTAGGGTTGAGGCCTTCGGAAGCTTTTTGCTTCGGCTGGCTCAGTGAGCTTCGGCTGAGGCCTGGCTCGGGAGGAGGCTTTTTGGAGGCTCTTTGCTTGACGTTCTGTGAGCTTCGGCTTCTGCTTGGCTCGGGAGAGCTTTTTGCTTCAAGCTGCCCTGTTTGAAGGAAGTTAGACCGGTCGCTCGGCTCGAGCTGCGAGTGGTGGCTTCTTCTTCTTGGTTCGTGGAGCTCTTTGTTCTCCATTTTGGTTCCCGGCTTGGTGCGACTCATCGACCTCTTCGTGGAGGTGGTTCCTCGGGGAAGGACGCGATCGACGGGAAGGTTCGGCACCTCGTCTCACCAGCACGTGTTGAGAGAACGCGGAGGTGGTTCCTCGGGAAGCGACGCATCGACGGGAAGGATCGGCGCCTCGTCCCACCAGCACGTGTTGAGAAGCGCGGAGGATTCGCGGGAGCTCGGGAGGATCGCGGCTCGGCGATTGGATCCAGCTCGCTCTCGCTGGAGCCAGGGTCCGAACAACTTAAGACCACACGGGTGGAGAGGTTCGAGATAGGCTCTGGGTTTCAGCTCACCTGTCCTCCAAGCTGGAGCTCATTATTAAAGGCCTCTGCCACCATTTCTTGGTGTGTGTGTGTGTGCGTACGTGTGTCCGTGGGCCTGTCTAATAAGTAGGAACTGCTGTTAAGTGCAAGTGACTGTACATAATAAGTAGACGGTTGTAGTTCTTTTGTCTGCTTTTGTTGCTTGTATAATTGCATATGTGTTGCCTTGTTTAATTGCATACGGCTTTATTATAATAAATGTCCTTGTGTGAATGTAAACCTGTTCGTTGCGTCCATTCCCTCATTGAACTGCCCCATCTTGCACTCGAATATAGTTTTTTAAATAGCCGGTAAAGATAAAATCGGGTCCAACGAAGCGATGAGGCTCCGTTGAGATATAAACGGAAATTTGATCCGGAACGTCCGGAGAATCTACAACACTGGTGTCAGGACGTGGGGTACAGATTCATTCCCTCCACACTAAATTAACGGAACGGATCAAGGGTGTGTGAGGCGACCCTCCGGTTCCATTAAATTCCGAGTTTAAATTATTTCCGATACGCAAGATAGCAGATCAAGGCGAACGGGTGCAGGGTGGATTAGGAATGTGTTTGAATGTAGGATCCATGGCACCGGACGGTTCTTATATATTATCACCCCACCACTAATGGTAATCAGTGGGGCCGCTCACCCTATACTGAGCACAAACTTTGCCGGCAAAATAGCGGCGCTGCCGCACCTCAGCGCAGCACGGAGCGGGCTGCTATAATTAGCACAGCGAACGGCACGATACGAGGCGGGCTCCCAACCAACGATTGAAACCACGTGATCATGGCAGGCGGGCTGGCGGACATTGGCGGCTTCGGGCACAAAACAGAGAAATATCTGGGAAAACTAAAAGAAAACGGTGAGAGAACGAATGAAAGGAGAGAGCAAGCATGCAAAAGAAGTGCGGAGAGCGAACTGAAGAAAAGAAAAGAGGAGCAAAATTAGTAACTCCAGGATAGAAAGAACTTAGAAGAAGAATGGAAAACGAAGCTGGAAAAGAAAAACGGAAACACGATGTGGAATTGAACTACTGAAGGAAGAGGTAAGAATAGGCAATCGGAAAAGAGAAAGCCTGGAACAGGAGGTAAAAGAGGAAAGTATTGGGTCAAAATTAGCAAGGAATTCGGTGAGGGAATGGATGAAATGAGGAAGAAAGAATGTGAGAAGAGGTGTGGAGATGAGGACGGAATCAGAAAGAAAGCTTCTGAGTTACTGAAACACCAAAACAAAGAAACGGGATTACAAAAAACGAACTGAGGATGTTAAGAGAGGAAAGAAAGAGAACGAGAATGAAACGTTAAGGAACCACACTGAACAGATCAAACAGCTGGAAGCCAAGGCCAAGATGCAGAATAGGAACAAGAGAGACAGTGGAATTAAAAGCAAAAAGAGTATGAATTTGAAACTGAACAACAAAAGGAAAAAACAAGGTTGGAGTACGAGGAGATAGTGACAGAACAAGGAATGAAACAGGAAAGGGAGATTAACCAATTGAGGAAACTATGAGATTGGAGAAGGAAGAACGTGAGAGACAGTGGGATAGAAAACAAAAAGAACATGAATTTGAGGTTGACCAATTGAAAGAAAAGCAAGGTTGGAGTACGAGGAGATAGTGACAGAACAAGAATGAAACAGGAAAGGGAGATTAACCAATTGAGGGAAACTATGAGATTGGAGAAGGAGAACAAGAGAGACAGTGGAATAAGAGAACAGACAGAAGAACGAATGAAACAGGAAAGGGAGATCAACAAATGAAGGAAACTATGAGATTGGAGAATGAAGAACATGAGAGACGGTGGAGTAGAAAACAAAAAGGAAACGAGGTTGAAATTAACCAACTCAAGGAGAGGGCAAAATTTGAGTCCACGGAGATGGAAAAGCTCCAAAAGATAATGAACAACTAAAGGGCTCATATGGAAGGAAAATGGGCCAGGAAGAAACGGAAATAATAAACGAGGTGACTGAGATAAAACAAGTAGAGGAGAACTACAGGTAATTGACAGCACACACAGGTAGAGGTAGTGGAGGACAATGGGGTGAGCTGGTGAATGTGTTGGGACCCGATGCAAGCAGCCGATAGCCTCCTTATGGAACGGGGGAGGGAATATTCCCCTTGAAGCTGATCTCGACCAGGTGGGTCCGGTCGTGCCGAGCGAGTTAGGAGGGGAGAGTGCTGTGAATTGGGTGCGCACGCGAGGCTTGGGGGGTGTGAAGGCCCCGGGAACCCTTGTGGTGGAGCGAATCCCCAGTGTGGTTGTTCCAGCGTGTGTTGTTTCGAAATGTATGAGTGAAACAGCGTGTGTGAGAGAGACCGCGTGTGTGAGGTGGCGGTATGAGAGGAAGATGGCAGTTAGCATGCGGGAGACC
>CM068956.1:26449519-26460826 GCA_035128595.1 Eptatretus atami | reverse complement strand
TGTGTGTGTGTGTCTGTCTGTCTGTCTGTCTGTCTGTCTGTTGTCTGCGACCGCCGTTTCTCGACGACCGCCGGTCCGATCTGATTGAAACTTGCCAGGAATATTGCCGGGGCCCCGCAGATGTGCCTTTTCGAGGTTTGATGTCAATCGGACGAGCGGTTCCCAAGTTACGGCCATTTATCTGTCGACCAATGACAACACGGTGCTATGACATCACGAATGACGTCACAATAATGCTTATTTATTTTGCACGATTGACGGTCCGATCTGATTGAAACTTGCCAGGAATATTTCTGGGGACCCGCGGATGTGCCTTTTCAAGGTTTGATATTAATCGGATAAGCGGTTCCCAAGTACGGCCATTTATCTGTCGACCAATGACAAGACACGGTGCATGACGTCACGAATGACGGTCACAGTTAATGTTTATTTATTTATTTATTTTTTAATTTTTTTTGCACGATTGACGGTCCGATCTGATTGAAACTTGCCAGGAATATTGCTGGGACCCACGGATGTGCCTTTTCGAGGTTTGATATTAATCGGACGAGCGGTTCCCAAGTTACGGCCATTTATCTGTCGACCAATATCTGCGAGAGAGGGGACGGGGAGAGGGGACGGAGAGGGGGGGATGAGAGTGGGGGCGAGAGAGAAGGGGGAAGAGGAAGGGGAGACTAGGGGAGAGAGGGGGGTCAAGAGAGGGGGGAGAGAGAGGGGGCAAGAGAGGGGAGAGAGAGGGGGGAGAGAGAGGGGGAGAGAGAGGGGGCGGAGAGAGGGGGGGCGAGGAGAGGGGGGCGAGAGAGGGCTGCATATACTGGCACTCACCTACGGGCACGCACCTACGGGCCCGCACTAGTATATAATAATGGGGTAAAAATTCGGACACCGTGTTCAATAGATTACACGTAGCTTTAGCGCTCCCGTTACACCGACAAACCGGCTTCAACAACTTGAAACGCGTCAACACAAACACCGGAAGTGACGTCATTGTACACAATGGCAGAAAATAAAAGAAATAAATAAATAGCGTTTGGGTAAATATTTGTGAATGGCACCGGCTAAACAAACACAAACAGCACAAACATACTTTTTTACAAATCAAATGTTTTAATTAAACACCGCGATCCGTTTCTATTACACATTCATGTTCGATGCCGTTACGAACACGAGACTCGTAAATGTTTAAAAAACGAGGGAAATATCCGGCACGGACACCGATTCTTACTCACACACACGAGGAGCGGCACTTCAAAGCCTCTATTTTTGGAAACTCTCCACAGGTTTACACCAACACAACTTCTGACGATTAAAACTGCTCATTTGTGAGAGAACATATCCTCGGCCTTGAGGTAACGCCGCGTTGTATGCTACCGATGATGACCATACTTTCACACTGCACCTTTTAATTACCATCATATATTATTATATTGTTTTATTAGTGGCTTGTCTTACAAAGTGGAAACAATAATTATTAGATTGAAATAAAAAATTTCGGAGATTTAATTTCAGTGATTTTTACGCGTGACGTCACTCGCTACAGATGTTGTTGTTGTTGTTTGTTGTTTTTTACGCGTGACGTCACTCGCTACAGATGTTGTGTTGTTGTTTTTTACGCGTGACGTCACTCGCTACAGATGTTGTTGTGTGTTGTTGTTGTTTTTTAGTTTTTTAAGGAAGTGCTTTATTAATCGTGATTATGAGGATGCAGTTCAATTTGCTTGGACTGATTTCTACCGCGTCGACGTCCTACATTCATCTCAAACGGTAGTTTGTGTGGAGTAAATGAAAAAAAAAAGCTCAGTATTGAGCAGTTGGAATTAAGGCAGTGATAAGCACAGTGAAATCGGTCACATTCCTTTTTTTGTACGAGGTGGTAACGTTTCTTCATTAGGCGGGATATTTTTTTTTCAACGCGAGGCGACGCCTTAAAAATATTTTTTTTAAATGTGAAGAAACATTTTTTATTCAGTGAGAAGGTAGTTTAAGATTGAGCAGTTTTTCCCCGGAATGTTGTGGATTCCGTTGAACCTTTAAACGGGGTTTTGGTGGAGTGAGCGTTGAATGACGTCATGACGTAGTGGGTGGGGGGGCTGCGCATGCGCATAATAAAACGGTGCTGCTTCGGCGAGTTGCGATGTCTGTGTCCTTCACTCGGGCCGGAAGTGACGTGGCATTTGTTCAGTGAACAACATCTATTTGCAGGGACATACAATTTTGTCACCATTTATTTGTTATATACATGTCAGCGTATTTCGTTTAAACAAAATATTTTTTTTTCTGCTGTTGCTCGTTTCAACAACAACAAAATATTAACGCAGGAGGAGGCTATTGTAAACTTATATAACTGTAAATAATTTCACGCTGTCGAGTAGCAATATTCAGGAACGAAGCATCTCTGTGTGAAGATTAACCCGGAATCTCTGATTAGAAACGAAGAAGTGCAGCTTCGGGAGATTATATCAAAAAGAATGGACGGTGTAGCAGAAGGCATTTTCATCGTTCGTGATTTATGTTTTTTTTTAAATTATTATTATTTTTTTTACCTCAGCTCGACACCATCGTTTCATCGCACCGCATTTACTTTGTAAATACCTTTCGAATCGTGTTTCGTCACCATGAATAAAGCTTAACATCGCCAAACTCTGATCCGACAGACGGCGGTTCTGGCTGAACCATCGAACGTCATCAGCTCCGAGCAGGTCCAATCGCGTCCTCGATTTTCGATCACGTGATCAGCGTGCGCCATTCTGGAGTCCGTAATCTGACGACTCAATGAAAACGTTTTGCTTCATCCGACGTTCCGAACTGCTGTTGGCCCAGGCATTGCCAGCCGCGGTGCTACCGGCTCACAGGCTGCGATAATGACACGGAGGAAGGTTTGGCGATTTTTAGACGCGGGCGGAGAGTGGACTTCCGGTAGTGTTGTCAAGCAAGGCCTCTCGTGTACGACTACATTGTCATTGAGCAGCGGTCGGAATACTTTAACCCTGACGGTTGTTAATGAATTTGACGATGAGGAACGAACGAGTTTGTATCCGTGGGCTCTCTTCTTGTCACCACAACCCGTCATGTTTGATTTGGGAAGGCTAAAGAATAGTTTGTTGTGGAGAAAACGCTGCTCCCGGTATTCGAACCCAGCGTGGTTCGGAATCATTTATAACGGAACACAAACAACGAGCCTTCCTCTTCACAACGCTTGTCAATGTGCTGTTATTGTTTAATTCGGGGTTGTAACATTCAACCTGTGCCATTAATGTGCTCAAAGACCTACCGTGGCCAAACTATGGGGAAGTAGGCCTCACTCGGACTTCTCTGCTTTCCAAGACTCACTGATCGTGATGATGAGCAGAATTCCTTTTTGCCTCCACCGCTGAAGTGGACCCTCTCTCTCTATCGAGTGCAGCCTGTGGCTGCTGGTTGCATCGTTGGTTGGACGCGGCTGTGCGCCGCTGATGCAGTGTCCCCCTCACCAGTACACTGGTACTCATTTTGCCGACTCGAAGGATGACAGGCTGAGTCAACCTACTGGTGTATTTTTAATTCAGGGCCAACGGGGCTTGAACTCAGGACCCTAGGATCCCAGCCGCCACCCTAACCACCTAAGAACAGGCTTGAACTCAGAGACCCTAGGATCCCAACCACCACCTAACCACTAACCTAACACCAGGCTTGAACTCAGGACCTAGGATCCCAAGCCACCACCCTAACCACTAAGAACGGGCTTGTGAACTCAGGACCCTAGGATCCCAAGCCACCACCCTACTAACCACTAAGAACGGGGCTTGAACTCAGGACCCTAGATCCCAAGCCACCACCCTAACCACTAATAACGGGGCTTGAACTCGGACCCTAGGATCCAAGCCACCACCCTAACCACTAAGAATGTGGGCTTGAACTCAGGACCCTAGGATCCAAGCCACCCCTAACCACTTAAAGAACGGGCTTGAACTCAGGACCCTAGATCCCAAGCCGCCACCCTAACACTAAGCTAAACCAGGCTTGAACTCGGACCCTAGGATCCCAAGCCGCCACCCTAACACTAAGCTAACACCAGGCTTGAACTCAGGACCCTAGATCCAAGCCGCCACCCTAACCATTAAGCTAACACCAGCTTGAACTCAGGACCCTAGAATCCCAAGCCACCACCCTAACCACTAAGACGGGGCTTGAACTCAGGACCCTAGGATCCCAAGCCACCACCCTAACCACTAAGAATGGGGTTTGAACTCAGACCCTAGATCCCAAGCACCACCCTAACCACTAAGCTAACACCAAGGCTTGAACTCAGGACCCTTAGACGTCCTTCTCTCTAAGTTACGGCCATTTATCTGTCGACCAATGACAAAACACGGTGCTATGACATCACGAATGACGTCACAATAATTGCTTATTTATTTTGCACGATTGACGGTCCGATCTGATTGAAACTTGCCAGGAATATTTCTGGGGACCCGCGGATGTGCCTTTTCAAGGTTTGATATTAATCGGATAAGCGGTTCCCAAGTTACGGCCATTTATCTGTCGACCAATGACAAGACACGGTGCTATGACGTCACGAATGACGGTCACAGTTAATGTTATTATTTTATTATTTTTTTAATTTTTTTTTGCACGATTGACGGCCGATCTGATTGAAACTTGCCAGGAATATTGCTGGGGACCCACGGATGTGCCTTTTCGAGGTTTGATATTAATCGGACGAGCGGTTCCAAGTTACGGCCATTTATCTGTCGACCATATCTGCGAGAGAGGGGGAGGGAGAGGGGAGCGGGAGAGGGGGGATGAGAGTGGGGGCGAGAGAGAAGGGGGAAGAGGAAGGGCGAGACTAGGGGAGAGGGGGGGTCAAGAGAGGGGGGAGAGAGGGGGCGAGAGGGGAGAGAGAGGGGGGGAGAGAAGAGGGGGGAGAGAGAGGGGGGGCGAAGAGAGAGGGGGCGAGAGAGAGGGGGGGCGAAGAGAGGGGCTGCATATACTGGCACTCACCTACGGGCACGCACCTACGGGCCCGCACTAGTATATAATAATGGGGTAAAAATTCGGACACCGTGTTCAATAGATTACACGTAGCTTTAGCGCTCCCGTTACACCGACAAACCGGCTTCAACACAATTGAAACCGCGTCAACACAAACACCGGAAGTGACGTCATTGTACACAATGGCAGAAAAATAAAAGAAATAAATAAATAGCGTTTGGGTAAATATTTGTGAATGGCACCGGCTAAACAAACACAAACAGCACAAACATACTTTTTACAAATCAAAATGTTTTAAATTAACCCGCGATCCGTTTTCTATTACACATTCATGTTCGATGCCGTTACGAACACGAGACTCGTAAATGTTTAAAAAACGAGGGAAATATCCGGCACGGACACCGATTCTTACTCACACACACGAGGAGCGGCACTTCCAAAGCCTCTATTTTTGGAAACTCTCCACAGGTTTACACCAACACAACTTCTGACGATTAAAACTGCTCATTTTGTGAGAGAACATATCCTCGGCCTTGAGGTAACGCCGCGTTGCTATGCTACCGATGATGACCAATACTTTCACACTGCACCTTTTTAATTACCATCATTATATTATTATTATTGTTGTTATTAGTGGCTTGTCTTACAAAGTGGAAACAATAATTATTAGATTGAAATAAAAAATTTCGGGAGATTTAATTTCAGTGATTTTTACGCGTGACGTCACTCGCTACAGATGTTGTTGTTGTTGTTGTTGTTTTTTACGCGTGACGTCACTCGCTACAGATGTTGTTGTTGTTGTTTTTTACGCGTGACGTCACTCGCTACAGATGTTGTTGTTGTTGTTGTTGTTTTTTTAGTTTTTTAAGGGAAGTGCTTTATTAATCGTGATTATGAGGATGCAGTTCAATTTGCTTGGACTGATTTCTACCGCGTCGACGTCCTACATTCATCTCAAAACGGTAGTTTGTGGTGAGTAAATGAAAAAAAAAAGCTCAGTATTGAGCAGTTGGAATTTAAGGCAGTGTATAAGCACAGTGAAATCGGTCACATTCCTTTTTTTTGTACGAGGTGGTAACGTTTCTTCATTAGGGCGGGATATATTTTTTTCAACGCGAGGCGACGCCCTTAAAAATATTTTTTTTAAATGTGAAGAAACATTTTTATTCAGTGAGAAGGTAGTTTAAGATTGGAGCAGTTTTCCCCGGAATGTTGTGGATTCCGTTGAACCTTTCAAACGGGGGGTTTTGGTGGAGTGAGCGTTGAATGACGTCATGGCGTAGTGGGTGGGGGGGGCTGCGCATGCGCATAATAAACCGGTGCTGCTTCGGCGAGTTGCGTCATGTGTCCTTCACTCGGGCCGGAAGTGACGTGGCATTTGTTCAGTGAACAACATCTATCTTGCACGGACATACAATTTTTGTCACCATTTATTTGTTATATACATGTCAGCGTATTTCGTTTTAAACAAAATATTTTTTTTGCTGCTGTTGCTCGTTTCAACAACAACAAAATATTAACGCAGGAGGAGGCTATTTGTAAACTTATATAACTGTAAATAATTTCACGCTGTCGAGTAGCAATAATTCAGGAACGAAGCATCTCTGTGTGAAGATTCTAACCCGGAATCTCTGGATTAGAAACGAAGAAGTGCAGCTTCGGAGATTATATCAAAAAGAATGGACGGTGTAGCAGAAGGCATTTTCATCGTTCGTGATTTATGTTTTTTTTTTAAATTATTATTATTTTTTTTTACCTCAGCTCGACACCATCGTTTCATCGCACCGCATTTACTTTGTAAATACCTTTCGAATCGTGTTTCGTCACCATGAATAAAAGCTTAACATCGCCAAACTCTGATCCGACAGACGGTCGGTTCGGCTGAACCAATCGAACGTCATCAGCTCCGAGCAGGTCCAATCGCGTCCTCGATTTTCGATCACGTGATCAGCGTGCGCCCATTCTGGAGTCCGTAATCTGACGACTCAATGAAAACGTTTTGCTTCATCCGACGTTCCGAACTGCTGTTGGCCCAGGCATTGCCAGCCGCGGTGCTACCGGCTCACAGGCTGCGATAATGACACGGAGGAAGGTTTGCGATTTTTAGACGCGGGCGGGAGGTGGACTTCCGGTAGTGTTGTCAAGCAAGGCCTCTCGTTACGACTACATTGTCATTGAGCAGCGGTCGGAATACTTTAACCCTGACGGTTGTTAATGAATTTTGACGATGAGGAACGAACGAGTTTGTATCCGTGGGCTCTCTTCTTGTCACCACAACCCGTCATGTTTGATTTGGGAAGGCTAAAGAATAGTTTGTTGTGGAGAAAACGCTGCTCCCGGTATTCGAACCCAGCGTGGTTCGGAATCATTTATAACGGAACACAAACAACGAGCCTTCCTTTCACAACGCTTGTCAATGTGCTGTTATTGTTTAATTCGGGGTTGTACATTCAACCTGTGCCATTAATGTGCTCAAAGACCTACCGTGGCCAAACTATGGGGAAGTAGGCCTCACTCGGACTTCTCTGCTTTCCAAGGACTCACTGATCGTGATGATGAGCAGAATTCCTTTTTGCCTCCACCGCTGAAGGTGGACCCTCTCTCTCTATCGAGTGCAGCCTGTGGCTGCTGGTTGCATCGTTGGTTGGGACGCGGCTGTGCCGCTGATGCAGTGTCCCCCTCACCAGTACACTGGTACTCATTTTGCCGACCTCGGAAGGATGACAGGCTGAGTCAACCTACTGGTGTATTTTAATTCAGCGGCCAACGGGCTTTGAACTCAGGACCCTAGGATCCCAAGCCCCACCTTAAACCACTAAGAACAGGGCTTGAACTCAGGACCTAGGATCCCAAACCACCACCCTAACCACAACTAACACCGGCTTGAACTCAGGACCCTAGGATCCAAGCCACCACCTAACCACTAAGAACGGGGGCTTGAACTCAGGACCCTAGATCCCAAGCCACCACCCTAACCACTAAGAACGGGCTTGAACTCAGGACCCTAGGATCCCAAGCCACCCACCTAACACTAAGATAACGGGGCTTGAACTCAGGACCCTAGGATCCAAGCCACCACCCAACCACTAAGAATGGGCTTGAACTCAGGACCCTAGGATCCCAAGCCACCCCTAAACCACTAAGAAAGGGCTTGAACTCAGGACCCTAGATCCCAAGCCGCCACCCTAACACTAAGCTAACACCAGGCTTGAACTCAGACCTAGGATCCAAGCCGCCACCCTAACACTAAGCTAACAGGCTTGAACTCAGGACCCTAGGATCCAAGCCGCCACCCTAACCATTAAGCTAACACCAGGCTTGAACTCAGGACCCTAGAATCCCAAGCCACCACCCTAACCACTAAGAACGGGCTTGAACTCAGGACCCTAGGATCCCAAGCCACCACCCTAACCACTAAGAATGGGGTTGAACTCAGGCCCTAGGATCCCAAGCCACCACCCTAACCACTAAGCTAACACCAGCTTGAACTCAGGACCCTAGGATCCCAAGCCACCACCCTAACCACTAAGAACGGGGCTTGAACTCAGACCCTAGGATCCCAAGCCACCACCCTAACCAGTACTAACACCAGGCTTGAACTCAGGACCCTAGGATCCCAAGCCACCACCCTAACCACTAAGCCAACACCAGGCTTAGAAGGTGGACCAACGTTACGTTATCACCCTCTCTGTTTGTGAGCGAGGTGTTTCAAAAAAAAGTTGTGGACGCATTCGCACGAGACTCTGTGAACGGGTTGGGTGTCTGACGAGGACGAAATGATTCGATTTTGGTGAACATCCAAATCTGCATCCGGGTAGTACGAGAATTAGTTAATTTTCAAAAGTGATTCTTCACCATTGAGAGATGGGGCCAAAAACCACACGCGACATGATATTTCAAAAAGTTGGGGATGAGTTGGGTAGTTGACAAGAACTAAACGATTTAGGTTCAGATCTTGGCTGTCAGTGGGATACAAAACATAAAACAGTTCAGCCTGCTGGAGGTATCCGCTCTACCGAGTGCCGTTCTAGTTTCAGGAATGTATTTGAAGACGTGGCCCAGAAAATGATGGCGGATAGAAAGCTATCTTGCATTTTTGACTTTGACTCGAGTATCAAATGGTGGTCGTATGGCAGCTTAGCTGCCGGGGTAGCTATCATTTCTTGAAGCGTGACTGTGTCGCTGATGCAGTGCCCCTCTACCAGTACACACACTGGAACTGCTACTCATTTCGCCGACCTCGGAAGGATGACAGGCTGAGTCAACCCCCTGGTGTATTAATTCAGCGGCCGACGGGGCTTGAACTCAGGACCCTAGGATCCCAAGCCGCCACCCTAACCACTAAGCCAACACCAGGCTGAGTATCAAATGGTTACTCTTTTATTTATTTTTTATGGGTTAATACCACACACAGCTAAATGAAGATACAAAATGGACTCACAGTAGTGAATATTGAAGAGTAGCTACTCATTGGGCTGGCACGATGGCCTACATGTACGCACACTCGCCGCTAAGCTGTCTAGCCCGGGTTTGAATCCCGACCCGGGTATAAACTGTTATCCCGGTGTTTTACAGGCAGGTGATTCATCAATGTGTGTGTGTGCCGTCCCTCGGATGGCCGTTAAACAGGCGACACATCGGCCAGCATTAATTGGTGGAGGTAAAGGATCCCATGGTGTCCTTCGCGAAGAGTTGGCGAGCTATCACCGACACCACGAGACAAATTCCGAAAATGTAGTTGTTTGTCACCAAATGTTCATCTTTGTATTTCAGTTCTTTGAGTTTTAGTACGTTGCTGCTGGCGGTTATCGAAGCTGTCCAGCCTGGGTTTGATTCTAGACCCAGTAATAAACTCACTTCAGTTGGGCATGGTATCGATATGTATCCCATCCATCGGAAGAACGTTTACTCAGAGCTCCTGTCCGTCTGTGCATTCGTTGATCGATCTTTAAAGATACCCATGGTGTCTTTCGCGAAGGAAGGAGGTGAGTTATAGCCACAAATCCCAAATTGCTACTTTAGCCTACACGGCTGGGGACGCTGTCGGCGACAGTGGCACTCGCAGGGATGATGCAAGCCAGCAGCACGTAATGAATATGTATATTCCTTCCTGTTTAACTCTCTTGCATGCAATGGCAGAATGAGCAGCCAAAGCAATTCCAGAACAGACATCACTTTAATATTATTGCGGTCGGGGGTCCGGGTGAGATGGCCACTAGGGGGGGAAGCTATCTCGGGTTCCCACCAGACTCCCCTGAATCGCAGGCCGTCGCACACGGATAACTCCGTGACGTGGAGGGTCGCTAACCGACCGTGAACGCCAATAACTCAACCACGTGACTTAGGGTCCTCTGTCTACAGCTTATCTGGTTACCTAAAACTAATCACGTGACCTAATTACCGGGGGACACGCCCTCAGTACGCCTTGTCTGAACCGGGTCACCTTACCGAGTCAGATGCAGCCGAGCAACACTGCCAAGGACGTACCGGCGAAGAGAACGGATCGTTGGGAATAAAGTCCCGGCTAGGCTAGGATACGGACCATGCTGGATCAATGGAAGAAAATACAAAAACGAGCTGGGAACATTTCTACACGATCATTTATGAACAGGCAGGCGAGGAAAAAAGTCATGAACCTGCGCGCAGACCCGAACAAAGATGTGCGCCATGCGTGTCCTGTACAATGTGATGGTAAGATGCCATTGTAATCAGCGCGTAGGCCTGAATGAAGAGGCGCGCTATTCGTGCTCCGTACTGTACGATGATAAATTATCACGAGGCTGCGTGCGGGTCCGCCATTGAGAATGCGGTTATCCATCCCCGTGGCGATCTTCACAGGCGGTGGTGTGCGCGGTGCCGGCCCTGATCTGCGTCATGGATTGAAGGAAAGGATTGGATATAATTACTAGATGCAGAAATGGGTTGAAAAGAATGTGCCGTGTGCGTTCTGTATGGCGTTGGCGTTTATTGTTTGCTTCTACTATGCCCTTCGACACCGCATCCTCGCAGTGGCGCCGTCGTGTGGTTGAGGCTTCTTCTGGCCTCCTGAACAGTGGGTGGAGGTTATCGCTGTGCTGCACGCGTCCTGTGCAGTCTGGTGGTGGAGGTTGTTTATTGTTTGCTTCTACTGTTGGCCTCCGCGAAGACGCATTCTTAGAGTGTAGGGTGTGGCTGCAATTTTTGCAGGTGGCCGTCTGAGTGCAGTGCCTGCTTTGATTGATTTCAGGAATAAGAGGAAAAGAATAGGAATGAAGTTTGGAGATATAATCAGACCTAACTTTGAGATCCACACAACGCACTTCGTCCCGTTTGACCCATTAGACATGAGTGAAAGGT
>CM068956.1:26397788-26410985 GCA_035128595.1 Eptatretus atami | reverse complement strand
TTGAATTTTTTTCGCCACTTAGCACTATTTTGGACTAACTTTGTCTCTATTTTTCACTTTTTGCCTTTAACATGAAATAGTAGTATTTTTTGGGGTCCAAGGTGTAGTGAGCTGTATATCAGTACAAGCGCTATAACGCTTAGCGTTATATCGATTCCACTGTATTTAAGAAATAAAAATTTTACCATTACAATAAGTGTTGAAATGATGTCCACGTGCACGCAGAAAATCATCCACGTGTCCTGCATATTTCACGAACGCGCTTCGACGCATCCTGATTATAATATTGCTGATGAATTGGTGATGACTGTCCTGGAGTTCTTGAAGACTGGGGATTATTTTTTATATATGCACTTTCATTGCTCCCCAAAGATGGGAATCTCGGTGCTGAATGTTCTTTGAAATTAATCTTCTGCAAATACGTTCGGAACAGCATCATAAAACCATGAGCAGTGTGCGCAGTGGCACTGTCATTTGGAAACGGCACCGCTAATTTCAATCTTTATTCAGCGCCCAATGAAAGGGTAAATAAATAAGTCACAATAGCGTTTCTGATTTGATCGTGGAAAAATATGGGCCAATTATCCGTTTGTGTGAGATGATGCACCACACACCAACCACGTCATGGAACGGTGACTCCAACATCACGTGTATAGATTTTCTGCTGACCAAACGTGGTTGTTTTGGCTGTTTACACAGCCAGATTAATGGACCTTCTTCCTGTTCATTCTGCGTGATCACCACCATTACAGGAGGTAATGGAGTGCAACAGTTTGAAAATATAAGTTGGTAATTTGTGGAGGGTGTCTGCAGAGGAGATTGTATTAATTATATAATATACTTTTCTAGTCCTCATCTGACATAAAGTGACTTCCATGATATCGCTCCATTAGCAGTATAAAAAAAAAAAAGTCTCAAAACCATCCTTTTCCTGCAGTACTTTCCACAGCAGTTACTTTGTACGGATGGAGGTGCAGTCGTTTCTTCCAGTGCTTTGTGCATACTGATACGCGAGGACACCTGCTTGCTGTGACAACTACAAACTGATTTCTCAGGCTTCTTATATGCAAACCGAAATATCGTTTAACTTTCTCATCTGATACACGAAGGCCTGCCAGGCCATGAAGCATCCCAAATGAACTAGTCTTTGCAAAATTTGGAATAACTCCGTACAGTGTTGCAATGTGGAACATCACTGTCAGCAGGCCGGCACTACCAATCAAGCCAACTAGCAGCCGCCTTGGCGCAGACCTCAGAGGGGCGCATTACTGACCTTTAAGGTCACAGCTTTAAATGCAAATTTTGTTTTAAGAAACAATAATAACAGGAAAAAGCATGCAAAGTGAATTTTGATGTGTCTGAAATTGAAACTTTTATGAGACGTTTTTTAACCTCGCCATCTTCGAAGATGGATGGAAGGTTACTGTTTTCACCCCTTTCTGTTTGTTTGTTTGTTTGTTGTTTGTGAACAGTATATGAAAAACTCCTCGACGGATATTCGACGAAACTTGGTGGGGGGGGGGGGTTAGGTATGGTCCAAGGATCATGCCATTAAATTTTGGACTTGGTCCCCCTCCCCCCCCCAAAAAAATTGTTAGAGAAAAAAAAAATTTTTTTTTGCATTTCTACATTGTTTTAAGTGATTTCCAACCCCCCCCCAAAAAAATTGTTACCCCCCCAAAAAAAAAAATAGAGAATTTATTTTTTTTTTTGCATTTCTACATGTTTTAAGTGATTTCCAACCCCAAAAATTGTTACCCCCCCCCCCCAAAAAAAATTGTTAGAGAAAATTTTTTTTTTTGCATTCTACACGTTTTAAGTGATTTCCAACCCCCCCCCCAAAAAAAATTTTAGAGAAAAAAAATTTTTTGCAACTTTTTTTCAACAAAATTTCGATTCTTTTTCTTGCATTTCTACATGTTTTAAGTGATTTCCAACCCCCCCCCCCCCCCCAAAAAAAAAATGTTGGAGAAAAGAACTATTAACTCTGTCAGCACTGTTGACATCATATTTAATGAATAAGATATAAGGTTCACTTGATGACCCAGCAGTATTGGCGGCGGAGGTTTTGCACTCTCCCGAGGCTCCCCCTCTAGTTAATCTGTTTTTGTTTGTTTTCTGTCTGTAAGCAAAATATTGTGGTAAAATAAATTTAGCAGCTTCAAGTTTTGTGCTTTTATTTTTTTTACAAAACATCTGTTTTTAAAAATCGAAGTTGGCAATTTTTTGTGGGGGATGCAAGTAGCTGGCCTTGCAAGGCGCAAAATAGTCTGGCACCGGCCCTGACTGCAGGAAACTTTTTGTTGCAAACTCCTGTCTTACCCTCTCGGATAATCACCGACACTACGAAATGCATGTCCACCAAAAAAAAGAATTGTGCCACAAGTGTTAAAACTGTCTTAGAATCGAGTCCACTAACTTCCCAAAACAACTGCCTTACAACAGCACAAAAGGGTTTGACATGCTGCTGATGTTATTCCATGTCAAAGTTCCTTGGCTATTTCTACATATTACAATCTGTTTGCTTTTCATGGTTTACATGGAATTTGCAGAGTGCACAGTGACTTTTGGGACACACTGTACTCCTCTTCCTCAATCTGGTCATTCCTTTCCTCAAGCATTTCATTGGGGTGCTGATTGGTAACACTCCACAAGCTGATTGGTAATGGACACACCGACACACCCCTGGAGCGACCTGCAGCCGATATGCAATGTATCCCTCGAGTCATTTGGCTGTGTGACGTCATGAGCTATCTCTCACCAAAAGGCACGTCACCTATCCTCAGGATTCCATTGCGTAGTTATCACTTCCGATCACGTCTAATAAATAAATAAATACCAGTTTTGATTCCCACCACCGTTTTATGTCACCTCCAACTTACCATGTATGATCTATTTGATTATCCAGTAATTACCCAGGTTGCCACATCCGGGCATTGCATAATGGAAACATTCAACGCATCTTTGGTGTAAATCACCATCTTGCTACAAACAAGCACCGTCTGAGCTGTTACATTTTTAAAACGCTCAGCGTAATCTGCCACAGATAGGAAAGACGTCATGTCCATGTGAGTTCAAGAATGGAAATGTTCAGTATCTCTATTAGTGTAATTAGCACCAGCTACATACGGACAAATTACACAATGACATCGTCTCACACATTATTACAGCTGCAAATACAGCATCACCCCAAAAAAACCCCACAACAATGCGCAGACTACTCACCTCCCGCAGTTGCCCACAATGCATGCGTCAAGCTCGTAGGGGAGCGTGCCTCCGCGGACCCTGACGCGACCAAGGCATTCTCTGCAGAACTGCGAGCCTCATCGAGGAGAAGGGGTATCTGCCGGAGCAGGTCTTTATTGCTGATGAGACCGGCATTGTTTTGAAAAAGATGCCGACCAGAACGTTCATGTCACAGAGCAAGAGCAAAGTAGCCGGCTTCAAGGCCGCAAAGGACTGGTATCCTTTCTCCTCTGCACAAATGCAAAGGGGATTTCGTGGTGAAGCCATGATGCTCTACCATTACCCGAACCCGCGTGCACTGAGAAAAAAAACAAGCAGGTGCTGCCCCGTAACTGGAGGGCAAACAGGAAGGTGTGGGGACGCTGAACTTTTTATGGACTGGATCCATACCTGTTTCGTTCTCAGGTCGATAGGTACCTGGCAGGAAAGAACCTTTCATTCAAGGTACTCCTGCTGCTTGACAACGCTCCTGCCACCCCACGGACCTAAACGGCACATCTTCATCATCATCTTCATCATTTTGCAAAGTTATGTGTTGCTGTTTGTTTTAATATAAAAATTGAAATGGTACATGATGATGATGATGATTTTTTTTCGTTCATGGTACGGTACAGGATGATTAAGAGACTTTAAAAATGTATTCTTCAATAAATTGGAAACGGTACTTGGTGTTGTCGTTTTTAGATCCTCGTGGAGGATCTCTAAGTCTTACTCACATGTTGTTCTTCGTCTTCTTCTTGTGGACTTTTTTGTTCACAGCCTACAGTTTTCATCAAAACATTCCTGAAACTTGGCATATATATTGTAAAATAATACCCTCGCAGACAGTAACCATCTCCGATTTTGAAAATTCCTCCTAGAAAAAAATGTTATGACGTCAAAATATCTCCGCTAATTTGGAAATCGCGTAAAAAATTATCTCCAAAATTAGACAAGGTTTTTGAATTCTGTTTGCGGGAATTGAACAGGGCATTAGCAGAGATGAATTACCGCACATATGATACATCACTATGACGTTATATCATTTGTATGACGTCATTCCTATTTTTTGACATTTTTTGTTTCACAACCCAGACTTTTCATCTGATCTTCGTGAAACTTGCCATGCATATGCAGAAAGCCCACGCGCAGGCAGTAACCATCTCCGATTTTGGAAATTCTTCCTAGAAAAAAGTTGACGTCATAATATCGCCGCGAATGGAAATCGCCTCTACCATAACTCCGAACTAGGCAAGCTGTTTGAATTTGTTTGCGGGAATCAAGCCGGGCATTAGACATAATTTATCGCAAAACCTGATACATCACATGACATCATTCGTTTTTATGATGTCATCATTAAGAGGACGAGGATCTTAGCTCATTTGAGCTTGTTTTATTTGTAAGCATCTGTAATGAAACTGATAACGTTATCCCCATTGTCTCCATTTAACAATGACAAAACGCTCATGGATTTTTCCCCACACTCGGTGATTTCACGCTTGACATTTGTGTATTTCTCGAAGGTCAGGAATCCCCGGAACCTATCCCCCCCCCCATTCCAATTGAAACAATGCCCACATTCGCGTTTCAACATTCGTGGGGTTTTTCCCCAGAACGATCACCCGGAAGTCGGGGGTCCTGGTGAATATCGTTTTGGCCCTATCTCTCATGGTAAAGAATCACTTTAAAACAAATTATAGGATCCGGATCTTCACCAAAATCTAATCAGTTCGTCCTTGTCACATCACCCAACCTGCCCACAAAGTTTCATCCGGATCCGTCCACAACTTTTTTGAGCTGTCCCGCACACAGACAAACAAACAGACAGAGAGGGGTGAAAACATAACTCCTTCACCTTCGGTGGCGGAGGTAAAAAAAACGTTAAGAATAACGTAAAAACATAAGGGATGAGATCTCAAAAAAAATATCCAAACAAGTAGAAATGATGGCACGCATAATAAGATACCACAATCCTCGTGGATTACATCATGACATCTTTTGATATTTTACTTTTTTTGTGGATTTTACACCTTTTAAAACTTTTTTACACCCCCACAAACATAACACTATAATTCTTGGCTCTATGTTTTAAATGGCTCATTTTGTTGTTGCTTTCATATGTTGGCATTTATCCCAAATTTCATCCCTTTTTCTCAGTCCTCAGCTGGTGGAGGAAATTGTGCACATGATACAATGTGAATGAGGATATTCGGAGTCATCAGTAATGCAATGGAAAAATTACAATATTTTATATGGGATCTGAAGCTGAATCCAGCATAATGAGCTGTTTGCTCAGACAGGATGCCAGAACAGGCCAAGGCCAACCCAATTAACGAGGTTTTATTGAGCTTTTATATATAGTTTAAATGTTCATACAGGTATTGTGCAAATCTTATTTATTTGTTTGAACATAGTACTGTATTCGCTTTTGTTTTCTTCAGTGCATTGATATCAGTTTTTAGCTCGCCTGTTCGAAGACAGAGAGCTATAACGATACCCCCGGCGTGAGCGTCAGCGTCAGCGTGAGCGAGAAAATGTTAAAGTTTTTGGTGCAAGTTATTTCTTTCTAATGTTTTTATCTACCACTATTTTTTACTGATTACCAATATACAAATACATATATTGCTTTAAATTATTTGGATCAGACTTCACTGCAATGCTTTATAAAAAATATTATTAGACTAGTCTTTTAAAAACGATAAATGTATAAACAGGCGAGCATTGGGTGGCTTTGACACCAACTCTCTGGTTGTTTCCCTGGTGTGGAAAATGAAGAACGTGTACCTATTCATTTGTTCTAACGAAACATTTCTTCTTCTTTTGCAGGAGAAGATGCGGCTGCAGGGTCATGTGACAGAAGAACTCACATGATCAAGTCATTGTGTTTGGCTGCTATGAACTAGAGACGTGGTACCATTCTCCATACCCAGAAGAATATGCTCGTCTGGTCGTCTTTTGTTTGCGAGTTCTGCCTCAAGTATATGAAGAGTGAAACTATACTCAGGAGCACATGGTGCGGAGTTCTTTGTGCTCCGAATACTGTCCACAAAATTGTTTCTGGAACGCTTGTTTGCCTTCCATTTGTACCTGTTTATTTTATTCATCGATTTGATTGTTGATTCACTGCTTATGAGGAGTGTTGAGTGGAACACTTGGTTTCACTTGATTTTGTGAATATCACGTGTGAAAACAGCTGGAAGTTTATTCCTTTAATTGTGATTTGCAGGAGAAGTGTGTCTGGAAGCATCCTCTGGTGATGAGATCTACCGCAAGAGCGATATTTCGGTTTTTGAGGTGGATGGGAAGAAGAATAAAGTAAGGAGTGGTTGTTTGTCATTGACTTTTTTATTTTTTATTTTTGGTTTTGTAAGAAGAAAAACACATGTATGTGAGGAAGCAGGAGGCAGATGCAAAATGTTAAATTGTACATTCTCTTTGTAAGATTATTGTCATTGTGTTGATATTACCTCTGCCACTGAAGGTAGGAGGTTATGCTTTCACCCCTCTCGTGTCTGTCTTGTCTGTTTGTTGTTTGTTTGTGTGCAAAGATATCTCACAAAGTTGTCACGGGATTCGGATGAAGCTTGGTGGACAGGTTTGGTGGTGACCACGACAAATTGATTCGATTTTGGTGAAGATCCGGATTCGGACCGACAACTAGAATTTTTTAAAACGATTCTTCACCATTGAGAGATAGGGCTCAAAAACGATACATAGCATGATATTTCAAAAATGTATTAGGCCAGATATGTTCTCGTGGATCAGGCATTACAGGGCGGAGGTAAGTCCTCTTCCGAGTGCCTTCTAGTTAAAGTATGGTTGGGTAGTAACCTAAGTTACAAGGAACTTGGCACAGGGAGAAGCCATTTGGCCCATCAGTACTTTATTCAACACATATTATTTGAATCTATCAGTCTATTTACTTAATTTCACTGTGGGAGGGTTTAGGGGTTGTGGTGTGAGCAATGAAGAAACACGGCAACATATTTCCCTTTTTAACGAGAATCACTCCACGTCCTTACAACCTCCCAGTACTGCTGATGTCCATGTACCCCTCTATCCCCAGTGCTCGTCGGTACCTCTAATTCCAGTTTAAACCTATGTACTGTAGCGCATCATTTTGCCTTTTGTTTTGTAATGTGTGAATACACTTTGGCTTGGGTTCAACGGGGTTCCCGGCAGGATTCTGAGAGGTTTAACCATTGCGGGTTAATGAAGAGTGATTCGGAATGATAAAGGTTACAGACGTCGTTTTTTTCTACCTAAATTGGTGACCCTGATGTTTTCCAAATGGATGGATGAGGAGTTGTAAAGTACAACCAATTGTCGGGAATGAGCAGCCAGTTGTGCCTTCCCGTGTGCTCAACCAGTTTCATCGGTGGCAACTGTTCGATTTTGCTGCAGCCATTCTGACCTAATTACTCACAGCTGTGGTTTACGCAAGTCAAAGCCCAATTGGCCACCCGAACACAATCCATACAGATTTGAAGACCGCGCTCATAAAGTGCATGACCCCATCTGAGCACCGCTGCTTTCAAACAACTTCCAGCCGAGAATTAGGAGATCGAAGACCCACACAACTACTGCATCATATGCAGTAGCTTCTTGGTGACCGCTATGCCACACCCACCGGTCCTCCTTCTCAAGTTGTCTTTGCAATGTTTACAACCACCATCCATATGATACGCAGCTAATGCAGAGCTGGTGCGTACCTGCCACTTCGGATCTGGCTGATCATTTCATTGACACCTTCACACCGACCGTAGCTAATGGACACCTCCATACAGCACGTTGTATAGCTACAACCTCATGTGGTGAGCCTTAAGAAGCTCATCCTGGAGCTCTAGGCTGCGCAACACCAGTCTTGCCAATATTCGTGTACTCCTTTTAGGGACAGAGAAATGCCATACCTCGCACTCCTATTCGCGGCGCAAATAATATAAACATAATATTTTTCATTTTTTTCCAACCAATTACATTATATTTAATATTTTATATAAATTATTTTAATTTTAATTTATTAATATAAGGGGCGGGCATTTTTTTGTTATAAATATCAATTTTTTCTAATTTAATTCATTATTATTAATAATTTTTCAAATTCTTATTTACATTTTATTTATATCATTCCACTTTCATTTATCATTTAAATCAGTAAACATAAATATTTTTTCCCTATTTTTTATTATTTTTTTTTATTTCTTTTTTCCTTTTATATTTAATTATTACATTATTTATTTTTTCATATTGCATTCGCATTTATCATTATATTTCTTTTAAATCATTTATTCGATATATTTTTTTTAAAATTATTTACAATTTTCATTTTATTTTATTACATATATTTTCAATGCCATTTTCAAACATATTAATATTTTTTAATTTTCACCTTCCATGAACACTCCAATTGTGTTGGACCACATACCTTGGTGCAATGTTCGTAATGTAGAGCACCGTTCTCGTACCGGCACAGGCGAAACGTATGAGCCCACAACTAATGCGCGACGAATCACCTCTGTCTCCTTCTCTCCCTGTGGGATTCACCCAAGGCAGACTTTGTTCTTTTTTTTGTGATCAGGGCAAAGGTGATGCATGTCGCTTTGCCATTGGAATGAAAATATTACAGGAATATCACTTACATGCCACGAACAGTGCATTGCTACTTTTGAGAATGTCCTCCACTTATTTGAGTTTATGCCTTGTTTACGGGGGTTTACTTTTCTCAACAACAGGTACTCTATCCTCGTGTGGATCTTTTGCATCATTCAATCTCCTCATAGAGTCAAACGTCACGGTTTATTGGATTCTTCACACAGCTTAGTGTTCTCGAAAACATCCACCTTTCGTCGTTGGACTAACACGTGCCTTCCAAGCCACGTCCACGGCCCATTTTAGAAAGTACTTAACCTCCCATCCTAATATGCCCTCAGTTACAGTTCCAGTACATCCAAACACGAGATCAACACATCGCGATTCGAGACCATGGATCCCCTGTACTGCCAAATAGCACCTGAAGAAAAATGTATCCTCCACCGGAGTTTACTATATGTTACACTTGGATCATCAATCTATTCAGCAGTGCTTCACCACTGACATGTACCGAAAAATCATCTGGGGTTTGTGAGACTGATGAATTTTGGCCTTGCAACTTGTTTCCATCCAATTTATCAAAACACAGCCACAACACTGTATTTCTGCTGAACAAGTACTTCACAACTGGTAAGCACCATGGAAGTTTCCTGATGGACGGACTCAACCTGTTCAGCCTTCCACACCATCAAAGAATCATTGGCCAACACCTTGCTCCTGATTCATCCGAAATCAGAGCGCACCAACAAACCCTGGTGTAGATGCGTCTGAATTCGTGTGGGTGTGGCCCTTCCACAATTTGCAATTTACCTGCATCCACTGGCCGCCTTCTCGAAAACGCCTAAACCAACAGAGCGTAAAGTCCAGGCCTTCAATCAGAAGTGCTCGCTGCATACCTCGCCATCAAGCACTTCTGCCCCACTCTTCGAGGCCAGACCCATTTCTGTCCTGACTGATCACACAACTAGTTGGGCTCTATCCACCGATTTGGATTGCTCTCCTCACACTCACTTTGCTAACCAGTTATATCTCGCAATTCACCACCCACATCTGGCACAATCAACAGAATGCAGAACTCCAGCTATTCATGCATCGAGGTAGTGGCGTTGTCTTCCACCAACACATCGCCATCATTTTTTGTGCACTTCAGAAGCGCATCGGATACACAGCTCCACCATCTACAGAGTGCATCTGGTTCGCTTACATTTCACTGACCACTCCCACGGACAAACGCTAGCCCCTCCAGTGCGATACACGTTGGACGGTCAACCCCTTCGCTTCCTGCAGCATTCCGCTGTACAGTCTTTGCCACTATTTTACTCACACTCGTGCACCCGGGATTCGAGCAACCAGCAAATTATCAACCACACACTACGTCTAGTCACACATCAACGCTGATGTGCACCGTTGCGGCAAGCAGTGTCTTCAATGTCAAACGCCTCCAATATCCAACGCTTCTACCACTGTAGCTTTTGAACACCAGATAGCAAATTTTACAGGGTCTAAGTGGATCTTGATGGCCATCACCACTTGAAATGGCACCACTCTTACTACTTACTGTGTTACTGCTTCATCCTTGCGCCGAGCTACATCGATAGCTGACGTCACATGCAACCTACCATCTGCCAGGGCCTTTATTCCACACCTGATCGCAAGTTTTGGCATTTTATTCAACCATCATAATGCATGATGTGGTGGCGTTCAACTTGGCTCTATTTGCAACTGACTCAACTTCTGGGACCCACCGTGTTGAACCACCACCTTTCCACTTGCATGAATGTATGCGTGAGTTTTCCACCCCAATTCAAGTCTTTCTGAAAGCACATGACAACTCCTCATAATGATGGACGTCGTACCTATTCTTGCTTGGTACGCGAACTCTTAAAAGACGACCGGAGCCCACTCCAGAACTAGTGTAAGGTGCACCGCTTCATTCTCCCAGCAAATTCTTCTCAAACGTCTGATGACACCACTGCCTTGGTGGACAAGATCACAAACACAGCAGGGTGTCGTGGCGATGCAGAGAGAGGAGATGGTAGAAGACACAACAAAACACAAATGTCACATCTACTACACAAACTTCCCTAGGCCTGCAGTGAAATAGTGAGACTCAAAAGACTCGGCTTTCATCGTGGAGATACCAATGATCCTAAAAAGATTTGGTTTCCACAGCATGAACTGATCTCGGTGAGGTGATCACAGCCAGAGGGAAAGCAGTACTCATCGGCTTTGGATGGAAAGCTTTGTTTTGTGCGTAGCTTAAGGGGCAGTAGTTAAGGACTTTGGCACGAGGAGGATCCATCTCATCCATCCATTGGACTCCTTTGCGCAGACGTTCTATTGGCCACAATCCTGGATGGTACAATCCACTTCGACACAGGATACCAGCAAGCTGCACTCATTTTGCGAACCTCGGAGAAGATGAGAGGCAGAGTCAGCCACCATCTGTATTATTCAACTTCCAATGACGATGGAGGATGCCCAGTCATGCATCTGGCGTTTGGAGGCCAGCTTGAAGTGTGGCTTTCCCAGTAAAGATCATGCAATAGTGAGCCAGAACTGAATGAAAGGACTATTCAAGAGGATGTTGATCAAGTAGATTGGGGAGAGTGGGTTCCAGACGTGTCCTTTCGGAGATGCATATGGAGAGTGTGACATTTGTCAGATATGAAAGACATTGTTCAACGTGTTTACCATCCTGATTATATCCAGGTTTGCTTTGAGTGAAGAGCTCTGCCTGTGGATCTGAGCATACAGTGTACGACAGAGGTGGATTCATCACACAAGAGAAAGTGATGGTGGATCATCAGCATCAGCAAAAGTATTATCTTACCTCTATATCTTTCTTCAACCCTGCTCTGTGCCCTTCCTCATATATTGGATCATTTTCGTATTCGTTGAGAGTAATTGTTCATAAATTACTCCAGAGTTCGAGTATACGGACAGGAATAAAGAATCCCATTATCCACATTACCCCCCAGAAAATTGCCAAAAAACGTTTTATGTTTTTTAAAATTATAATTATGGCTACAGACCATATTTTTAAAGTTGCAAATAATGGACTACCAGAAAGGTCTAAAATATGGCAAGTAAAAGTAATTAATGTACAATTGACAAAAAAAAAAAAATAAACTGACTAAAATACTCCAAATTCCAAAGAGTAGAACAGTTCTACCCTCGAGAAAGTAGTTCGATCTGTTAAGCGTATGTTTCAACGTACCTTCCCGAATATTACTCTGTCATTTTCCATCATCTGAAACTGTCTCAGAACGCCACAAATTGCAGGTTGCCTTCTTGGCAACGTCCGCATCAAGGCCAATGTTTTTGCAATCTACATTTCAAATGCTGCACTCCTGTATGCAGTTGCAGCTGATCATTTTGAGCAAATTGTCGGCGTCAGGGCTATATGCACATGAGTGAATAAGTTGTCCTCTTGCAGTCCCAAGCCCCATTAAGTCGGGTCCCATGCCGTCTTCCTTTGCCCATCCAAACCATGACTGAAGTACTTTCCACCGAGTATGAGGTTTGTAGCAGAGGTCATTGGAGCAGTCTTTGGGTATCACATCTCTCTAGGTGTATGAGCGTTATATCAGTACAAGCGCTATAACGCTTAGCGTTATATCGATTTTCCACTGTATTAAGAAATAAATTTTACCATTACAATAAGTGTTGAGAATGATGTCCACGTGCACGCAGAAAATCATCCACGTGTCCTTGCATATTCACGAAGACGCGCTTCGACGCATCCTGATAAATATTGCTGATGAAATTGGTGATGACTTCCTGGAGTTCTTGAAGACTGGGGATTATTTTTTTTATATATGGCACCTTTCATTGCTCCCCAAAGATGGGAATCTCGGTGGCTGAATGTTCTTTGAAATTAATCTGTCTGCAAATACGTTGCGGAACAGCATCATAAAACCATGAGCAGTGTGCGCAGTGGCACTGTCATTTTGGAAACGGCACCGCTAATTTCATCTTTATTCAGCTGCCCAATGAAAGGGTAAATAAATAAGTCACAATAGCGTTCTGATTTGATCGGTGGAAAAATATGGGGCCAATTATCCGTTTGTGTGAGATGATGCACCACACACCAACCACGTCATGGAACGGTGACTCCAACATCACGTGTAGATTTTCTGCTGACCAAACGTGGTTGTTTTGGCTGTTTACACAGCCAGATTAATGGACCTTCTCCTGTTCATCTGCGTGATCACCACCATTACAGGAGGTAATGGAGTGCAAACAGTTTGAAAATATAAGTTGGTTACATTTGTGGAGGGTGTCTGCAGAGGAGATTGTATTAATTTATATAATATACTTTTCTAGTCCTCATCTGACATAAATGTGACTTCCATGATATCGCCTCCATTAGCAGTAAAA
>CM068956.1:26375371-26386338 GCA_035128595.1 Eptatretus atami | reverse complement strand
ACCGCACATATGATACATCACTATGACGTTATATCAATTTGTATGACGTCATTCCTATTTTTTGACATTTTTTGTTTCACAACCCAGACTTTTCATCTGATCTTCGTGAAACTTGCCATGCATATGCAGAAAGCCCACGCGCAGGCAGTAACCATCTCCGATTTTGGAAATTCTTCCTAGAAAAAAAGTTGACGTCATAATATCGCCGCGAATGGAAATCGCCTCTACCATTAACTCCGAAACTAGGCAAGCTGTTTGAATTTGTTTGCGGGAATCAAGCCGGGCATTAGCACATAATTTATCGCAAACCTGATACATCACAATGACATCATTCGTTTTTATGATGTCATCATTAAGAGGACAGGATCTTAGCTCATTTGAGCTTGTTTTATTTGTAAGCATCTGTAATGAAACTGATAACGTTATCCCCATTGTCTCCATTTTAACAATGACAAAACGCTCATGGATTTTTCCCCACACTCGCGGATTTCACCTTGACATTTGTGTATTTCTCGCAGGTCAGGAAATCCCCGGAACCTATCCCCCCCCCCCCATTTCCAATTGAAACAATGCCCCACATTCGCGGTTTCAACATTCGTGGGGTTTTCCCAGAACGTATCCCCCGCGAAGTCGGGGGTCCTGGTGAATATCGTTTTTGGCCCTATCTCTCAATGGTAAAGAATCACTTTAAAACAAATTATAGGATCCGGATCTTCACCAAAATCTAATCAGTTCGTCCTTGTCACACACCCAACCTGCCCACAAAGTTTCATCCGGATCCGTCCACAACTTTTTTGAGCTGTCCCGCACACAGACAAACAAACAGACAGAGAGGGGTGAAAACATAACCTCCTTCACCTTCGGTGGCGGAGGTAAAAAAAAACGTTAAGAATAACGTAAAAACATCAAGGGATGAGATCTCAAAAAAATATCCAAACAAGGTAGAAATGATGGCACGCATAATAAGATACCACAATCCTCGTGGATTACCATCATGACATCTTTTGATATTTTACTTTTTTTGTGGGATTTTACACCTTTTAAAAACTTTTTTACACCCCCCACAAACATAACACTATATTCTTGGCTCTATGTTTTAAATGGCTCATTTTGTTGTTGCTTTCATAATGTTGGCATTTATCCCAAATTTCATCCCTTTTTCTCAGTCCTCAGCTGGTGGAGGAAATTGTGCACATGATACATGTTGAATGAGGATATTCGGAGTCATCAGTAATGCAATGGAAAAATTACAATATTTTATATGGGATCTGAAGCTGAGATCCCAGCATAATGAGCTGTTTGCTCAGACAGGAATGCCAGACAGGCCAAGGCCAACCCAATTAACGAGGTTTTATGAGCTTTTATATATAGTTTAAATGTTCATACAGGTATTGTGCAAATCTTATTTATTTGTTTGAACATAGTACTGTATTCGGCTTTTGTTTTCTTCAGTGCATTGATATCAGTTTTTAGCTCGCCTGTTCGAAGAACAGAGAGCTATAACGATACCCCCGGCGTGAGCGTCAGCGTCAGCGTGAGCGAGAAAATGTTAAAGTTTTTGGTGCAAGTTATTTCCTTTCTAATGTTTTTATCTACCACTATTTTTTACTGATTACAATATACAAATACATATATTGCTTTAAAATTATTTGGATCAGACTTCACTGCAATGCTTTATAAAAAATATTATTAGACTAGTCTTTTAAAAACGATAAATGTATAAACAGGCGAGCATTGGGTGGCTTTGACACCAACTCTCTGGTTGTTTCCCTGGTGTGGAAAAATGAGAACGTGTACTCTATTCATTTGTTCTAACGAAACATTTCTTCTTCTTTTGCAGGAGAAGATGCGGCTGCAGGGTCATGTGACAGAAGGAACTCACATGATCAAGTCCATTGTGTTTGGCTGCTATGAACTAGAGACGTGGTACCATTCTCCATACCCAGAAGAATATGCTCGTCTGGGTCGTCTTTTTGTTTGCGAGTTCTGCCTCAAGTATATGAAGAGTGAAACTATACTCAGGAGGCACATGGTGCGGAGTTCTTTGTGCTCCGAATACTGTCCACAAAATTGTTTCTGGAACGCTTGTTTTGCCTTCCATTTGTAACCTGTTTATTTTTATTCATCGATTTGATTGTTGATTCACTGCTTATGAGGAGTGTTGAGTGGGAACACTTGGTTTCACTTGATTTTGGGAATATTACGTGTGAAAACAGCTGGAAGTTTATTCCTTTAATTGTGATTGCAGGAGAAGTGTGTCTGGAAGCATCCTCCTGGTGATGAGATCTACCGCAAGAGCGATATTTCGGTTTTTGAGGTGGATGGGAAGAAGAATAAAGTAAGGAGTGGTTGTTTGTCATGACTTTTTTATTTATTTTTTTTTGGTTTTGTAAGAAGAAAAACACATGTATGTGAGGAAGCAGGAGGCAGATGCAAAATTGTTAAATGTACATTTCTCTTTGTAAGATTATTGTCATTGTGTTGATTATTACCTCTGCCACTGAAGGTGAAGGAGGTTATGCTTTCACCCCTCTCTGTCTGTCTTGTCTGTTTGTTTGTTTGTTTGTGTGCAAGATATCTCACAAAGTTGTGCACGGATTCGGATGAAGCTTGGTGGACAGGTTGGGTGTGTGACCACGACAAATTGATTCGATTTTGGTGAAGATCCGGATTCGGATCCGACAACTAGAATTTTTTAAAACGATTCTTCACCATTGAGAGATAGGGCTCAAAAACGATACATAGCATGATATTTCAAAAATGTATTAGGCCAGATATGTTCTCGTGGATCAGGCATTACAGGGCGGAGGTAAGTCCTCTTCCGAGTGCCCTTCTAGTTAAAGTATGGTTTGGGTAGTAACCTAAGTTTACAAGGAACTTGGGCACAGGGAGAAGCCATTTGGCCCATCAGTACTTTATCAACACCATATTATTTGAATCTATCAGTCTATTTACTTAATTTCACTGTGGGAGGGTTTAAGGGGGTTGTGGTGTGAGCAATGAAGAAACACCGGCAACATATTCCCTCTTTAACGAGAATCACTCCACGTCCTTACAACCTCCCAGTACTGCTGATGTCCATGTACCCCTCTATCCCCAGTGCTTCTCGGTACCCGTCTAATTCCAGTTTAAACCTATGTACTGGTAGCGGCATCATTTTGCCTTTGTTTTTGTAATGTGTGAATACACTTTGGCTTGGGTTCAACGGGGTTTCCCGGCAGGGATTCTGAGAGGTTTAACCATTGCGGTTTAATGAAGAAGTGATTCGGAATGAAAAGGTTACAGACGTCGTTTTTTCTACCCTAAATTGGTGACCCTGATGTTTTCCAAATGGATGGATGAGGAGTTGTAAACGTACAACCAATTGTCGGGAATGAGCAGCCAGTTGTGCCCTTCCCGTGTGCTCAACCAGTTTCATCGGTGGCAACTGTTTCGATTTTGCTGCAGCCATTCTGACCTAATTACTCACAGCTGTGGTTTACGCAAGTCAAAGCCCAATTGGACACCCGGAACACAATCCATACACGATTTTGAAGACCGCGCTCATAAAGTGCATGACCCCATCTGAGCACCGCTGCTTTCAACAACTTCCAGCCGAGGAATTAGGAGATCGAAGACCCACACAACTACTGCATCATATGCAGTAGCTTCTTGGTGACCGCTATGCCACACCCAACCGGTCGCTCCTTCTCAAGTTGTTCTTGCAATGTTTACAACCACACATCCATATGATACTGCAGCTAATGCAGAGCTGGTGCTACCTGCCACTTCGGATCTGGCTGATCATTTCATTGACACCTTCACACCGACCGTAGCTAATGGGACACCTCCATCACAGCACGTTGTATAGCTACAACCTCATGTGGTGGACCTTAAGAAGCTCATCCTGGAGCTCTAGGCTGCGCAACACCAGTCTTGCCAATATTCGTGTACTCCTTTTAGGGACAGAGAAATGCCATACCTCGCACTCTATTCGCATTCACCTTCCATGAACACTCCAGATTGGTGTTGGTACCACATGACCTTTGGTGCTAATGTTCGTCAATGTAGAGCACCGTGCTCGTACCGGCCACAGGGAAACGATGAGGCCCACAACTAATGGCGACGAATTCACCTCGGTCTCCTTCTCTTCCTCGTGGATCATCCCAGCAGACTTTGTTTTCTTGTGGATACAGGGGCAAAGGTGAGCATTGTCGCTGTTTGCCACTGAATGGAAAAATTGACAGGAATATTCATTACATGCCACGAACAGTGCTATTGCTACTTTTGGAGAATGTCTCCTCCAGCTTTATTTGAGTTTATGCCGCTTGTTTACGTGGGTGTTTACTGTTCTCAACAACAGGTACTCTATCCTCGGTGTGGATTCTTTGCATCATTTCAATCTCCTCATAGATGTCAAACGTCACTGTTTATTGGATTCTTCACACAGCTTAGTGTTCTCGGTAAAGCATCCACCGTTTCGTCGTTGACTAACACGTGCCTTCCAGCCACGTCCACGTGCCCATTTTAGAAAGTACTTTATGACCTCCCATCCATAATATGCCCATGGGTGACATTCCAGTACATCAAACACGAGATCACACATCGCATTCGAGACCATGGGATCCCCTGTACTTGCCAAATAGCACCTGAGAAAATATGTATTGCTCACCGGGAGTTTGACTATATGTTACAACTTGGGATCATCAGATCATTATTCAGCAGTTGGGCTTCACCACTGTACATTGTACCAAAAAGTCATCTGGGGTTTGTGAGACTGAGAATTTTTGGGCCTTGTCAACTTTTTCCATCAATTTATTCCAAACACAGCCACAACACTGTAGCTGCTGAACAAGTTACTCACAACTGGTAAGCACCATGAAGTTTTCCGATGGACGGAGTCAACCTTGTCAGCCTTCCACACCATCAAAGAATCATTGGCCAACACCTTGCTCCTGATTCATCCGAAATCAGAGGCACCAACAAACCTGGTGGTAGATGCGTCTGAATTCGTGGTGGGTGTGGCCCTTCACCAATTTGTCAATTTTGACCTGCATCCACTGGCCGCCTTCTCGAAAACGCTGAAACCAACAGAGCGTAAGTCCAGTGCCTTCAATCAGGAATTGCTCGCTGCATACCTCGCCATCAAGCACTTCTGCCACTTCTTCGAGGCCAGACCATTTTCTGTCCTGACTGACCACGAACCTTTAACGTTTGCTCTATCCACCGATTTGGATTCGCTCTCCTCACACACTTTGCTAACTCAGTTATATCTCGCAATTCACCACCCACATCTGGCACATCAACAGAATTGCGAACTCTTCAGCTATTTCATGCATCGAGGTAGTGGCGTTGTCTTCCACCAACACATCGGCCATCATTTTTTGTGCACTTGCAGAAGCGCATCGGGAATACACCGAGCTCCACCATCTACAGAGTGCATCTGGTTCGCTTACATTTCACGTGGTACCACTCCCACGGACAAACGCTACCCTCGTGTGCGATACATCGTTGGGACGGTCACCCCCTTTCGTTCCTGCAGCATTCCGTCGTACAGTCTTTGCCACTTTTTACTCACTCGTGCACCCGGGGATTCGAGCAACCCAGCAATTTATCACCACACACTACGTCTAGTCACACATCAACGCTGATGTGCACCGTTGGGCCAAGCAGTGTCTTCAATGTCAACGCTCCAATATCCAACGTTCTACACTTGGTAGCTTTTTAACACCAGATAGGCATTTTGACAGGGTCTAAGTGGATCTTGATGGTCCTCCACCACTTTGAAATGGGCACCACTCTTTACTGACTTGACTTGTGTTGACTGCTTCATCCTTTGGCCGGAGGCTACATCGATAGCTGACGTCACTGCACCTACCATTGCCAGGGCCTTTGTCCACACCTTGATCGCAAGTTTTGGCATTTTATCAACCATCACTATGGATTGTGGTGGCCGGTTTCACTTGGCTCTATTTTGCAAGCTGACTCAACTTCTGGGTACCCACCGTGTGTGAACCACCACTTTCCATCTTGCAGTGAATGGTATGGTGGAGTGTTTCCACCGCCAAGTCAAGTCTTTGCTGAAAGCACATGACAACTCCTCATAATGGATGGACGTCGTACCTATGGTCTTGCTTGGTACGCGAACTGCTCTAAAAGACGACCTTGGATGCTCCACTCCAGAACTAGTGTAAGGTGCACCGCTTCATCTCCCAGCAGAATTCTTCTCAACGTCTGATGACACCATGCCTTGGTGGGACAGATCACAAACACAGCAGGGGTGGTGGCGAGGCCAGAGAGGAGATGGTAGAAGACACAAAAACAAACAACTTGCCTGCAGTGAAATAGTGAGACTCAAAGACTCGGCTTCATCGTGGGAGATACCAATGATCCTAAAAGATTTGGTTTCCACAGCATGAAGCTGATCTCGGTGTGAGGTGGGATCACCAGCCCAGAGGGGAAAGCAGTACTCCATCAGGCTGTGGATGAAAGCTTTGTTTGTGGTTAGGAGGTCAGGTGTGCAAGGAAGGACTTTGCACGATGGAGGATCCATCCATCCATCCATTGGGACCATCCTTTGTGCAGAGCGTTCTATTGGGCACAATCCTGGATGGGTACAATCCACTTCGACACAGGATACCAGCAAGCTGGCACTCATTTTGCCAACCTCGGAAGGATGAGAGGCAGAGTCAGCCACATCTGGTATTAATTCAACTTCCAAGTGACGATGGAGGATGCCCAGTCAGCATCTGGCTTTGGAGGCCAGCTTGGAAGTGTGGCTTTCCCAGGAAAGATCATGGCAGATAGTGAGGCCCAGAAGCTTGAATGAAAGGACTTATTCAAGAGGATTGTTGATCAAGTAGATTGGGGGGAGGAGTGGGGTTCCAGACGGTCCTTTCGGAGATGCATATTGAGAGTGTGAGATTTGTCAGGATTGAAAGACATGTTCCAAGTGTTTGACCAGCCTGTGATTTTATCCAGGTTTGCTTTGAGTGAAGAGGCTGCTGCCTGTGGATCTGAGGGATGACAGGTGGTACGACAGAGGGTGGATTCATCAGCAAAGAGAAAGTGAGGGTGGAGTCATCAGCATCAGCAAAGAGTTTTATCTACCTCTATGATCTTTTCCTTCAACCCTGCTCTGTGTCCTTCCTCATATATGGATTCATTTCTGTATTTCGTGATGAGTAATTGTTCATAAATACTCCAGAGTCGAGTATGATCGGAGGAGGATATAGAAGGATCATTATGCCACATGACCCCCCAAAAATTGCAAGAAAACGTTTTATGGTTTTTTAAAATTATTATTAGGTCTACAGACCATATTTTTTAAAGTTGCCAAATAATGGACTACCAGAAAGGGTCTAAATATGGCATTAGTAAAAGTAATTAAATGTACAATTGACAAAAAAAAAAAATAAACTGACTAAAATACTCCAAAATTCCAAAAGAGTTAGACAGTCTACCCTCGAGAAAGTAGTTTCGATCTGTAGAGCGTATGTTTCAACGTACCTTCCCCGAATATTTACTCTTCATTTTCATCATCTGAAACTGTCTCAGAAGCCACATAATTGCAGTTGCCTTCTTGGCAAGGTCCGCATTCAAGGCCATGTTTTTTGCAGCTACATTTCAGAATGCTGCATCCTGTAGTGCAGTTGCAGTGGATCATTTTGAGCAGAATGTCTGGCGTAGGGCTATTATGCATCATGAGTGGAATAAGTTTGTCCTCTTGCATGTCCCAGCCCCATTAAGTCGGGTCCATGCCGTCTTCCTTGCCCATCCAAACCATGACTTGAAGGTACTTCCACCGAGAGTGAAGGTTTGTAGCAGAGGTCATTGGAGGCAGTCTTTCGGGTATCACGGAGGTCTTTTCTGTGGCTACTTTCTTGTAAAGGCACTTGGAGTGTAATGATGCTAAAGAGTCAGATTGGGTCTCGTTGAACAAAGACACCATCGCGTTGCAACCAATGTTTCTACAGTAAATTGATCAACCATTGGTGCGCAAAAGACCTGAATAGGTACGCAAGACAGATTCACCCTTGATGACTTTTTGGAAAACAGATTTCTTCCCCACCCCAAAGATTCTCGAAGTAGTGTCGCATCCGGAGAAGGCATGGGCAAACGATCGATCAGAGCAGACACCGTCACCAAGCAACCGTTTCAGAAATTTGATGTTATAAACATTTGGTTTCCCCTTGTCTGACCAAAGTACAGGTCCTTGCAGTCCTTCATAGTTGCATGACATAACAGCAATACCAGCAGATCTGTCTCTTCTCCGATCAGGGTTGTTGAATGGTAGGATGGCATTATGACGGATGCTTTCACTATGTCCAAGTCTGCATCTCCTTCAGCTTGGATGATTTGACAGCCTTTCTGCCACAAGCGTTCAGAGATCAAGTGGATGAGGGCGTGTTTGTTCATATCATTTGAGAGGAAATCTTCCTTTCTCCCAATGAATGTTGTTGTATCCGATATGTTGACCATGTTCGAAACTATAGTTCGACTTCATCGCTGATGCGTATTGTCCTTTGTACTTGGTCCACCATCGTATCCATCAAAGACAACAGTGGCATTGCCATACAGGTCTGATGTGAAAGATGTGTAGGCGGCGGCAATTGAGCTGTAGGTGCTGCCTTCAGTCCATTTCAGTCGATGTCGAAGTGAACCACCATCCAGAATGTAGCGATCAGATCAGTCTTTGGAATGGACTGAAGAACAGCATCTTCTGATGAAGTAACATGCCATCGTGTAGCATCCAGAAGTTGTGCTTTTTCTCACTTCCACATGCAATTCTTTGCTACAAACAAGGATAGAGGATATGGGGAAAGTTCATATTTCATTACCTTATCGAGGCACAGATTTCCCGACTGAGATATCACAAGGAACCTCTGAAATAACAGTGCTGGATCAATGGTTCGATCATTGGTGAACTTGACCGGCTTGGCTGATGCTAGCGTCCTCACTGCAGTGTTTCGTTTGTGCAAATATGAGAAGACAGATTGTCCTTCCATTTTTCTTCACTGTGTTTCTGCCAACAATGAAAAGGTCCTGCACATTGACATCTAGAAAAGATAGAACCAGGGGCCATAGCCTGAGAGTAAAGAAGAGGAGAGTTAAGATGGTAGTAAGGTAGGGGACTTTCACTCAGAGAGTAGTTAATGCATGGAATGGCCTCCCTGGAAAGGTAGTGGAAGCAGAAAAAGTAGACAAGTTTAAATTAAAATTAGATAGGTACCTGGAAGTTATAGAGATAGAGGGGTATGGGGATGTTGAAAAGACTTTTCGGTAGTTTGAGCATTGATGGGTGATTGTGTGTATGTGTACAGAGTGCTGTTGGTGTGAGTCTTGTCAAGGGAGGTTGTGTGGTTTATGTTGTGTGTTTTTAACCAAGCCCATGCCCCCTCCCCTGAGGGGAAGAAAAGGAAAAAAAAAAAAAACTACACAAAAAAACAACCCCCCCCCCCCCAAATATATTTCATTAATTAAAAACATTTTTTGCATTTTCTTCCTTGGATCTTGTGTAGATGGGTTGATGTGGTGCTCACGCAGACACGACCCTGTGCAATCGGCCTCGACAAGTTCCCGGGTCACTCCCAACATTTGCAGATAGTTCAGCCATAGTTTGCTCGTTTTTGAACTATTAAATAATTCCAACTTTTTGGAAACTAGTGTATGGGAAATTCGTTTGATACAATCATTTTTGAGCAATGTTTCCAAGTATATTTCACTCGTCTCCAACATAGTATACTGTCTGTCAAGTTCTTGCACAAGGATCTCAAATCCTGGCTCATCTGCAATGCCTTCAGCTACGATCTGGTGCATCAGACACTGACAAACAAGGTGTCCCTAAAATGCGCACTGCACAGTTTTTCCATTCATGTGCAGCACAGCATTTTCACCATAAATAGTCTCCAAGACATCTTTCAGGCCACTCCCATTCATCAATACTCCTATGGCCCCCAACAGATTTATCTCACTGAAAGTCATATTATCTCCCAAAAATTAACCTCAAAGGATTAAAGTGGTTGGAAAGTGTTCAATTCACCAGATATGAGTAGATATCAAACATGTTCTAACATCTAACAAAGTGGAGGTCGTTTTCAATTTTTTTCATTTTTCAATGCAATAGTCATTTTCATCAGTGATCTCTGACTCTGGAAGATCCTCTTTGTCTCTGATCCAAGGCTGCCCTCCCCCCACCCCCATCTACTTTCTCAACAATCCTCTGGAAGAATTCCTTTCATTCAAGCTTCTGGGTCTCACTATCTACTATGATCTTTCCTGGGAAAGCCACATTTCCATCCTGGCCTCCAAAGCCAGTCGCCGACTGGGAATCCTCCGTCGTGCAAAGTCCTTCCCGGGCCCACCTGAGCTCCTGACCACGTACAAAGCTTTCGTCCGCAGCCTGATGGAGTACTGCTCTCCCCTCTGGACTGGTGCTCCTGCCTCCCACCTTTCTCGGCTTCACGCTGTGGAAACCAAAGCATTTCGGATCATTGGTATCTCCCGCGATGAGGCTGTCTTTGGGCCTCTCACTCTCTCACCGCAGGCAGGTCGGTAGTCTTTCTGTTTTCTTCCGTCTCCTCTCCGGTCTTGCCCTCCCGGCTTTGTCTGCAATATGTCCCCACCATATTTCTGCAGGGCACTCAAGGTCCGCCAACAACCCCCTTCTGGTAGAACTACCAAAATCACGAATCGCTGCTCACCTTCACCCTTTCATTCCTCTTTTTCCTGCTTTTGGAATAAACTCCCACACTCTCTTCAATCCAGTTCTTCCCTCCAGGCCTTCAAACCTTCCAAAACCTCGATCTTTTCTACCCCTGTTAATCCATCCCAAGCCCACCTCCTTCAAATTCTCCGCTTTCCTTCCTGAAAGTCCCTGTAATGTCCATCTTGTATACCCCATGTTCCCCACGCAATCCCTCTCCCTTCCACAGATCTCCTAATGTCTCTGTTCTCCACTGTTGTGTGCTCCCCTCACCCGCCCCTCT
>CM068956.1:26349766-26372644 GCA_035128595.1 Eptatretus atami | reverse complement strand
GGGCGGTAGGGTGGGTGGTGGTTTTTGGCTGGCGTATACCTGATGCATACAGGAGGTCAGTGTTTCCTTAATGTGAAGTGTTTATTTTGATCTCATGTCAATTCTGGTATTTAATAAAGTAATCACATTAATTTTAAGTCCTACACTTTTTAGCGCTATATGATCAAGAAACTTTTCTATATATTGACCCAAATGAATTTAATTTAACTTATCATTTATATCCATTACCCTGTAAAATTAACTGGTATATTTTATGCTTCATGCAATCTGTGTTCTTGTATCTCCCTTCCTTCATTCACCCATTCACCACCATATACTTTCCCATTAGAGTAGCATGAGGTAACACCTTTTAGGGGAATGGTAGCGGAGTTGAAATGTCAAACCATTGTGGGGGTTCAAGGGTCAAAATTGCAATGCAAAGATTGATGTTCCTGCATCCAAAGTGAAAGTTCAAAAATATACAAGCATTACAACATGTATTATTTTAAATCCTGAGCTCCTTGGACTTTCGGTTCCCCCACCCTGAGCTCCCTGGAGAAAAATATGGCCGCTCGGGTGCATGGTGGTTTGAATAGTGGCCGGTGAACCGACCGCTTGAGTATGTGGAAGTTTGAATAGCAGCTGGTAAACCCGCCACTCTGGAATATGGAGGTTTAAATAGCGGCTGGTAAAAGGGCCGCTAGGGTTCAAAGGGTTCATTAATATTTGTATCTGAATTTTAACTGAAGAAATACAACAAACTACTTTGAAACGGTGTATCCAGTGTGTGGAGGTCAGTAAATACGGAGAAATAATTGATTTACTTTTTCGGCTCGGTAGTTTTAGATAGCCTATCACGTGACTTGGTGATGTCACCAGTGACCCATAGCCGTGGCTCCAGCTATCAGTGTGCATTTACTCAAGCTAAACGTGCAAGCAAGCATTGTGATGGAATTCCACAATCTGGAGAGTTTTTAACTTGACATGCAACCATATCAATTTGTGCCCCTGGAAAGAGTTTCCCTTGAAGGATCATCGTGACAATATTGGAAATTCTTATGAATCTGAATATTCGGACAAGGAGGAAGAAGTAAACAGTGACCTACTTGGCAACACTGACTGGTAAGTCGTATACTGTATGCCATAGCAGGTACTATGCACCAATTTTTTTTGCGACTTACTCGTATTTATTTTCTCGAGACGAAAATTATCGGTTTTTATTCCATTTGTTTTTACAGTTGCATCTTTGCCTTTTAAATTTTGCGGATTGCTCAAGCGACATATACATATACAATGTTCACTCATTCGTGGCAAATACTATAATGCCTTATTTAAAATACTAGTGCGGGCCCGTAGGTGAGTGCCCGTAGGTGAGTGCCAGTATGTGCGCCCTCTCTTGCCCCTCTCTCTCGCCTCTCTCGCCCCTCTCTCGCCCCCCCCCCCACTCTCATCCCCTCTTCTCGCCCCTCTCTCTCGCCCCCTCTCTCTCTCTCCTCTCTCTGCCCCTCTCTCTCCCTCTCTCTTGCCCCTCTCTCTCCCCTTGCCCCCCTCTCTCCCGTCGCCTTCCTCTCCCACTCTCTCGCCCTCTCTCGCCCCATCTCATCCCCCTCTCCGTCCCCTCTCTCGCAGAAATTGGTCGACAGAAAAAAGGCCGTAATCGGAACCGACAGTCCGATTATATAAAACTCAGAAAGGACACATCCGCGGTCGCCAGCAATATTCCTGGCAAGTTTCAATCAGATCAGCAGTCCATCGTGCAAAAAAAATTAATAAAATAATAAAAAAATAAATAAACTATTAATGAACTCATTGTGATGTCATAAGACACGTGTCTTGTCATGGTCGACGATAAAATAGCCGTAACTTGGGAACCGCTTATCGATTAATATCAAACTTTGAAAAGGCACATCCGCGGGTCCCCAGCAATATTCCTGGCAAGTTTCAATCAGATCGGACCGTCAATCGTGCAAAAAAAAGAATATATATAATATAATAAATAAATAAAAAAACCATTAATTGTGACGTCATTCGTGATGTCATAGCACCGTGTTTGTCATTGGTCGACAGATAAATGGCCGTAACTTGGGGACACCTCGTCCGATTGACATCAAACCTCAAAAAGGCAACTCTGTGGGGCCCGCAATATTCCTGGCAATTCAATCTGATCGGACGGCGGTCATCGAGAAACTGCGGTCCAGCAACAGCAGACAGACAGGACAGACAGAACAGACAGCACACAACACACACACACACACCAGAGATTGCTGGAATTATAGATAGACTAGTACGGGCCGTCGGGGCAGGCGTAGGTGAGTGCCAGTAGTGCAGCCCTCTCTCGCCCCTCTCTCGCCCCCTCTCTCGCCCCCTCTCTCGCCCCTCTCTCGCCCCCTCTCCATCCCCCTCTCTCGCCCCCCACTCTCATCCCCCTCTCTCGCCCTCTCTCTCCCCCTCTCTTGCCCCCCTCTATCCTAGTCTCGCCCTTCCTCTCCCCCTCCTCTCTCGCCCACTTCATCCCCCTCCCGTCCCCTCTCTCGCAGATATTGGTCGACAGATAAATGGCCGTAACTTGGGAACTGCTCGTCCGATTAATATCAAACCTCGAAAAGGCAATCCGCGGGTCCCAGCAATATTCTGGCAAGTTTCAATCAGATCGGACACGTCATCGTGCAAAAAAATAAATAAATAAATAATAATAACAATTAATTGTGACGTATTCGTGATATAAGCACCGTGTCTTGTATTGGTCGACAGATAAATGGCCGTAACTTGGGAACCGCTTGTCCGATAATATCAAACCTTGAAAAGGACAATCCGCGGGTCCCCAGCAATATTCCTGGCAAGTTTCAATCAGATCGGACCGTCATTCGTCAGCAAATAAATAAATAAATAAACATTGATTGTGACGTCATTCGTGATGTCTATAGCACCGTGTCTTGTCATTGGTCGACAGATAAATGGCCGTAACTTGGGACGCTTGTCCGATTAATATAAACCTGAAAACACATCAGCGGGTCTCCAGCAATATTCCTGCAAGTTTCAATCAGATCGGACCGTCATTCGTGCAAATAATAAATAAATAAAAAACATGATTGTGACGTCATTCGTGATGTCATAGCCGCTGTCTTGTCATTGGTCGACAGATGAATGGCCGTAACTGGGAACCGCTCGTCCGATCGATATCAAACCTCGAAAGGACATCCGGGGTTCCGGCAATATTCCTGGCAAGTTTCAATGAGATCGGACCGTGGTCGTCGAGAAACGCGGTCGCAGACAAACGGCAGAAACAACACACAGAGATTGCTGGAATTATTAGTATAACAAGGGGCTGATTACTCGGGGTCCTCAATAATCTTGAAGGTTAGTTTTTTGAAATATTGCATACGCAAGCGAAGTTACCGAGATGGTTGCCGTGGCAACATAATTCATCCTCTCACAGCCGTGATATAATCAGGTTGAGTTAATGTCATGAGGAATAGCTTTCTGCAATATGAAAGTTCAATGTTCCAACGGTTTTTGAAATATCGCGTACACAATCATACATGGACAGATGGATGGTGGATTGGGCGCAGCTCATTTTAATGTCCCCCATCTCCGATCTTGTCGGAGGGACGGGGGACAAAAAATGGAATTATACTCACCTACCTCATGAGCAGCACCATTTTTGTGATGTCAAAGTCAGTTGGTAACCTGTCATGTCTGGTCTGATGTTGCCAGTGATTCCACATTTACCAAATAATTTTCCTCTTGATGTTCCCAGATATTCAAATTTTGTCTTTCGTGATCAAATTCACAAATGGACGGAACACACCACTATGCTTCAATGTAGTGAAATTCTTCCATTTAGTATTACCTATCTAGGCCTTTTCTAACCAAGGGATCATCCGGGAAGTGCAAAAAAAAAGAAGCTTAAACCTTTTTTTCCCGATGCGTGCACAGCAAAAAAAAGAGTTAAGTAACTGGCTCACTTTGTCTGTCTGTCTGTCTGTCTGTCTGTCCGCAAATGTCAGTTTATGATCGAGGAACAACTTAATTTCAATTGAATGTTATATTTAGAACACGAATCTGACAATGAACCTGTAGTTTAGCAGTATTTTGGCTCTGAATTTGGCAAATTGTACGGAATCTCGTTCCAATTGTGCATGCACAGAGAGTAAGATTTGTTTTTATGGCAATCAAACAAAATGGAAAATCATTCCAAATGGCAAACTTGCTGTTTGTAAGGACGTCATAAAGGACACAAACAATAGGCACGAAGACCTCATGTATTGTGTTAAATAAGCTGGTTTAAAAGACGCCGCATCAACGGCGGTAAACTTCCAGAAAAAGTTTTTTTTTTCCTTCAACCTTGAAAATCTTTATTTTATTTCAATTTTATATGTACTTTGTAGTGAGTCATTCAATTTTCTTTACATTTGCAAATAGCGGCATTTGGGTCGTGAAACAAAAGCACTCGTGTGAATATTATTGGCCAATTAGTGGAGTCCTGTCAGAGAGCCAAAGGGCTCTGCGCATAAGGTAGGCCCCAGAGAGAGCTCGTCTCACGACCTGTTGTGAGCTCAAAGCATGGTTTTCTGTGCAAGACTGTCATTTTATTCACGAGTCACTCAACACGTCAATATTTAATAGTGACTTTTTTAGGTCATCTCTTCGAGCATGACCTAATAATATGGGTGTCGATGTCCTTCGATCCGTCCGTCCGTCCGTTCACAATGAAGTTGAAGCGGGAGATCTGGTCATTAGTGATCCTGAAAGAGGTCGATGAGACGTACACGATGGTATGACTTTCAAGGTCACGAAGGTCAAGGTCAAGGTCACGAGGCCTTTGAATTTGCGGAAATGACGATTTTCAAATTCTATCTCTCCGCCATTTCTCAAGCGATCTTGAATTTGATTGTAGCATATGAATCTATGGGACAATATCTAAATGTGGTCAGGCCGGATTTTCGATATTCGCTTTCGTTTTCGTGTCACGTGACTTCAAAGTTGGCAAAAAATTCGAAAATGACGATTTTCAAAATCTATCTCCTCCTACATTTCTCAAGTGATCTTGAATTTGATTTGGGCATATGAATGTATGGGACAATATCTAAATTTGGTCGGGACGGATTTTCGAATTTCGCTTTCGTTTTCGCGTCACGTGACTTCAAAGTTTGCAAAAACTGCCCTACCTTCAGGAGGCTATATACTCTACTGGGCATGGTAAAAGTTAGTGAATGGTGTCATTGCATAGCAGCTGACCTTGTATATTTATACATTTTCCGCCGAAGGTGCAAAAGTTTCAAAACCCGAAATGTAAATGTCGGCATTTATTTTCAAAATATAATTTTGTGCGCGCGCGCGCCAAAATGCCGAGTCATCTTAACCAAACTGCGCAGTTCGAGCTGCGCAGTTCGACTGCGCAGTTCGAGCTGCGCAGTAGAACTGCGCAGTAGTCTTCGGTCATAACTGAACATTGAGAACTTGTAGTATTATAGAGATGACCGTCACCCCACACGGGGGTAATTTTTTTTCTATACCATCACAATCACGGAGTAAAGTGGATTTCCATTTGCTTGTTTGAACAACCATGACGACTACAAACAAGCAATCTCTTCTTTTTGCATTTGATGCATCTTAAAGCCACAGTGGCTCAACACCCAGGCATCCTTCCATCTTCACCAATAACAGCTGGAGAGATGATGCGAAGGATTTTTCATCATGGACTGCATACAACACGTCATTGCATTTTAAATGTGAGTGAGTTTTCTTTTTGTTCTGGTTTAAACACCATCATCATTAACCAACACACTGAAAGGAATCATCACTACAATTGGTGACTCCGACGTATTTGTGATCTGACAAGTGTGATGTGGTCTGACATGATTCAATGTGAGTGATTCAATAGATATTCCATCATGTCAAATGAAAGTATTCCTCTCCTCATACCTCCCGTCGCAGCTGTTGGCTAGAAGCTACCTTCTTTTTGGTGTAATGATCCCACCATCTGGTTCGCTAAGTACAGTGCCTTCGAAAGTATTCACAACCCTCGACTTTTGTCACATTTTGTTGTTAAAGCCTGAATTTAAAATGGATTAAATTTACATTTTTCGTCACTGATCTACACAAAATATCCCAAAATAACTGTGAAAACATGTTTTCAGAAATTTCCACAAATTAATTAAAAGTCAAAAGCTGAAATGTCTTGCGTCAAGACATTGCGTCAAGAAATGAAAGTATTCATCCCCTTTGCTACGACACTCCAAATTGAGCTCAGGTGCATCCAATTTCCTTTGATCATCCTTGAGATGTCTCTACAACTTGATTGGAATCCACCTGTGGCCAATTCAATTGATTGGACATGATTTGGAAAGAAACACACCTTTCTATACAAGGTCCAACAGTTGACCATGCATGTTAGAGCAGAAACTCTACCATGAAGTTCAAGGCTGTCCATAGAACTCTGAGATAAAATTGTGAAGAGGCATAAATCTGGGGAAGGGTATGAGACAATATCTAGTGTTGAAAGTTCTCAAGAGCACAGTGAGCTCCATCATTAGGAAATGAAAATAATATGGAATGACCCAGACTCTTCCTCGAGCTGGCCGTCAGACCAAACTGAGCAACTGGGCAAGAAGGACCTTGGTCAGGGAGGAGACCAATAACCCAATGTCCACTCTGACAGAACTACAGAGTTCCTTGGCTGAGATGGGAGAAGCTGCCGGAAGGACAACAATCTCTGCAGCACTTCACAAATCTAGGCTTTATCGGAGAGTGGCCAGACAGAAGCTACTCCTGAGAAAGAGGCACATGACAGCATGCTGGAGTTTGCAAAAAGGCATGTGAAAAGACTGAGAGCATGAGGCAAACAATTCTGTGGATTGCCGTATGTCTGGATTGAATGCAAAGCCGTACGTCTGGCGGAAACTAAGCACAGCTCATCACCCATCTAACACCATCCCTACTGTGAAGCATGGTGGCAGCAGCATGCTAAGGGATGCCTTTCAGCAGGAGGGACTGGGAGACTTGTAAGGATAGAGGAAACAATGGATGTCACCAAATCCTGTAGGAGAACCTGCTTCAGAGTGCAAAAGACCTGAGACTGCGAGGAAGATTTATGTTCCAACAGGACATTGACCCCAAGTATACAGCCAAAGCAACACTGGAATGACTTCAGAGCAAGAAAGTGAAAGTCCTTGAGTGGCCCAGCCAAAGCCCAGACTTGAATCCCATTGAGAGTCTGTGTAAGGACTTGAAGATTGCTCGTCACCGACACTCTGCATCCAACTTGACAGAGCTTGAGCAAATCTGCAAGAGAGTATGGGAGAAAATCCCCAAATCCAGATATGCAAAGCTCATACAGACATACCCAAGAAAACTCGAAGCTGTAATCGCTGCCAAAGGCGCTTCGACAAAGTAGTGACTCGGGGTTGAATACTCGGCAAGACATTTCAGCTTTTCATTTTTAATTAATTTGTAAACATTTCTAAAAACATGTTTTCACTTTGTCATTATGGGGTATTTTATGAAGATCGGTGTCAAAAAATTTAAATTTAATCCATTTTAAATTCAGGCTGCAACACAAAATGTAACAAAAGTTGTGGGATGTGAATACTTTCTTAAGGCATTGTAGATGCAGCTAATAACCAGAGGCATCATGGTACAGGAGACAAATTTGCATATGTCATGGCTTCTCTTCAACCAGAGATAGCGCAAGAGGTTGAGCATTCTCATTGAGCCACCCGCTGAAAGGCCTTGTGACTCCCTCAAGGCAAAGCTCGTTGACCACGCATCCGCCTCGTTGCAAACACAAAAACGATTGCATCAACTTCTTTATTCAGAGGAGCTGGGGGATCGTAAGCCTTCTCAATTGCTTCGAAGGATGCGACAGTTGCTGGGTGAGAATAAATAACCTAGATAGCGAATAACATACTCGAGAAGCTTTTTCGCCAATGATTGCCAACCAATGCTCAGCGTATCCTTGTTTCAACCAGCGATTCAGTGAATATCGAGAAATTCGGCGATATCGTTGACATCATCAAATTTGCTCCTCTACCCACTTCCTCCATTAGTGTGGTCACATCCCAATTAGCCGGTGACATGTCTGCACCACCTACATCTGACATGCAATGACTTAAAACCCAAATCGACCATTTAATTTCCAAAGTGCAGGCTCTAACATGTCATTTTAAAGAAGAGCGGGGTCATAGTTGGACCCATAGCAACATGCAAGAGACTGACGCACAACAATTCCACAGTCCTGCTGTACAGCAACATGCAGGATGCGTGTGTTGGTATCATTGGCAATTTGGGGAGAATGCACACAAGTGTGTTTAGCCTTGCAGTTTTCACAGCCCACCCTGTTTCGCAGTCAGGAAACACCATAGCCAGCAATTTAGCAATGACGAGTCAGTCTGATGACCAACAACCAAGTCCCTTATTTTTCATCAATGACAGGAACACCGGCACCCATCCATCTATCCATCCATTGGGACCATACTCTGTATAGAGCGTCGGTGCTGTCGCAGCAGTCTCCTGTGCTATTGGGCACAATTCTGGATCAGTCACCAATCCGACGCAGGACACTCGAATGGCTCAATCATCCCAGCAAGCTGGTACTCGTTTTGCCGACCTCGGAAGGATGACAGGCTGAGTCAATCCCACCTAGTATTAATTCAATGGCCAAGCGGGATTTGAATTCAGGACCCTAGGATCCCAAGCCCACCACCCCAACCATTTAACCAACACCAGGCATACCGGCACCCGATTATTATTATTATTATTATTTTTTTTTTTTTTAGGTGCCATGGGAGCTGAGGTCAACGTTTTACCCACAGCGGTTATGGACTAATGTAAACCATCTGAATTTACTCTCCAAGCTGTCAACAAATCCACCATTACCACAAATGGTGAACGATCGTTAACTCTCAACCTTGGCCTGAGGCGTGTTTACCGATGGATTTTTGTTATTTCTGACCCCATCATCGAAGCAGATTTCTTGAAGCATTTTGGTTTGTTGGTGGATGTCAAAAACCAAACGCTCCTTCACGCTACCACTAATCTTTGTGTCAAGGGTATCACCTCCCACATGCCTCTGTCAGTCCAATGTTTATCAAATCTGACCACATGGCCAGTTTTGATGTCATCCTTGAACAGTACCCAGAAATAACTCTGCCTACCTACAATGAGGTGGCAGTCAAACACTCCACTACTCACCACATTGACAACCGTGGCCCTCCAGTCACGGCTCGACTACGTCGCCGAACTCCAGATCATTATGCAATCGCTAAAGCAGAGTTTGACCATACGCTTGAACTGGGTATAATTCGACCTTCAAGCAGCAGCTAGTCCACGCCTTTACCTATGGTCCAGAAGAAGACGTACCCTGTACCACACCTGCAGGATTTTACTTCTCGACTCTGGGGAAAGCAAGTTTTCTCCAAGGTTGACTTGGTCAGAGCGTATCATCAAATTCTGGGAGAGAACACAAATCGCCTTATTGCTTTATAAATCGCTTTCCTGTAGAACACAAATCGCCGCCTTTGCACTTTTACAAACCTTTCGTTTAGCAGTACTTGGGACAAAATATTACGGTATTTTACATCATCTTGAGCAATCAAATTTGCCAGTCGCAGACCCCACCCATGTTCTTGTTTCTCAACACTGCACAGGTTAAGGTGTTCATTAAACTCTAGTTACCATCGCCAAAGGAGAGGGTATTGCATTTGGGTCCATTTGTTTGTTTGTCTGCACAGAACTTTAGTGTTTTTTTTTATCCACAACCGCTTGTTGGATTGAGACTAAATTTTCACCATCGGTGCGACTACTCATGTAGAATGTTTTAATGATTATGACGACATCATAGGTCACATGGTGTGGCAGCCATGTTGGAAAACCGGAAAAAAATTGGACCTCTAACTCTAAGACTGCACCAAAGAAAAAAATAAAACTTGGCACATGTCAAGTACTCTCCATGCGTCATACATGGTCATTTCTTAAGGGTGATTTCTTATGACATCATAGTTGCCTTCGTTATGACATCACAATTGCATATATAGAATGCTATGTCAATATGAAAAATTTTGAGGGTCACCTAGGGATAAAATGGTCCACAGAAAAAAAAATTGATGATGTCACCGGTCACGTGATTCGGCAGCCATATTGTTTAAAAAAAAAATCTTCAAAAATCTTCTCTGAAGTGGCTGAACAGATCAAGGTGAAACTTTACATGAATGACCACTTATCCATGAGGAACAAAAGTTTCACACATATGACATCATCGGTCACATGGTTTGGAAGCCATATTGCATTTGTCCTCAAACCTATAATAATGTTGTTCTCCCTAACAGCTGGACAGATCAAAGGGAAACTTCACACGAATGTTCCCCAAGCCTTGGGTGTACAATTTTGTCAAGGAATAATTGATGGGTCACATGGTTTGGCAGCCAGATTGGATGAATAAAAATATTAAATAATGTTTTCTCTGGAACCACTTAATAAATTGACATGAAACTTCACAATTATGATCGAGTAGTGATGCGGAATACATGTTATAAATTTCAACTTGATCGGACATATGGTCTGGCAGCCAAAATTATTTAATTTTTTGATCTGGGTTCTTTTTTCTTCTTCTTTTTTAAAAATTGACTAAGGCTCACTTGGCTGTGCCTGGATGGGCTTGAGGGTAGAGGAGTAGTAGCTGAAATGTGAATCCTATCCAGGTTCCTCCTGATGACTTAATCTTTTCTTTTTTCTTGTTTGGGTTCCTTCTGATTTTCTCCAATGCAGACTGTGTACCTATTTGGTCTTCCATTTTATTTGAATTGAATTTACTTTAATTCCATTATAAATTCAATTGAATAATAATTTTAAAAACGTCATGGGTCAGGGTCAGGTGTCCAATCAAAGCGGGACGTCTTCGTACCCGGTCATCACTGCCAGCAGTTATAAAGTGGCAGTTCTAATTACCTTCGCAAACTTTGTTGCGAAGGTTATGTTTTGATCGCTGTGTATTTATTTATTTATTTATTTATTTATTAACCTCCGCCATCGAAGATCGGAGGTTACTGTTTTCACCCCTTTCTGTTTGTGTTTGTTTGTTTGTTTGTGAACAGTATTACGGAAAAACTCCACGACGGATTTCGACGAAACTTGGTGGGGGGATAGGTATGGTCCAAGGATCATGCCATTAGTTTTGGACTTGGTCCAAAATCCAATATGGCCGCTATGGCGGCCATTTTGAAAAAATATTTGAATTTTTTTTTTTTTTGCATTTCTACATGTTTTAAGTGATTTCCAACCCCCCCCCCCCTCCAAAAAAAAATTTTAGAGAAAAAAATTTTTTGCAACTTTTTTTTCAACAAAATTTCGATTTTTATTTTTGCATTTCTACATGTTATAAGTGATTTCCAACAAAAAACATGCCAAAATTATAATTGCGGCTGATTTTGGAACTTCAGGTGGATATACCCACGTAAAATCAATTTCTGTCTCAAGGAATCTAGTTTATTTATTTATTTGTGAATATGTGTGTTTGTTTGTTTGTTTGTTATTCGCATAACTCCAAAAGTATTGAACTGAATCGCAGCAAATTTGGTGGGATGATTGGTTATTATCCGAGACCATTTGATTAGATTTTGGAAGCGATCGGGTCAAAGGTCAAGGTCAAGGTCATAAAAAGGTCAAAATCGTCTTTTTACCATAGCGCGGTCAATTTGTATCCAATTTGCATGCAACTAATGCCAAAATGTTCAGAATTCAATGCCCCATCTGTTGTATGTTGACATGACACAATGACGTAATAACCCATTAGCGGTTGGGAGTCAAAGGTCGGGGGGGGGGGGGTCAGGACATTGCAAGATGTGCGGTTTTAGTCATAACACGGTCAATTCTTATCCGATTTGCATGAAACCAACACCAAAATGTTGACTGTTCTGTTCCCCACACTCTAATACCAATTACAAAATTAAGAGTACAAAGGTCAAGGTCGAGGTCATGAAAAGGTCAAAATCGTCATTTTGCCATAGTGCGGTCGATTTTTATCCAATTTGCATGCAACCAATGCCAAAATGTTGTGAATTCAATGCCCAATCTTGTGATATACGATATGACACAATGACGTCATTACCTTTGTTAGCGGTTTGGGTCAAAGGTCAGGGGGGTCAACGACCTTTATTATCATAACGCGGTCAATTCTTATACAATTTGCATGTAAGTAGATTCAAAATGTTTAGAATTCAATTCCCTATCCTGTGATGTGTAATATTTGATTTCTTATAATGTGACCAGTTGTCATCAGATTGACTTGACACCGACACCCAAAAAGGTCAGGGAGTTCATACAGAAAATGTACAATGTACGTGAATCAGTGTCAAACAGCAGGAAATTTAATGTTTTTAAGCCATCATAACACATATGAGATGGCAGATGTGGTTTGGGATTAAATACCCTCACAATCAACGGTTTCTGGGGGGGGGAGGCAAAATGTAGCGTTGGCGAAGGTATGCGCTCTACTGAGTGCCCGTTCTAGTTATGTCTGTTATTACGTAACACACCAGTAAACAAACACCACACAAAACAAGTCCTGGTGAGGGTCTGCAATCTCTGATTGCTCTTTTTCTTGTTTTCTTCTGTCATTAAACCCATAAGCAACAGAAAATGTCACTGAAGTCTCCAATTTTCATGCACACCCAGTTAACGCTGACAATTGTTTCTGTCAGTTGTTGATGACCACACGATGAGAGCTGAGTGCTCCTGAAGAATGTGCAGATTCGAAAGCTGAGTGCTTCCGAACACTCAATTATTTTCCTTCTATTTATTGACCTCCAAGATAGTTTTTGAAAACCTTTTTTTTGTGCCTGCATGGTGTTGTAGACCCCAAATGTTTTCCGTTTTTTTGAAAGAAAGGAAAAAAAAAGGAACGCTTCATAAATAGTTTAAATTTATATTTGTGAAGGGTAATAATGGAAGGGTTTCTGGTAGAACACCCATGACGCTAATGGGGGAGGGGTTGGAGGCAGCCAGATTAGGACAGTAAATGACTGCAAAGCCACAACCTGTCTGTGGTGAACCAGGAGGAGACCCTGAAATGAAAATGACAAAGTTATGCCAGTGACCAGAATGGTTTTTGACTTCCAGACCTCAATGAGGTCGGGGGAGGGTGGAGTGGGGTCGGATGGGAACGAACAGCATCTGCCTTTGAGGCATAACCATATTCAGCGGCCCTTCAGACGAAAGCTTTGTACACCTAAGAAGGACTATTCTGAGATGGTGGATAGTTTTGGAGGATGCTTGACAATGTGATGTTTATGGTTGCTGAGGAGTTCGATAGATTGCTCCTCTCACAGAGGATGACCAAATAAATATATTGGGGGATTTTTCTAGCTGCTCCTTATATGGTGGGATAAACATAGTGCAGGTCTATGGAAGAGATGGCATGCTGCTGCAGGCCAAACCGATCTGCTTGATTTAAAAGAATTCCGGAAATGGTGGCACCCTGGCAATATCTGCTTGTTTCACTTCATTCTTATTCTTATTTGTTGTTGTTCCATCATTTACTGGAGGTTGTTATATTTCACTTTGGTCAAAGGGAAAGAAATTTTCAGTTTGTATCTTTCCATAAAATATTATTTTGCTGTGGAATTACCAACCGGCCTAGCACTCTGCTCTGTTATTGGAAACAATATAGTATTTTGCGTTTGTCCTCAGCTTTTTTGTACATATAAATCGAAGCTCATGAAGGAACTAAATGATAGAGGGTAGCAGGTTCACAGACTGACAAGAGGATCAAATGGGAATAGGGACACAAAGATATTGCACATCAGTGGATGAGTGGCAGAAAAGAATGGGATGGGAGAGGAGAGATAGTCAACAGGAGGAGAAGAGAGCAGATGTGTACAGAAGAAAGCATGAGGTGAAGATGGGCAGTTCTTTTGAAAGAATGAGGAAGGGACAACCTGTGACAGCTGGAACATAATGTTTGCTTGTTTTGGTTATCCTCCTCACACGTTTGGGAACTTAAAACTGCCGAGGAAGTTTTATTGGCTAGGAGTTGTAATCCTCGATATGTTGCCACTCCGACACAGGATACAAGACAGAGTGCAGAATTTGGAATTTTGCCAGGATGCCGGTAAAGGCTAACCTACTCTTTGCGAAGGACGTTGTGGGATCTTTAACAGGCACCAACTTGTGCTAGCAGGCAGGACGCCCAGTTGAATGGACGGCACACACATGGATGAATCGCCCTACTCGCAGAACACAAGGATGACAGTTGCATTGCTGGGCCGAGATTCGAACCCAGGCGAGACGGATCAACGGCGAGTGCACATTCCTCGAGGCTATCCTGCCAGCCTGTCAGACTATAAACCAAAGTGCATGATGCAGCTTGTTGGAAGTGTGGAAGTACTTTGAATATGCTTGTAAACTCCATTTTGCAGGTGTTCTGCATTTGGGCTGGTTACTCATTGTAGCTTAGGACATGAAGGATCCCTGTGATATTACAAGTGCCAATAATTATTGTTGTAATTGGTGCTGGCATTGTAATTGGTGTTTTATTGTTGTAATCGGTATAATCGATTATAATTGGTGCTGGCACAATAAGCCAAATGACAATTTTTTTTTTGAGAGAGAGAGAGAGAGAGAGAGAGAAGAGAAGGAGAGAGAGAGAGAGAGAGAGAGAGAGAGACTTTCATGGTGGTCGATGTATAAGAGATTTCCTTCCTTGGTAGGGGAGGGACACGAGACAATAGACACAGGGAGTCAGCTCCACAGACAAGATAATAGAGGGATGAAGAAACGGAAATTATCATTCAGCTAAGAATTGGGGAGGGTAACCTTGTACTGATACAACATCCTGTCTGTGAAGCACCAATCCAACAGTTGGTAGCTGATACAAGAATCAAACCCTGGGTAGATAGCTCATTAAGGTAAGTGTGTTACCTTGGTGTATTGTCAGACATTCTGTTTTTAGAGTCTATTAACTCGTGTTTTTTTGACAAGCAATTATGTTATTGAATGCACTTGGTATTGAAGTTGAGCTCGTCACTAAACAATGCAGCATTGTGTTTATGGTGCAGTATACACCCTTGTACAGAGTGGGCAAAATAATATTTTTTTGCCACAAAAATCCTGGCCCGTGAATCGATCGAGTTTAGATCTCCAGCTTTACGCTTTCTTCCATGCCACAATGAAGCAAACCACTTGTTAAAACGGACTGACAGGAAGGCCTAGAGGTATGCAAACTTGCCTCGAAGCTGTCTAGCCTGGGTTTGATCCCCGACCCAGCTATAAGCTGTCATCCTGGCGTTTCACAGGCCGGGTGATTCATCGTGTGTGCCGTCCCTCGGATGGACGTTAAATTGGGCGTCCCATCTGCTGGCATTAGTTGGTGGACGTTAAAGATCCCACGGTGTCCTTCGTGGAGAGAAGGCGATCTATCACCGCAGGTACCCTGGCCAAATTCCAAATTCCTGTCTTAACCGCAAGAGGACATTGCATCAGCAGCACAGCTGTGCCCTCAGCCAATGATGCTACCCCGCAGCCTTATGCTGCATATGAAGAAAAGACTTATTAAAATGGTGTTATATGATCAAGTATATGTCTTTCACCGTGTAGTTCATCTAAATTGTTGACTTTAAATCACAAATCTAAGCAGTCAAAATGGACCATGCACTTTCTTATTTTGTCCCAATGTATGTGCAGGTTAGAAAGCAATAGAATAATCCAGAGAGAGAGAGAGAGAGAGGGAGACAGACAGACAAAGTGGGAACTAAGGAGCAAGCATGATTCACAGATTTTTATATAATGTCAGACATGTTAAATAGTAATGTTCATTATTACTGTACACTTGTGTAAACAGAGCGAACACTGCAGTTTATTCATCTAGATGTGCTTTCTGTTTATATACAAGGGGTCCTTGTGATACGTCCAAGATAGTTGGACTGATAACGAAATGACGAATAACAGGAATTTTTCCCCATAAGAATTAGTGTAATTAAGGGGGGATGCATTCCAACACTTAGTTTGCGTCCTGAACAACACCACTCAACAAGCCAAGCAATCAAAAATACACATGAAACACACAAAACAGGAAAATAAATTCAATAAATTTCACAAATTTTAAAACACAAACACCTTTTATCTCACTCACCATATATTTTAACTATTTTATAGTGATAATTTAGCAGTCTTACACCTTCAAAATCTCTAATCGTCCATCAAGCTGCCTGCATCGGCCCTTCACCCTCTAAATTATCCTTCCCACTAAGCCACGGGGTTTCCCCCACAGAACCAGGCTCCACTGCTCCAGCCTTTGTGCCAGTACGCGTACTCGTGCCGCAAAACCAGCCAGCAACACTCGTGCTGTGACCCCCCTGTGGTGTCCACACGGGACCTCACGAAGAGCACCCGCAGTCACCACTCCCACTACGGTCGTCATGTCCACTTCGGCTGTGTCTGTAGCACGGGCCGCATTACCCTAACCACACGTCTTGCTTGCCGCGTGTCACGCCATGCCTTCTGCCCGGCCCTCGTTGGCGTTCTCAAAAATCGTTTGAACAGTCGAACCACGATAGCGAGCGATTATCGGTTGGTCATTCGCCATTCTTATTTCATTTCACTCTGTCTAATTTGACATTCAGAATTGCACGACTGCGTTGCCACTTACATGCAGGTTCATCCTTTTCGTTACTACTTTATTTACCACTCGTTGTTCAACAATTACCGTGGTAAAGTACACAAAGATAAAAAAATAAAATAATACACTACAGTATGTGGTGGCATTAAGTCAAACAATGCACAGCAAGAGATCTTCCATCCAATGCACTGATCTTCCATCCAATGAACGTTAATGTGTGGAATTATTGGATGTATCATGAAAATGTTCCTCAGTAACTTATGGACTTGTATGTGAAACGACAGTTACCAAGGAGACTTGTAGCGGGGGCCCTCTGTCCACTTTTCTTCAGCCTCTGGTCATGTCTGTTGTTTCATGCTAAACTTGTTGCACGTCCTTGATAGCATGAGCAGGAGAAAGCCTTATCGCCTGCTATTTGTTCATGGCAGCAAACCTGTTTTATGCACGAGGCTTGTGGTGGAGCTAATCTCTCATTTGTGTTTGTGATCTTGAACACATTTTCTTTACATGATGCGTTATATTGTTCATTGCCAACATGTTTTAGTTTTTTAAAATAATACATTGTGTGATAATATGAAACCACACACCCAAATTTAAAAGGAACTCTCAACCTGCATATGAATTCACACCTCCATCACAACCCTTTCTCTACCTTGACATTGAGAGGGAGAGAGGAAGGGGAGAGGGCTTTACCTTTGCAGACTTCCAATTTCTTTCATGCCTAAAGGTGTGGTGGGAAGGTAAAAATGTCCATAAAGCCCACACATAGTTCCTTTGTTGAAGCAGACAGTTGGTGGTGTATGGACTCTTCCTGAGTCGGACACCACCCTCTGGAGTTTTAAAATAAAATATCACACAAGTTGAAAGAAATTGATTTTTACCTTTTGTATTTATGAAAAACTGATAATGATTTATTTATTTAACTGATAATGAGGTCTTTCTAGTCCGACAGGATGGTGCAGAGGTAGCACACTTACCGTTGAGATGTCTAGTCTCGGTTGTATTGCTGAACCGAATATAAACTGTCGGCTTGGTGCTTCCAGGATGCATCACAAAGCATGCCGTCCCTTGAATGGACGTCCCGTCTGCTGTTAGTTGGAAGATCCCATGGTGTCTTTTGTGAAGAGTAGGTGAGTTATCGCCGACACACGAGCTATACTCCAAAATTCCTGTAACCTTCAGTCAAACGTCAGGCCTGGCAAGTCACTCGGTGAAGAACTTGAACCAAAACAAACATTCCCTGGCCGACCCCTCAAGAAAATGGGGATAACTGGGGCCGTTAAGGTAGTATACAGGAGGGCCTTGCTGTTTGTGAGGGTTACGTTCTTGAAAATACCCGTGATCGGTAAATCCACGATGTGCAAACTTGAGGGGTAATGGGGAAAATAGGGTTAGGGACTTCAACTTAAAAAATTGTCACCCCTTTTTGCCAAACTGTCTCCTTAATTAACATGTTTGTTGTAGATTGTTTTTGTGCTATTTATTTTCATGAATAAAAGTTATTAAGAACATAAAATAGTTTATTTTGTTGAGTTATTAAGACCATGACACTTGCATTTTATTTAATAATAATGATGATAACGTTGAACGAATGTGATGGCAATGATGATGATGATGGTGACAATAAAGACGAGTTGGTGGAGATGATGGCGATGTTGGAGGATTTGAGGAGGTTATCGTGTCGATTAAGAAAAGAGCGAGATCTCTCATTTGTGTTTGTGATCTTGAACACATTTTCTTTACATGATGCGTTATATTGTTCATTGCCAACATGTTTTAGTTTTTAAAATAATACATTGTGTGATAATATGAAACCACACCCCAAATTTAAAAGGAACTCTCAACCTGCATATGAATTACACTTCCATCACAACCCTTTCTCTACCTTGACATTGAGAGGGAGAGAGGAGGGGAGAGGGCTTTACCTTTGCAGACTTCCAATTTCTTTCATGCCTAAAGGTGTGGTGGGAAGGTAAAAATGTCCATAAAGCCCACACATAGTTCTTTGTTGAAGCAGACAGTTGGTGGTGTATGGACTCTTCCTGAGTCGGACACCACCTCTGGAGTTTTAAAATAAAATATCACACAAGTTGAAAGAAATTGATTTTTACCTTTTGTATTTATGAAAAACTGATAATGATTTATTTATTTAACTGATAATGAGGTCTTTCTAGTCCGACAGGATGGTGCAGAGGTAGCACACTTACGTTGAGATGTCTAGTCTCGGTTGTATTGCTGAACCGAATATAAACTGTCGGCTTGGTGCTTCCAGGATGCATCACAAAGCATGCCGTCCCTTGAATGGACGTCCCGTCTGCTGTTAGTTGGAAGATCCCATGGTGTCTTTTGTGAAGAGTAGGTGAGTTATCGCCGACACACGAGCTATACTCCAAATTCCTGTAACCTTCAGTCAAACGTCAGGCCTGGCAAGTCACTCGGTGAAGAACTTGAACAAAACAAACATTCCCTGGCCGACCCCTCAAGAAATGGGGATAACTGGGGCCGTTAAGGTAGTATAACAGGAGGGCCTTGCTGTTTGTGAGGGTTACGTTCTTGAAAATACCCGTGATCGGTAAATCCACGATGTGCAAACTTGAGGGGTAATGGGGAAATAGGTAGGGTGACTTCAACTTAAAAATTGTCACCCCTTTTTGCCAAACTGTCTCCTTAATTAACATGTTTGTTGTAGATTGTTTTTGTGCTATTTATTTTCATGAATAAAAGTTATTAAGAACATAAAATAGTTTATTTTGTTGAGTTATTAAGACCATGACACTTGCATTTTATTTAATAATAATGATGATAACGTTGAACGAATGTGATGGCAATGATGATGATGATGGTGACAATAAAGACGAGTTGGTGGAGATGATGGCGATGTTGGAGGATTTGAGGAGGTTATCGTGTCGATTAAGCTGGTGTTGGTGCAGTGGTTAGGGCAGCGGCTTGGGACCAAAAGGTCCTGAGTTCAAGCCCCGTTGGGCCACTGATTAATATATATAATTGCTGCATATATGTATGCATATATATGAATGTATATGTATGTATATATAATATATATATATATATATATATATACTGTATGTATGTATGTGTATTATGTACAGTCTATACCAAGTCGTATAACACCAGTTGTTGACTCAGCCTGTCATCCTTCCGAGGTCGGCGAAATGAGTACCAGTGTAACTGGCCCGGTGTATGCCCCGGTTAGAATAGGTGTACCATATCCTGTGTGTCGTAAGAGGCGACCAGGGTTGCGTCAGGAAGGGCATCCGGCGTAAAAACCTATGCCAAATCACTATGCGGACAACAAAACGAATTTTCATACCGGATCGGTCGAGGCCGGGTTACCAACGACCGCCACGGGTACCATGGTACCTGGTCAGCAGGGTACCAGTGGAAATTGTGCTACTGCTGGCGAAGGAGGAGAAGGAGACGGGGAAGGCGAGTCCGGAGGCAGTGGGAGAGGGGAAGGGTAGAAGGTGATAAACTATTGAATTGGGCGATGAATGTTGGACGATGACTGGCAAAGGGGGAGAGTTGGCTGATATGATGGAGAGAAGAAAGGTGGACATACTGTGTGTACAAGAGACCAAGTGGATGGGGAGTAAGGCTAGGAGCATTGGAGGTGGTTTCAAACTGTTCTACCATGGTGTGGATGGGAGGAGAAATGGTGTGGGGTAATCCTGAAGGAAGATTATGTCAAGAGGGTATTGGAGGTGAGGAGAGTGTCTGACCGAGTGATGAGTGTGAAGTTGGAAATTGAAGGGGTGATGATGAATGTCATCAGTGCATATGCACCAATAGGGGTGTGAGATGGAATATAAAGAAGATTTCGGAGTGAGTTAGATGAAGTGGTGGAGAGTGTATCCAAGGATGAAAGAGTGGTGATTGGAGCAGATTTCAATGGGCATGTTGGGAAGGGAATAAAGAGGATGAGGAGGTGATGGGTAGGTACATCTCAACAAGAGAAATGTGGAAGGGCAAATGGTGGTAGAGTTTGCAAAAAGAATGGAAATGGCAGTGGTAAATACGTATTTCAAGAAGGAGGAAACAGGGTGACGTACAAGAGTGGAGGAAAGTGCACACAGGTGGATTACATCTTAAGCAGGAGATGCAACCTGAAAGAGATTGGAGACTGTAAGGTGGTGGCAGGGGAGAGTGTAGCTCGACAGCATCGATTGGTGGTCTGTAGGATGATTTGGAGGTGAGGTTGAGGAAGAGAGTGAGGGCTGAACCAAGGACCAGATGGTGGAAGCTGAAGGAGGAAGACTGTTGCGTGGAATTTAGGGAGGAGGCGAGACAGGTGTTGGATGGTGGTAAAGATGGGTGGGATGATTGGGCAACTATAGCAGAAGTGGTGAGGGAGATAGCTAGGAAGGTACTTGGTGTGACATCTGGACAGAGGAAGGAAGATAAGCAGACTTGGTGGTGGAACGAGGAAGTACAGGAAAGTATAAGGAAGAAGGGGTTGGCGAAAAAGAAGTGGGATAGTCAGAGAGATGAAGAAAGTAGGCAGGAGTACAAGGAGTGGCTGCGAAAGGCAAAGAGAGAGGTGGCAAAGGCTAAGAAAAAGGCCTATGACGAGCGAGAGAGTTGGATACAAAGAAGGGGAAAAGGATTTATACCGATTGGCAAGACAGAGGGACGAGCTGGGAAGGATGTGCTGCAGGTTAGGGTGATAAAGGACGTAAATGGGAATGTGCTGACGAGCGAGGAGAGTGTGTTGAGAAGGTGGATGGAGTACTTTGAGGAGCTGATGAATGAAGAAAATGAGAGAGAGAGAGAGGTTGGAAGAGGTGGAGATAGTGAATCAGGAAGTGGGTGGATCAGTAAGGATGAAGTGAGGACTGCTATGAACAGGATGAAGAGTGGAAAGGCGGTTGGCCCAGATGACATACCAGTGGAGGCATGGAAGTGCTTAGGAGAGATGGCAGTGGGGTTGTCAACCAGATTGTTTAATAAAATCTTGGAAAGTGAGAGGATGCCGGAGGAGTGGAGATTAGTGTACTGGTTCCGATTTTCAAGAACAAGAGTGATGTGCAGAGCTGTGGATAATTACAGAGGGATAAAGTTGTTAAGCCACACATGAAGTTGTGGGAAAGAGTAGTGGAAGCTAGTTGAGAAGTTGAGAGAGAGGGTGACGATTTGTGAGCAGCAATATGGGTTTATGCAGGAAAGAGCACCACTGATGCGATGTTTGCTTTGAGAATGTTGATTGAGAAGTATAGGGAAGGCCAGAAGGAGTTACATTGTGTGTTTGTGGATTTGAGAAAGCTTATGATAGGGTGCAAGAGAGGAGTTGTGGCATTGTATGAGGAAGTCGGGAGTGGTGGAGAATTATGTGAAAATTGTGCAGGATATGTATGAGGACAGTGTGACAGCGGTGAGGTGTGCGGTAGGAATGACGGACCGGTTTAAGGTAAAAGTGGGATTGCACCAAGGGTCGACTCTGAGCCCTTTCTGTTTGCAATGGTGATGGACAGGTTGACGGACGAGATCAGACTGGAGTCTCCATGGACTATGATGTTCGCGGATGACATCATGATCTGTAGGGAGAGTAGGGAGCAGGCTGAGGCGAGCCTTGAGAGGTGGAGGTACGCACTGGAGAGAAGGGGAATGATAGTCAGTAGGAGTAAGACGGAGTACATGTGCGTAAATGAGAGGAGGGTGGTGGTATGGTGCGGTTGCAAGGAGTTGAGGTGGGGAAGGTGGATGGGTTTAAATACTTGGGATACTGTCCAAAGTAACGGAGAGTGTGGGAGAGAAGTGAAAAGAGAGTGCAGGCAGGATGGAGTGGGTGGAGAAGAGTTGCAGGAGTGATTTGTGACAGAAGGGTAGCTGCAAGAGTTAAGGGGAAAGTATATAAGACGGTAGTGAGACCAGCTATGTTGTATGGTTTGGAGGCGGTGGCGCTAACAAAAAGACAGGAAGCGGAGCTGGAGTGGCAGAGTTAAAGATGCTGCGATTCTCGTTGGTAGTGACGAGGATGGACAGGATAAGAATGAGATATTAGAGGGACTGCGCAGGTAGGACGGTTTGGAGACAAAGTGAGAGAGGCGAGATTGAGATGGTTTGGACATGTGCACAGGAGGGAAGCGGAGTATATCGGGAGAAGGATGCTGAAGATGGAGCCGCAGGCAGGAGGAGAAGAGGAAGGCCAAAGAAGAGGTTCATGGATGCGGTGAGGGTGGACATGCGGGTGGTTGGAGTGTCAATGGAAGATGTGGAGGATAGAGCGAAATGGAGACGGTTGATCCGCTGTGGCGACCCCTAACGGGGAGAGCGAA
>CM068956.1:26306159-26320905 GCA_035128595.1 Eptatretus atami | reverse complement strand
AGGTTGTTTATGACTACATCAGTGAAATGTGTGTATTCTGCTCTTTACTAGTTTTCTCAGCATCTATTTATTAAATTATTTCTCAAAGCACTAAACTGAGTTAATTTTGCATTTTTACATTATTATAAATTCAATTCATAATTCAGTTTCCACAGTTCCCCTTGTTCATACAGAACAACGCAAATGGTTGTTCCTGTAAGGACAAACCTACTGAAAATCTAAATTTGTCGTTGGCTAGCGGCAGGCTCGTTTCCACCGCGTCACCCAAACTTGTGTTCTGTGGTGGGTTAACACCCCAGCAAGTGGATGCAACCCTTGGGGACCACCACCTCCCCATGCCCACAGAGTTGGGCACCCAGGCGATTTGGAAGGAAAGAACCCTGTGGCACACCGAACATATACATCCAATCGGCAATCGCCTTTTCAATTTACTCATCAGGTTTTATTTGAGCAAGCCGCTCAAATTCGTTTTCCCCTGAAGTTTTAAAGATATCCCTATTATTCCACATCTCTTCATCACAATCATCCATCTGCTTTTGGTTCTTTAGCAACAATTGTTGAATTCTTTCAAAAGGTTTTTGTCAGTCCCAAAGGCACGAGTGTCTGCACTTTTGTATTTTCCATAAAATCCCAACGACACGGTCTGTCTGACTCGATTTTACACTGGTTCTTCATTTTCTGGGTTTTCTGGATCTTCATAGTTGCTCAGAGATGGTCGGTCCAGGGAAACTTCATGCGCCACCATCGTCGTCACTGGTAAATTTTCTCACACACACACTGATCATTACTCTTATGCTCATTATGATGACAACAATAGCAATGATTATCGTAAGCCCAACGAATACTGTGAAGTATCCATGTTCCCCATCCACCAAACATCTTTTCCAACCATGACCCGAAGTTCCATCCCTTATTAATAATCATGATACTTTGCAGCTACCTTCCTTACGTGTTGCACCACGTCATTTATATGTACCATTTAATGATGCCTGGGGTTCCATGAAATTATTCGATCTTTATATCTATCCTTGTCCAGGTAATTTGTCCCTCAATGTTTACTTTTACTTCCCCATAGTATTGGCATGTTGAGTTACCCAAGTAAGGTCCATTTCCTTTTCTACTTTCTCGGCAAACTATTCCCACTTCTCTGTTCATCACCTCAAAATGCAGTGGGTATTTCTCCAATCCTTCCCCCTTAGATAGTGAGGCAAAATTTGTCCTATACCGGGGAGTGTGATCATCTTTTTCCCTTGTATATGTACTGATGAGCCAAAACACTATGAGCACTGACAGGTGAAGTGAACAACATTGATTATCTTGTTACAATGGTACCTGTCAAGGGGTGGGATATATTAGCAAGCAGTGAACAGTCAGTTCACTTGAAGTTGATGTGTTGGATGCAGGAGAAATGGGCAGGAGTAAAGACCTGAGCAACTTTGACAAGGGCCAAATTGTTATGGCCAGATGCTGGGTCAGAGCATCTCTGAAACGGCAAGGCTTGTGGGGTACTCCCGGTCAGCAGTGGTGAGTACATACCGACAGTGGTCTGAGGGGGACAAACCGGCGACAGGGTGTTGGGCACCCAAGGCTCATCGATGCGCGGGGCAACGAAGGCTATCCCGTCTGGTCCGAACCGACAGAAGGTCTACTGTGGCACAAGTCACAGAAACTTTTAATGGTGGTCGTGGGAGGAATGTGTCACAATCCACAGTGCATCACACTGTGCTGCGTAGCCGCAGACCGGTCAGAGTGCCCATGATGACCCCCTGTCCACTGTCGAAAGCGTCTACGATGGGCACGCGAGCATCGGAACTGGACATCGGAGCAGTGGAAGAAGGTCGCCTGGTCCAATGAGTTCCGTTTTCTTTTAGATCACATGGATGGCCGTGTACATGTGCGCCGTTTACCTGGGGAAGTGATGGCACCAGGATGCACTGTGGGAAGACGACAAGCCGGTGGAGGGAGTGTGATGCTCTGGGCAATGTTCTGCTGGAAAACCCTGGGTCCGGCCATTCATGTGGACGTCAATTTGACACGTGTCACCTACCTAAACATCGTTGCAGACCAGGTACACCCCTTCATGGCAATGGTATTCCCTGATGGCAGTGGCCTCTTTCAGCAGGATAATGCGCCCTGCCACACTACACACATTGTTCGGGAATGGTTTGAGGAACATGATGAAGTGTTCACGGTGTTGCCCTGGCCTCCAAATTCTCCAGATCTCAATCCGATTGAGCATCTGTGGGATGTGCTGGACAAACAAGTCTGATCCATGGCGACTCCACCTCGCAACTTACAGGACTTGAAGGATCTGCTGCAAATGTTTGGGTGCCAGATACCATAGGACACCTTCAGGGGTCTTGTAGAGTCCATGCCTCGGTGGGTCGGCGCTGTTTTGACGGCACACGGAGGACCAACAGCATATTAGGCAGGTGGTCATAATGTTTTGGCTCATCGGTGTATGAAGTTGTGTTTCACCCGATACTTCGGATAGTACCAGTGCCAATAGTCAGTACATTTGTTCCCCTCCTTTTTAGCCGCGTCGCGTTGCGAATGCTGGCTCTACGAGAGCTCCGTGTTGTTATTATTCTTCTTCTTGTTCTTCTTCTTGTTGTTGTTCTTCTTCTTCTGGTGAAGCCAAAACCTTTATGACGCGGCTCTTGGACACATTTGTCCTTGTTCCAGTTACTTGTTATCTCTCGTACTTTCGCACTTACATCGCCTCCAGTCCCTCATATTCTAGATAGGACTGGGTTAGCTTGTCCACAATCCAGGTACCCACATATATCTTCCCCTGAAAATGGGACTGCCAAGAGGGGCAGTCCATGCTTGGATAAGTGGGGGAGCTGTTATGAAACCCAACACTTGCTCCTGTTTATATATTTATCATGTTGTAAAGATATTGCTAAAAAGGTGTTCAGTGGATGTACAATTATCCCTTCATGTACCACTATGCCTCGTTTCAGGCGTACAGTGCCTATGTCCCCTTCATCCCATGTGACACGGGGTGCATAATTATATGGAAGGGTCATATAGGTGTTTGTCCCATGCATGCCTTTCTCATGCAATTGGTCCCAATGTTTACCTTCTTCTGCCCTGCGTTCCCAGTCACGACCCTTTCCTTGTTTCCCTGCTCTCGACCAAGTATTCTGCTCTCCATGGCATTCCCATAATGCTTTCACTGTCTGTTATTGTCCATATTATCACAGTTATGCACGTGCTAATCAGGAGCACTGCTACATATGTCATGAACCCCCGGTAACGTTCTTCCCACTTGCAGATTTCCTTTCTTCTCTTTATGACTTCCTGTATGCTTTATTAATAATTCAGAATTATAAATTCAATTAATAATTCAGTTTCCACAGGGGTGTGTGGTGAATGATTTAAAACATTGAGTTGAGGTGATGCCAGTTTGGGGTTATATAAACTAGAAAGTGCCCGCCCGTCCCATCCCCGCAAAGTCTGTCTGCATCCGCTTTGGGGAAAAATAATATTAGGTGGTGTGAGGAGGGGGACATTGTTAACGGGATATTCATCACAGGCTTTTTAGATGCTGACTTGTGAATGATATAAAACACCACACGAAGAGGAAGATCAAAATAAAAATGCAAAATGGAAAGCCCAGGATTGAAGTAGCATTTAAAAATTGTCGCATGTAGTGGGTACACGGAAGACTTTTTATTTAATACTTTAACAGTCGAACAACAGCTCACAAGATGATGAGACAAGGAATATAGATCTCAGATTGTTGGGGAGACTCATGGAAATTGAAACAGAGCTCCAATTGGCCAATTAATCAATCTTTGTGAATGGCTACAAAGTGTTACTTATTCACATTTCTCTTCTCGCGCAATGCCGGGTAAATCTGTTCATCAGATATAATTATAGGTGGGTTAGATAGCTCTTAGGATGCTGATTCTAAATCTGTTTTTGGTTTTCCTCTCGCATGTCTAGTTTTCATATTGGGATCAATCAAATTTGAAAGGTTATTGCCTTAATTATAATTAATGGAGGAGGTTCATGCAAGGAGGGTTCACAAAATACTGTTTCCTATGCCAATGGGACAGCTGTGCTCCTGCAAATCACTACATCAGACGTGACTGGCATCAGAGGCACATATGAGCCAGGAACGAGCAGTGTGCAGTGTTTTCCTTTAGTTCATCCAAAGAAGATTTTCCTGCCACCTCTCCACATTAAACTCAGTTTAATGAAGAATTTTGTGAAAGCGATTGGTTAGACGAATTTGAGAAGGTTTCAATACCTTGTTGAGAAATTTCCAAACATCAGTGCAACAATATTTGGAGGGAATCTTTGTGGGACCCCAAATCAGGGAGGTTCTACAGGATGAAGGCTTTGAAGAAAGCTTCAATGTCTAAGAACTAAAAGCATGGCAGGCTTTCAAATGGATTTGTGGAAACTTCTTGGGTAACCACAAGTCTTCCGCAAACAAAGATGGAGTCGAGGAACTGCTTGATGCATATCAAAGAATGGGCTGTCGCATGTCCTTGAAATTACATTTTTACATTCGCTTCTAGATTTCTTTCCCAAAAACCTTGGTGCGGTGAGCGATGAGCAGAGGAACGCTTCTATCAAGACATTCAGGCAATGGAAAATCACTACCAAGGTTTCTGGAACGAAAGTATGCTGGCAGACTACTGCTGGATGTTGTATCGCGACAATCCAGACAAAGTTTACAAAAGTAAACAGTACTCGCACCGTTTTTAAATTGTTATACATTTCTTTTTTCATAAGTGTGTACTGTGTAAATTTAATCAAGCGTATGGTATGTATTACGTTTATAGAAATAAAGTTGACGTTAACTAGCCGAATGTGTGACTATTACCTAAATTGTGCTTAAAATAACACCAGTCATATTTCGATAAGTAGATGTGCTAGAAGAAAGCCGAAAACAGATTTGGAATCAGCGTGCAAAACTGGTCTAGAAAAGTGTGTTTATGTCTTTGATGAGAGAAAAATGATTTTTTTGACCAGTGTTATTAGCACAGTAATACACCAATGCAAAGGAGTGACCAATGCCAATGCGAGATGTCCATGTCATCAGAGGTGGATTCAGATTTTTTGGGGGGCCCTGGGCACAAAAAATATTTTGCCCTCAACAAAGGCCCAAAAAAGAGGACTCCGTGTTATTTTTGTGCTCGCTTAGACTGAACTGCAAAAAATATGGAGGAATTTCCATATTTTATTGCCTTTTTACCCCCCTTGGAAAAAAAATGCCCTGTTAAGGTGTTCCATTATCAATCAGCTTGCCAAGCCAGCCGTTCCTTATCAACTGTTTCATTGGAGTGCGAGCTTGAGTGCTTAAGCCACTTGGCAAGCGCTCTACAAGCTGATTGGTAATGGAACACACCCCAGCACTTGCAGCCGTATGTTCAGTTACCAAGTTTTTATTTTATTCTTTTTTTGTACACATAGACGAGGCTCGTGGAAGAGCTCAAAGTTTATTGTAATAAACTGGACCTTCAGCAATAAATTGGATGCAGTGTAGAGGTGTTCCCCTTCCCCTGCCATCATGTTCCCCACCTCCCTCCCCCCCTCCCCCCCTCAACCAAACGAGAAAACAAAACAAAAATTCCTTGTTATTCCCACGTCTGAGACACTTCCATAGAGGAGTCACATTCACTTTAATGTAAATTTGTTTTATTATATTGTGGGAATGCCACCACGTCCCTCTTGTGCTGCCCATATCTGTAGCACAAACTGTCTTCCTGCTGGGGATATAACCACTAGCGACAGCTACGTCCCATCTGGAAACAGCCTGCGGTATTTTCAGTCCTGTCAATTTATTCTGGTATTTTCTTTTGTGGTGTGCTTGAGGCCTTAGGGCTTGGTTAAATAATAATCTGCCGATCATTTGTTTACTCGGGGGCACATACAGGGTTTTATTATTGTCCAGATTTGTATTGTTTCTCTTTGTATTCCTGCTCTTTGCTTGTTTTACGATATATTGTTGCGGAAATGGGCCCTTAGTGGGTTATTAAATACGTATAGGATTAGCCCAGATCCCCCTTAAATGCATGTTTAGCCAGGTTGTTTGGTAATCGGACGTTACATGTGTGTCGGGAGGTGTCGCAGGCTGTCCAGTGTTCATACGGTGGTGGTGTACCGAGAGGCGCCTACTTTTTTTCCTTCCCCCCTTCTAACGAGCCCCGACCCAGCGCCCTGACAGTCAGTCAACAAGACGTGTCAGCAACCCATCGGGGGAGAGCTGCTGTAAAGTCAAACGATGGACCAATCACGTGTCCCCAGAGGCGGTCCCAAGAAGCCCGCCCCGAAAGGCGAGAGGAACTGGCTGCTGTGAGAGTCTGGGATCTGCTTCAAGTTACTGGTAACAGAGGCACTGACTGCAATCAGCGGCACAGCCATGCTTCCAGAAAATGATGACACCAAAAGCACAGGCTGCATACAAACATCAACAACCCGATTCCTTAGTGGGTTAGGGAAGTGTTTTTTATTCATATTGTGCTCCATGTAGGATTATGGGCCTGTTTGCCATGTTACCTTGCTCATATGTATGTGATTGATTTGGGTGACTCAAATGGGATCATGGGCCTGTTTGCTGCGTTACCTGTTGCTCTTGCTCAAGCAGAACACTCGAGCCAGTCGGGAGATGTGCTTGTCGGTGACTTGCACCGATTACCCAATGCACAACCCAAGCGGTGGTTGCTCGGATGGAGGCACGTTTCATACGAGACACTAATCGCCACAATCCCAGTCATTTAACGAACATTATAGTCATATACTAATGATCAGAGCAACTCAAATACTCGGAGACCGAGTGATTGGTAATATTGTTATAGATTCGGCGGTACTTAACAGCACCGCCGTCTCAGGGGTTTAATAACGCCGGCTAGTTCGGCACAGGTCTCGGGTCACGCGCCTCAGATCACGATACACACGTACACCTGAGCCGCACCAGTTGGGGAAATAGACCCGGCTACAGACTGGGTTTGTCAGAGACCGAGCGAAGTCTGCCAGTCCGTAACCATTTTTGTCTTATATACAAATCGAGCGGATTGTTCCTCGCGCCGGCGCGAATAAATTCAAGGCCGCAAATCTCGTACAACTCAGCCAGATTTATTGGGGACACATCGGGGAAACACGACACAAGCAAAGCATTCACGGGCAATGTTATAACTAATCTATAACCTGCTCTTAACTAGGGATCTACGGATACGGGTTTCGAAGGGGGCCCTAGCGAAATAAGCCTTAGGCCTGGACAACATGCAGACAAGAAACGGAGTACTTGGTAGTGCCTCATGGATGAGAGGAAAAGTGTGTGAGGCACGAATGCGGCTCGTGACAAGCCGATGTCGTCGGATTCGAGCACACCAGCTCGAGCACGCAGCGTGGCAAGATGGCGGCGGCGACGTCCCTTTATGCGGCACCGCTCACGCACCAGCCTCGGCGCGTCAGCCCCTGTAAGGTCGACGGCACAGGAGAGGAAGATCTATGGTGTGTTCCAGCTGGTTTCACACAAGGTCCAGTATGTGAATCCAGGCCAAGGAGGAACAGCTCGTCGAGTCACTCCTCATGAAGCAGATCCCAGACTCTCACAGCAGCCAGTTCCTCTCGCCTTTCTGGGCGGGCTTCTTGGGACCGCCTCTGGGGACACGTGATTGGTCCATCGTTCGACTTTACAGCAGCTCTCCCCAATGGGTTGCTGACACGTCTTGTTGACTGACTGTCAGGGCCGTGCGTCGGGGCTCGTTAGAAGGGGGGAAGGAAAAAAGTAGGCGCCTCTCGGTACACCACCACCGTATGAACACTGACAGCCTGCTACACCTCCCGACACACATATAGTCAACGTCCGATTAACCAACACCTGGCTAAACATGCATTTAAGGGGGATCTGGGCAATCTTATATTTAATAACCACTAAGGGCCCATTTCCGCAACACTACCCCACCTTTCCGCAGCCTCCATTTGGGGCAACCCAGGGTAACGGCCCTGTCTAACGGTACAGCACAGATCTCCATTTACTCTAACCACAATATGGGAAGCACTTAACTCCAAAAACCAAAGTGTCACAGTAAAGAATGGCATGTCTTATCCTAGAGTGTCGGGTCTCCAATCTAACAAACACAATTCACAACTCTATGCACACTACTTAACATTCTAATTATGGATTTGAACGGGAGGGCATTCAATTTTACTTTAACACCAATATTTGAATAGGAGCAGGACATTCAAAGGTTCAAAGTTCTTTAACGTGTTCGCTCCTTCATGCCCCCCTCCGGCAGTATTGTCCATTCTCCCCTGAGGATTTCTTCACTTCGAGGCCCTATTGGCCTCTCACCAGGTGAGTTCAGTCGGCCCAGTGGCTAATCTCACAGAGTTCTTCGGCCCACTGAGCCACAAAATGGCATGAATCTTCGTCCGCAACGGCCCCACAAAATGGCATGAATCTTCGGCCGCAACGGCCCACAAAAGCACTTTGGCCTCAATGGCCCACAAAAATGCTTCCCCATATGGCCCACAAATGACTTCGCATGGCCCACAAAATGATGTTCTCGGCCGCATATGGGCCACAATCACGTCAGAGCAGCAGCAGGCACACAACGCCGATGGACAGCAGGTGGCACGGTGATATCGTGGTAAGCAAATGCAGTTTGGAGGCGTTCTTGAGGCCGCAAGTGGTGTTGTAGATGACCTCAGACCAGGTGAGATGGAGTGTACCCTTACCCTTCCTTGCCTGACTTGCTTTGGCAGGACTTGTTTTGGTATGGTCTTTTAATAAGTTCTCCTTTTTTTTTCTTTTAGCAGACAGGATGGTGTGTTTCTTACTCAACTTATTCTTCATGGGTGTGTGCTCATGACATACTGGTGGCCTCTCTGGCACTTGGAGAGGGTGACCTAGCCTGCCCTTGTTAACAAATTTTCCCATCAATACTACTCTTAACGGGTGTCACGCATGAATGGTGCGGAGGAGAGTTCATCGAACCTAACCATTTACTTTTAGCTCGAAACAATGAAACCAACCCTGCCATGGCTAGAATGATCCTAATGACCCATTTTTCCCGACCTGGCACACTGTTCCATTCTTTTAAACCTGGGCAAGGCCCTTATCTGTCTTTTTTTTCATTTGGTGGTGCCAGGCATAACTCGCTGGCTGGGGAGTGTGACAACTACTAGGCCTCTTTGCCTGCTTCCAATCGGGGTGGGGGACACCCAGCGACCTCGGGGTTCATCTGAGCGTGCTTCTGGCGCTCCTAACTAAGGGGTGGCTCTCTCGCACTATACTGTGCTCTACTAGCACTAAAACCTACTGTGCTCTCTGGCACTAAACCCTACTGTGCTCTCCTGGCACTAAACCCTACTGTGCTCTCCGGCACTAAACCCTACTGTGCTCTCCTGGCACTAAAACCTACTGTGCTCTCCTGGCACTAAAACCTACTGTGCTCTCCTGGCACTAAAACCTACTGTGCTCTCCTGGAACTAAAACCTACTGTGCTCTCCTGGCACTAAACCCTGCTGTGCTCTCCTGGCACTGAACCCTACTGTGCTCCTCCTGGCACCTCTGACAGCCTTCACCTGCCAGGAGCCCCCAAAGCCCTGGTGCCCTATTTCCCGACTCACCAACTTCCATACCATGTCACACTCCCAGCCAGTACCACCATACCTTGGCCTGCACCTACCCCTCGCAGTCCGCCTGCACAATGGAACAGCAGCCAGAATCCATGTCAAATCCTCTAAGCTCCTAACCTACACTAACTTGGTTAGGAGACTCCTACCGACAGGTACGTTGTTCGCACTCACTCTCCTCATCTGCACAATCACGCCATTCACCCAAACACTTAGTCATTCATTCCACAGTGCCACACACCCAGTCCCACACACACCATCCAACACCTTTCACTTTTATGTTAAAACAAAAAACACACCAGTCCCTCGGATCCCACTTGGTCATCAAATTTAACTGATACACTTTTTTTTTAACAAACCCAATCAATTTGTCACCACGTCGTCGTCCGCTGGACTCCTCCATACTGCCCTAATCATTTATTTCCAACAATTTAAACAAAACATCAAAATCTCTTCACCAGCCCATGGAACCTCTGCATGGTTCTAACCAGGCATTTCAGTCTTTCCTCAAACAAGCCACTCTTTGTCATCCACTTGTTTCAGGTGTGTTAACGCTCTGCTTGTAATGTCTCCACCATTTTTTTTTTCTTTAATAATCACCCAAATCCACTCATGCCACTCTATCCCTTCTGTCCGTCTCTCAATTTGCAATCTCTTGATATAATTTCCAATCAAAATTTTACATCCCAATATGGCCTGCTTCTTTGGCTCATTGGAAGGGGAGTGAGGGAAGGAATCCCTCATTACCCATTACATGACCCCGCCGCCTTTCCGCCACGGCTCAAAGGGGTCACGTCCCAATTGGGGTTGTGGTCCACCCCCTCCTTTTCTCCAGGGTTCACAGAAGTCAGGTAAACCCAATCGGGGAAGCGGCCTCCCCCTCTTCCTCTAATCCCTGAAGACAGATAAACCCCACTCAGCTAGCCGAACCCCTCGTATCCTCAGAGAGATTTTGAAGACCAAGTGACAACACCCAGTGCCGCTTGCTACTTATCTGCGCTCTACCCCGAAGTTCATCTGAGGCTGAGAGAGAAATTAACATCCAATTTCTAAAGCCTGCTCCTGGATGCAGCACCTCTAACTCTGTAAGAACCCATGCGGAGCTGTCCATTAGGTTTTTGTCCCCTGCAAGTTTGTCCTGGTGCATTTCTATTTCCCTTGCACCTCTATACTCTTTCCTCCGTCACCACTCATTCCACGCTCAGGACTCCACACACAGCAGGCTCCACACATTCCAAGGTTATGTGTTCACATTCCACACATTCAACCTTGCCTGCGTACTGACCAACTGCCTCGCATTCCAGGGTTACATTCTCGACCGCCAGGTGAGTACCCACACACGTTTCGGCCTTGGCAGCACATACCGGTGCTGTAGTCTGGATGTGGGCTCACAGCATTCATTCACAGGCACTCCACACACACATTCAGGGATCACGCATACGTGCACCCATCGGACAGAGTTTCTTCATTAACATAAAACTCCAATTCCTAACTTAAGCTCATCGTCCACACACTGTATGCATGTGCCCTCGTACCTGCTTCGTTCCAGAGTCACCTCTGTCCGGTCGCTTCTCTCCAGCAGGTTGCTCATCATCGGTTCGCACACTCCTCTGGAGCTGTCAGCTCTACATGCTGGACCTGCTCAAAATGTGTTTCATTCGTCAACAACCCCGTATGCTCCCTCAATGTCTCCATCACCAGGGTTTGCTCTAATTGTGGTGTCATCCGACGAGTGATGTCAATCAGTCCCGCACCACTAACATTCCTCCCTGTGGTGATGTCACACACCCATATTATTGTGCTGTCCTTCCTGGCTCCATTTTCTTTTCCATTTGAGTGTACTTCCTCTCCGAGCCTTTTTAGTTGTTCGTTATCTTCCGGAGTTTTTCCATCTCCGCGTACTCCAACCTTGCTCTCTCCTTTAGTTGGTCAATTTCAAATTCATATTTTGTGTTTCCTATCCCACCGTCTCTCATGTTCCTCATTCTCCGATCTCGTCTTTCTCTCAATTGGTTGATTTCCTTTCCTGCTTCATTCCTTGTTCTTTTTGTTTCCTATCCCACCATCTCTCTTGTTCTTCATTCTCCAATCTCGTCGTTCCTCTCAATTGGTTGATTTCCCTTTCCTGCTTCATTCCTTGTTCTTTTTGTTTCCTATCCCACCATCTCTCTTGTTCTTCATTCTCCAATCTCGTCGTTTCTCTCATTGGTTGATTTCCCTTTCCTGCTTCATTCCTTGTTCTTTCACCACTCCACGTACTCAACCTTGCTCTCTCCTTTAGTTGGTCAATTTCAAATTCATATTCTTTTTGTTTCTATCCCACTGTCTCTCATGTTCCTCATTCTCCAATCTCGTCGTTTCTCTCAATTGGTTGATTTCCCTTTCCTGCTTCATTCCTTGTTCTTTTTGTTTCCTATCCCACCATCTCTCTTGTTCTTCATTCTCCAATCTCGTCGTTTCCCTCAATTGGTTGATTTCCCTTTCCTGCTTCATTCCTTGTTCTTTTTGTTTCCTATCCCACCATCTCTTGTTCTTCATTCTCCAATCTCATCGTTTCCCTCAATGGGTTGATTTCCCTTTCCTGCTTCATTCCTTGTTCTTTCACCATCTCCACGTACTCCAACCTTGCTCTCTCCTTTAGTTGGTCAATTTCAAATTCATATTCTTTTTGTTTCTTATCCCACTGTCTCTCTTCTTCTGCATTCTCCAATGTCGTCGTTTCCCTCAATTGGTTGATTTCCCTTTCGTACTTCATTCCTTGTTCTTTCACCATCTCGCGTACTCCAACCTTGCTCTCTCCTTTAGTTGTCAGTTTCAAATTCATGTTCTTTTGTTTCCTATCCCACCGTCCTCTCTGTTCTTCCTTCTCCAATCTCGTCGTTTCTCTCAATTGGTTGATTTCCCTTTCCTGCTTCATTCGTTGTTCTTTCACGACACTTCTTCCATCTCAATCTTTAATCTTGCTTTGGCTTCCAACTGTTCCATCTGCACAGTGTAGTTCCTTAACGTTTCATTCTCCGTTCTCTCTCTTTCCTCACTTAACATCCTCAGCTTGTTTTGTAATTCCCTCTCTTTGTTTTGGTGTTTCTGTAACTCAGAAGCTTTTTCCCATAATTCCTTGCTCATCTCCGCACCTCTTTCACATTCTTCCTTCCTCATTTCGTCCATTCTCTTCCGTATTCCTCTAGTCTAGTCGTTCCAGACATTGCTTTCTTTTTCTAAGTCCTGTTCTCGGATTTCTCTTACCCGATTGCCTGCTCTTACCTTTTCCTTCAGTTGTTGCAATTCCAAATCGTGTTCCCGTTTTTCCTTTTCCAGCTTTGTTTTCCATTCTTCTCCAAGTTCTCCCTATCCCGGGAGTTACTAATTTGCTCTTTCTCCATTATTTTGTTCAGTTCGCTCTTCTCATGTTCCAACTTATGGGTACTCCACTCTACTTTCCTCATTTCTACCTGTAGTTCCTTGAACTGTCTTGACTTTTCCAACAATTCTTCCTTCCTTTGCTCCAGTATTTTCTCTCCTCTTTTTATCTTCTGTTCTAGGCTTTCTCTTTCTGATTGCCTGATCTTACCTCTTCCTTCAGTTGTTTCAATTCCAAATCGTGTTCCCGTTTTTCCTTTTCCAGCTTTGTTTTCCATTCTTCTTCCAAGCTCTTCCTATCCCGGGAGTTACTAATTTGCTCCTCCTCTATTCTTTTGTTCAGTTCGCTCTTCTCTTGTTCCAACTTATGGGTACTCCACTCTACTTTCCTCATTTCTCCCTGTAGTTCCTCGCCTGTGTTGGCTAAGTCATTTTCCAGCCACCGAATTCGTTCCCGTGCATCGGCCAATTGGTGTGATTCCCTGTGCACCTAATTTTCCTGAACCTCGTCTGCCTGCCATAGCGCCTCGTCCAATTTAATTTGTAACTCAATATAATTCTCATCACACCTCCTCTGCTCCAAGGTATCCGCCAATCGTGCATGAAGCTCGTCAATGTATGTGTCGTCGTCCTGCTTCGTTTGCCATGACGCATGCTGTGACCACGTGGTCTGAAATGGTGGGCGGGAGCGTTTTATTCGTGCTGTACGGTTCGTTGCGCTATTCATAGTAACCCTCTCCCGCTTCGTGTCACGCTGAGGTGGAGCCGCGCTGCCATTTTGCGACCCCATCTTTATTTATAATTTCGAAGTTTTACACCCAATCCGCTCAAAAAAAATCAAACCTAATTTGGAATTTGCGAGCGACGTTTTTTTTTTTCCGCGCCTCTCGTAACCAATGTTTGGGGTGCGAACGACACCAGATGTTGTTGAATCGGTGTCCTGCAAATTTATGGGGGTGGATGGGTTCACATCCCACTCCTGACTACCAGTGTTATAGATTCGGCGGCACTTTACAGCACCGCCGTCTCAGGGTTATAACGCCAGCTAGTTCGGCACAGGTCTCGGGTTACGCGCCTCAGATCACGATACCAACGTACACCTGAGCCGCACCAGTTGGGGAAATAGACCCGGCTACAGACTGGGTTTGTCAGAGACCGAGCGAAGTCTGCCAGTCCGTAACCATTTTGGTTTTTATACAAATCGAGCAGATTGTTCCTCGGCACGGCACAAATAAATTCAAGGCGGCAAATCTTGTATAACTCAGCAAGATTTATTGGGGACACATCGGGGAAACACGACACAAGCAAAGCATTCACGACAATGTTATAACTAATCTATAACCCGCTCTTAACTAGGGATATACGGATACAGGTTTCAAAAGGGGCCCTAGCGAAATAAGCCTTAGGCCAGGACAACATGCAGACAAGATGCAGACAAGACACGGAGTACTTGGTAGTGCCTCATGGATGAGAGGAAAAGTGTGTGAGGCATGAATGCGGCTGGTGACAAGCCGATGTCGTCGGATTTGAGCTCCCAGCTTGAGCACGCAGCGTGGCAAGATGGCGCTCGTACTTCTATCGGCACCGCTCGCGCATGCCGCGTGGCAAAATGGCGGCGATGACGTCCTTTTGTGGCTCCGCTCACGCACCAGCCTCGGCGCGTCCAGCCCCTGTAAGGTCGACGGCACAGGAGAGGAAGATCTATGGTGTGTTCAGCTGTTCACACAAGGTCCAGTATGCGAATCCAGGCCAAGGAGGAAACGCTCGTCGAGTCACTCCCATG
>CM068956.1:26265017-26276954 GCA_035128595.1 Eptatretus atami | reverse complement strand
CACTTGTCAATGAATATAAACCTTGAAAGGCACTACGCAGGTCCCAGCAATATCCTGGCAAGTTTTCAATTAGATCAGACCCGGTGGGTTGTCAAGAATAGGGTCGCAGACAGAGACAGAACAGACGACAAGACAGAAGACAGCACACAGAGATGCTGATTATAGATAGACTAGTGCGGGCACTACGTGCGTGCCGTACGTGCATGGCCGTACGTGCTAAAAAAAACAAACTCAAACCGTGTGCCAGAAACAACCACACAGGCCGTTCCTTCGCTCTCTCGTGCCGTACGTGCGTGCCCGTATGTGCGTGCCTGTACGTGCGTGGCCATAGTGCAAAAAAAAAAATTGTGACGTCAATCGTGACGTCAACAGCACCGTGTCCTATCATTGGTTTGGTAATAAATGGCCATAATGGGAACCACTTGTCCGATTAATATCAAACTTGAAAAGGCATCCTCAGGTCCCAGCAATATACTGGCAAGTTCAATTGGATCGGACCAGTGGTTGTCGAGAAACAGCGGTCGCAGACACACATACAGACAGACAGACCACACACAGAGATTGCTGGAATTATAGATAGACTAGTACTGCCGTAAAAAAAATAAAAAATCATAAATAATATTCAACGCGAGCAACAAACACAACACACAGGCCGTTTCTTGCTCTCGCGTGCCCGTACATGCGTGGCGGGAAGTTCGCATATACAGTTACGACGATTCGCAATTTAGTGTTTTAATGCGCTAATTATTCAATTAGCGCCAACGTATTTTGCCTTTTCGCAATGTCATCGCAAGGAAAAAAAAAGAAAGAGAAGAGAAAAAAAAAAATTACTTCCTGGTTCGGAGCACACCAGCACTCTTGATGTTACCGAATTTATGCACTGTCTAATATGAAAACGATCATAACTTGCGCATTGTGTTTATCTATAAATGCGCATAAAGAATCGAGAAATTATATAGAATACAGAAGTCATCAGACTCGCGCGAAGCCGTACGTTGTACCGTAATGGGGAACGCTGAGCTTCCCTTCCCATCGGCACGCCACGCACACAACGTGTCTTGTCATTGGTTTGGTAAATAAATGGCCATAACTTGGGAGGCATGTCGATTAATTCAACAAACCTTGAAAAGGCACATCCACAGGGCAGCAATATATCTGGCAAGTTCAATTAGATCAGCAGTGGTTGTCAGAAACAGCGGTCACAGACCACACACACACACACACAACACACAACCACACACAACACAGATTGCTGGAATTATAGATAGATGAGTGAGGAAAGTGAAAGAAAAAAACTTTATCGTTAAGAATCGTTGCGGCCTCTTCCAGTCAAGGCAAGGTGAGCAGGCACCTCGGGATACAATTCAGAACCCATAGGAGTGGTGACCGAGGATGGCGCTGATCAAGGATGTAATTAATAAGGCCAGTTATTATCTTCAGAAGGGAGTGTTTTAATGAACCCAAACATCTAATTTTCAGTCACGCGCTTCCTTGAGTTTTTTAGTATGCATGCAAATTTCAGCTGCTAGGTTTCATGGTTTGGAGTTATGGAGGAGACGCACTGACACATCACTGACATTTATTAGTTTAGATACAGCCATATACAGAGAGGATATAACATGAACTTCCTGTCACTCCCGTAGGGAGTGGGCCACTTGTGTAGGAAATACAAGAAATATCCATGGTGAACTGAGAGGCATTGAGTTCTACCATTTCTATTAATACACAGTGATGGTGCAGTGGATATAGCACACACCCACACACACACACACACACACACACACACACACACACACACACACACACACACACACACACACTTATAACAGCCCTCACAGCTCCAATAGGTTCAAACCTCCCTGCCTCATCCTCCCCAAATAACTACAGCAAATATATTTAACTTACCTTGTGCATACACAAACCCAGATATGTTTTCCTTCGGTATTCAGAAGCACCAAAAAGTTTACATCATACATCCAAGTCCCTCATATGGTATCTTGCTCATCCAAGTCCCATATAATATCCCATATAATATATAATACATCAAGTCCCTCATATGGTATCTTCTCATATCTTGCTCATCCAAGTCCCATATTATATAATACATCCAGTCCACATAGTTATAGTTGGCACAAGCTTTGAGTATTTTCACGTCGTGAAGATGTCCTTTGCCGAAGATTTGCAGCGTGGTAATGATGCACAGCATCATCTTTCCAATTGTAAATGTCCATTAAATAAATCACCAAGCCTGCCATGTCACATGTTCTAGTGTGAGGGAAGGGCAGAAAAATGGACATGTGAAGAATTCAGAAAGGATGTAATAAGGTAGAGTATTGATAATTCTCTTCATAAAAGAAGATCTTGTTCAACAAATTTATTGGAGTTCTAATAAGTACTTTCTGATTGGGTGGATGAGGGAATGGCAGTGGACATAGTATATCTAGACTTTAAGAAGGCATTTGATAAGGTACACATCGGAGTTGTTAGCCAAAGTGAGGGCTTGTGGAGTAGCTGTGAGTGGGACGATGTCTTTCTGGGAGGATGTAAGTAGTGGGTACCTCAGGGATCAGTACTCGGACCATTACTATTCATGATTTACATCAATGATTTGGATAGTGGGTAAAGAATAGGCTTTCCAAATTTGCAGATGACACAATGCTTGGAGGTAAGGTGGTAGCAAGGGGGTGGTGATCAGATTCAAGAAAGTATTGATACTTGTATGGATTGGGCAAAAGATTGGCAGATGGAGTTTAAACTGAGCAACTGTAAGGTGTTGGGATAGGGGAAAAATATGAAATAGGATTACATGATGAAGGGGTAGTTTTTGTAGGTATGACACAAGAGAAGGATCTCACAATGGTATATATATATATATATATATATATTATATTATATATTATATATATATATATATATTATATATATAGCCTGGTGTTGGCGCAGTGGTTAGGGCAGCGGCTGCTGGATCCAAGAGACCTGAGTTCAAGCCCCGTTCGGCCACTGAATTATACACCAGGGGTTGACTCAGCCTGTCATCCTTCGAGGTCGGCGAAATGAGTACCAGTATACTGGGCCGGTGTATACCCGGTAAAATAGGGTTATCGTATCCTGTGGCGACCAGGTTGCGTCAGGCAGGGCATCCGGTAAACATGTGCCAATCACTATGCGGATCATACGGATGATCCGTGTGCGGACCCCTAACGGGAGCAGCCGAAGAGAGAGAAAAAGTTATATTTATATATATATATTATATTATATATATATTATATATATTTACATATATGTATGTAGTAGCACACAGACAGGGCAGACAGCTGTATGTAATAGGTAAAGGGTTTTAGGTTTGTATTCATCGGGGATAATTATAAATCAAAAGGTAGTGTTAACACTAGAGGAATTCATTGAGGCTACATCCAGATAATTGTGTACAGTTTTGGTCACCACATTCAGGAAGGCCATAGCTGCAATTGAGAGGGTAAAGCATCATGCTACTCGATAGATTCTCGGATATTGAGACAGAGTGTGGAACGTTTGAAGGAGACAGTACTTTAATACAATTGGAAAGGAGGCGATTTAATATGGTATCTTCCTCATATCTTGCTCATCCAAGTCCCATATAATATATAATACATCCAAGTCCCACATAGTTATAGTTGGCACAAGCTTTGAGTATTTTCACGTCGTGAAGATGTCCTTTGCCGAAGATTTGCAGCGTGGTAATGATGCACAGCATCATCTTTCCAATTGTAAATGTCCATTAAATAAATCACCAAGCCTGCCATGTTCACATGTTCTAGTGTGAGGGAAGGGCAGAAAAATGGACATGTGAAGAATTCAGAAAGGGATGTAATAAGGTAAGAGTATTGATAATCTCTCTCTTCATCAAAGGAAGATCTTGTTCAACAAATTTATTGAGTTCTTATAAGTACTTTCTGATTGGGTGGATGAGGAATGGCAGTGGACATAGTATATCTAGACTTTAGAAGGCATTTGATAAGGTAAACATCGGAGTTGTTAGCCAAAGTGAGGGCTTGTGGAGTAGCTGTGAGTGGGACGATGTCTTTCTGGGAGGATGTAAGTAGTGGGTACCTCAGGGATCAGTACTCGGACCATTACTATTCATGATTTACATCAATGATTTGGATAGTGGGTAAAGAATAGGCTTTCCAATTTTCAGATGACACAATGCTTGGAGGTAAGGTGGGTAGCAAGGGGGTGGTGATCAGATTCAAGAAAGTATTGATACTTGTATGGATTGGGCAAAAGATTGGCAGATGGAGTTTAAACTGAGCAACTGTAAGGTGTTGGGGATAGGGGAAAATATTGAAAATAGGGATTACATGATGCAAGGGGTAGTTTTGTAGGGTATGACACAAGAGAAGGATCTCACAATGGTAATATATATATATATATATATATATATATATATATATATATATATATATATATATACATATATGTATGTAGTAAGCACACAGCACAGGGCCAGACAGCTGTATGTAAAGGTAACAGGGTTTTAGGTTGTATTCATCGGGGGATAAATTATAAATCAAAAAGGTAGTGTTAACACTAGAGGAATTCATTGAGGCTACATCCAGAATATTGTGTACAGTTTTGGTCACCACATCTCAGGAAGGCCATAGCTGCCATTGAGAGGGTACAGCATCATGCTACTCGATAGATTCCAGGATTATTGAGACAGAGCTGTGTGGAACGTTTGAAGGAGACATGACTTTATACATTGGAAAGGAGGCGATTATGAGGGGATCCGATTGAGATGTTTAAGATAATGAAGGATTTGGACAAGACAGGTGCAGTGGAGTTTTTCAACAGAGTGGACAGTGTTCAGACCAGGGGCCAAAGCTTGAGGGCAAAGAAGATGAGCATTAGGACAGTTTTAAGGCAGGGGTCTTTCAGTTGGAGAGTGGTTAATCCATGGGATGGTCTCCCCGGAAAGGTGTTGGCAGTGGAGGGGGTGGATAAGTTTAAATGGGATTTAGATAGTTACCTGGATGCATTAGAGGTAGTGGGGTATGTGGATATTGGCTTGTGTGTTGATGGGTGACAACACTGGTGTGGTGCAGTGTCGGCATGATGGGCCGAATGCCCTCCTCCTGTGCCAAAGGTCCTTATATAATGTGTGTGTCTGTGTGTGTGTTCTTGTATTTTAGGTCATTGTTGACATTTTACAAACATTTTCTGTCATTTAACATGTGTACTACCCCAGCTGGGAGCTAGTAGCAACGCTAACATCTGAAAAATTGTGGGGTCATGGAATGGTTGGACTGAAAAAAATTGCCATCCCAACATCTCGTGGCAACCAGAATTTCCTGTCGAGCAAATGTAATTTCCTTCCTAACATTCTGGCGGATTACCACGTTTATTTTTCAAAGTTAATGTTTCATATAACTTTGATGGGAAGGGTGTACCTGTCAGTAACAAAATCAGAATGGCTTGTAGCTCTTTTTGGGAATGAACTCTCAACTGAACCTAGTGCTTCACCTTTATTTATTGGTTGTGATTCATTTATTTTAAGTGATGATCGCGTGTTCTACAAATGGCTTCGACTCACAAAGCATCCCTTCCCATGGCACCAAAGCCGACTCCGCTCGTGAGAAGGCCGAATGCCTCAATTCTATGTTTGCTTCGAAATATATATCTATCTCTCTCTCTCTCTCTCTCTCTCTCTCTCTCTCTCTCTCTCTCTCTCTCTCTCTCTCTCTCTCTCTCTCTCTCTCTTTAATCTCTCTCTCTCTCTCTCTCTCTCTCTCTCTCTCTCTCTCTCTCTATCCATCCTTCCCTGTCTTACCCAACTGCTCCTGGACTCTGTGTCTTTTGTACCTGAGAAGGTGGAGAAGATTCTTTCAATCCTCGACTCTGACTCCACTACTGGACCGGGCGGCATCAGCTCATGTGTCCTAAAAATCTGCTTTGCTACTCTTGAACTTCCTCTTTCTTCCCTTTTCACCCTGTCATTTGCACTAGGTAATCTTCCATCTGCTTGGAAGTCAACCAACATCACTGCACCACATAAAAAGGTGCAAAAACTGATCCCCTCAACTACAGACATTTCAGTTTACTTCCGATCCAATCATCAGCAAGGTCATGGAATCCATCAGCACAGCTTGACTTGAAATCATTCCTTTACTCCAACAACCTCATCTCAGATCACCAATTCGGTTTCAGACCAGGTCACTCCACCTTGGACATGCTGCTTCTACTCACCAAAAATTGGATGCAGGCTCTCAATGTCAGTCATGAGTTGAGGACCGTGTCTCAGGACATATCTCGTGTGTTTGATACAGTCTCGCATCCTTCCTTGCTCTACAAACTGTCTGCTTGGCATTCAAGGCCAACTCCACACATGGCTTACTGACTTCCTCCACTCTCGTAGCCAATGTGTGCCTCTCAACGGAATCTTTCATCTCCTTTTCCTATCAAGGCTGCAGTGCCCCAAGGCCATGTTCTGGGTGCAGTCCTATTCCTGATCTTTCTCAATGATCACTGATTGGAAAATCCCCTCTATCTAGTTCTTGATGACTCCACCCTCTGCCATGACATCCTCAATCCTTCAAGCAGGCAGGCTGCAGCTTCTTCCCTCTCGTCAGACATAGAAAAAAAATCAAAGCTGGTCAAACACTTGGGATATGTCTTTCAATCCTGACAAATCTCACACTCTCACTGTCTCTCTCCAAAAGGACCATCTGGCAAACCCTCCTATCTACTTTCTTAACAATCCTCTTGAGGAAGTTCAGTCAGTCAAACTCCTGGGTCTCAGTATCAGCCACAGTCTTTCTTGGGCAAGCCATATTTCAAAGTTGGCCTCTAAAATCAGCTGCCGACTGGGCACCCTCCATCAACCAAAGTCCTTCCTTGATACACCTGAACTCCTATCTACCTACAAGGTGTTCAACCGCAGATTGATGGAGTACTGCTCTCCCCTCTTAGCTGGCCCCCCTGCCTCATATCTTGCTCAGCTTGATGCCATGAAAACCAAGACCTTCAAGATTATTGGAAATTCCCATGATGAAGCTGAGTCTATGGGCTTCTCACTTTGCCATCGCAAACAGGTCTGATGGTCTCTATGTCTTCTACCACCTCTTCTATGGTCTTGCACCCCATGCTATTTCCATGTGCTCCCCCCCCCCAGGTTTCTGCAGGGCTCACACGGTCCACCATCAACCTATTTCTCCTGAAACTACCTAAATCCAGGATCAATACTCACCTCCACTCATTGTTTTCTTCTTTTTAACCGCCTGTGGAATCAACTTCCAAATCTCATTCTTCCCTCCAGGTGTTCATCTCAAATGGTCCCCAATCCAAAACCATGATCTTTTCTACCCTCGTTAACCCCACCCAAATCCCTCCTAATTTTCCAGTTTTTCCTTCTTGGAGTTTCCTTCGCCATGCATGTGTGTTTCACATCCTGTTTTTGTCTGTTACATCCTGATTGGGTAATTGAACAGTAATTGAAGATACAGTGATGTACGTACCTGGACAGACTATTTGACAACTTCAACAAGGAACCATTGTCTTCTTTTGAGATGTTTGACATCTCTAAATTGCCAAATGCCTGAGAGGCTCTGGCAGTCAATGGTGACAAGGAAATTGAAGATCTCCTTGAGCACTTTCCAGCTGTTCTGACTGATGAGGAAATCGTAGAAATTCCATATGAGTGGTCTGATATGAAAAGCTGGATGGCAGCACACAGAAGAGGGACCCCTGTTTGTCTGTCTGTCTGTCTGTCTATCTGTGAGCAGGATATTTCAAAAAGTTTGGATGAAACTTTGTGGACAGGTTGGGTGTGTGACAAGGACAAATTGATTTGATTTTGGTGACTATCAAGATCCAGATCCAGTTACGAGAATTTCTTAAAGTGATTCTTCACCATTGAGAGATAGGGCCAAAAACGATATACTGTGTAGCACACACAATATCTCAAAAAGTTTTGGACGGGTTCTACCAAAACTTAGTGAAAGAGTTGGGTAGGTGACAAGAACAAGCCGCTTCTATTCTGGTTCAGGTCCGGATGCAGATCCGACCGATCAGTGGGATGCAAAATGTAAACTGTTCATCCTGGTAGTGGTATGCACTTCGAGAGTTACTACAGTGCGCTGTCCCTTAGACTCTTAGAGGAACATTAAGTTGGGCGTCCTTTCTGCTTGCATCAGCTGGTGGACGTTTTGGATCCCATGGTATCATTCTCGAAGATAATGGCCGAGTTATCGCCGGCACTCTGGCTGAATTACAAATTTTGAATGGTACCACAGATTTTCTTCGACCCCTCAGAATACTAAACCACCAATTTGACAAAAATAAATAATTCTTCCTGTACTCTCAACACTCCAAATTTCCAAACTATGAATGGCCGAGTTGTATCTCAGAGCCAGCTGGGACTTTCAGAATGACTTTTGCATCAATAATGTGAATAGAAAGTATGTCGGCTTGACCCTTTTTTTAACCTTGACCTAATTTTTAAGGTCATCATCCAATTATCGACATTTGAACATTTTTCACCAAAATTTGACTAAGGTTTGTCTGATCAGAACGAAATTACCCTCTATAGATAACCTAGAGCAAAACACATTTATGCTTGATTTACATCATACCCCTCCAGGATGAAGGTCAAGGTGAAATGACGATTTGAAGAAGAAAAAAAAACTCGATTTTTTGTTTGTCATCGCTCAATTTTGCCAATGCGTAATCTAAGACCACTTGGCCTTCCAAGATGTTCTTGTATCATAATGGTGTACTTGGATTGCAGTTGTGCACCTGATATTTGTTTTGTGTCCTTGACCTACATTTTCGGATTGTGTCCGAATGAACAAAAAGCACCTTTTTGATCATGACTTGAATAATTTTCCTCCAATTTTCATGATGCTGAGTTTTATGGATAGAATGTACATGAGGACACATTTTATTTATTTACACTCTATCCCTAAATGTTAAAGGTCAAGGTCATATGATGGACCAAAAAAGATATGGTCATCATTGGATCGTGGGCCAAGGGTATGTCCCGGGAGGCTTACCCTTGGTGATCGCTTTGTGATCGCAGATATCTAGTGTTGTTGATTGTTGTTGCTGCTGTTTTCACTGTTGCCATCAACATCATATTTCCATTGCCATCGCGATCACTTGCTAAGGGTCAGCAGCGACCGGGACTGAGTTTTCATCCATGTCTCCACTTTTGAAGTTCCTTTAGTGAAGCACCTGCCAGGGGATGGAAAAGCGCACTGAGCTAACTGAGCAATACTGATGTGAAATTATTGTGTAGGTACAAGAGATGTTGAAGAAAAACGTTCGTGGGCTGAGAAATTATTAGTATTATTAGTCACTATCAGCAAATTTATCTTTCTCGGTCACCATTTCCATTAACACAACTGGCCAGGGAAAAGAGACAGGAACCATAAACAAATGTTGGACCGACCCTGCTAGACACCTCGCCAGCTAATGCCGACAGTTAACGCTTTGTGCCAAATTAAGGAAAAGCACGTCAAGGACACCACACACACACACACCAACACACACACACACACACACACACACACACACACACACACAACCTGCAAAATCTTGGGCAATTGGACTGGACTTTACACCACTTGTGAAGGTTTACAACTGCAATTAGACCATCGGACATAAATCTGCCCCAATACAAAGAGATTCCCAGATGTCTATTTTCTCCCCAGGATAGCATTATTAACCATTAATGACCAATTAACCACTGATTATTTTTTATGATTCACTGAGGCCTGTGTTCATTTTATATTTACCAGTTCCAGTGTTCCTCAATTCTGCCCCCCTGCCCAAGTTGTGCCGTGGCGACCGCATCGCTCAGCCCTCTCTCCTAATACACTTGTGAGTAGTCGCATACAGTACATCCTCCCAGACTCAGAGTAGCCACTCTAACCATTGCACCACCGAGACTATTACAGCAATAAGTGAAATGGATAAAGGTTATGGAGGTTTGTGTTAAAGCGGTTTGTTTTCAGTGTTTGTATGTTGATATTAATTCTAATCACACACAATATTCAACGACCTGTGTTGCAAGTCATTGTGCAATTTAACTTTGACATTTTCCACTGTTTGTGCACCAAACCAGTGGAGCGTTCACTCATTGCCAAATGCAGGAATGCTCGCGTGCCTTGTGATCGACATTTGCAGTATGCTTTTCCTAAACATCAAACCACTAAACGCAGCTATAACCACATGACTTAATAACAAGCGGGTGCCTGGAAATAGGCACTTCCATGGCGCCAGAGTACTTTGGGAGTTCCTCATGCTGGAACTTGATCTGTCATTGAAGTGTGCTTTCCCATGTGTTTAAACAGTTCGGATGTTCCTCGACAACAAACTCTTTCACAGCGTCTGTTTCAGAGACCTTTCTTCATATGACAACTCTGGGAAATTTTAAGCAGTTTCAAGTGGGCTTCATAATAAGATGCTACAGTTCTATCGGCAGGTTTCCGACTCCGAAAAAACCCTCTTTATCAGCAGGTGGGTTATCTGCAAAGGGGGGTGGAGTGATTGTTGAGAAACAAATTATACATATCAAATAAGAGGAATAAACATACCAAGCCAAGTTACTTTCCTCTAGATCAGGATGGTGGGTTGCTTGGCCTCTTAGAAATGAATTTTAAAGCGGTCTGCTCCAAGCATTTTGTCCACCTGTGGTTTTCCATGGTCTCTCTAGTGGCGATGCACCTGCTGAAAAGCTACTCTGGGAGCAAGAAGCGTCACCTGCCTGTGATATCTTGAGCCTCAGCAAGCAGCTGCTCCAGAAGCTGAGCTTCCCTGGGGCCAGGGAAAAGCCGAAGGTATCCGCACATCATGTGCACCATATTTGCTACTTGCTACAGAGCTCTTCATACATCTTGCTTTTCAACCTCCAGAATTACCCATTGCTTGGGTGTGATGGTTTGTTCAAATTATCACGGTGACCTTCTCTCAAATTGAAGAATCGACTGTGAAAGGACAAGCTCCTACTTTTTCCAAAAAAACTTCTGTTGTCATTTCCCTGAGCTCTGTGCCAATATGGGTGTTGGCATTAGTTTCACTCCCTTAATTGCAATTGCTATGAGTTACCAGGCATCCAATTCATTTGTTATGAAATTTTATACCCAACGTACTGGCTTGGTGTGTATTATGCTCAATCTCAGACTTTGTTCAATGAGATGAAAGCGCAACATGCTGCTGTTTAGTTGCCGATAAACTTTTCATATCTCAACTGGCAAACATTGAAACAGATTAGTTTTTGCAGTACAGAGGGTGCATCGTTTGTCAATACAATTTCTATAACACTGACAATCGCAATCCTAATTCTGTAATAATAGAACTGGGTTTTTGCAATTATTTAAGCATTTGGTAATTTATTTTATACACCTGGAATTCCATGATGATGTCTTTGTCCTGTCCCCCCGCCCCCCCCCCCCCCCCCCGTTGCACAATACAACCTACTTTGCTGTTACACAACGCACACACATGCATTCCAAATGAGGAAAAAGTGTGAACACCCTCAAAAATATATAATATATATATATATATATATATATAGATATGCATAATATACTGTATAATATATATATATATAATACTTATATATATATACGTACTCATATTATACATTATATATATTTCAATAACGTATATATATATATATATATATATATACTATATAGTATATAATGTATATACTATGTACATACTGTAGTGATATATATATACATGTATATACTGTATATATTGTTGTGGTTTCTCACCACTCCGGCGTGCGGGCGACCGCTTTTAACTAATCGCAGCTACGCGCCCACCGGACGTGGCAAACCGAGTCGCAGCTTTCGGATCAACGCCGAAATCCAGCTCCGGGTGTGTTCTTAATCACTCCGTAAATCAGCCAACTATTCTGTCCGCGCGCAACAGGGTCCGATCGCCGAATTG
>CM068956.1:26194826-26222136 GCA_035128595.1 Eptatretus atami | reverse complement strand
CGTGCTTCTGCAGTGCGTTGACGCATTGCCTCAAGTCTTGCATCACACTCTTCCTCAGTCTCATTTGCTCGCAGCTGTTTTTGCCGATGAGCCTGTTCATTGAGTCTGGCTCATCGCTCCTCTTCAGTCTCTTTTTGTCGCTGCTCCTCTTCGGTCTCCTGTACCTGCCTTGGGAGCAATGGAGCTCTTCCTTTATCGGGGCATCTAAAATCAGAAAGTCAAATTTTGATCAGAAACTTTGTCAACGTTCACTGGTCTGTCCATCCACTGGTCTGTCTTTGTCTTATTTTTTTTGATCAGGTTGTGAATAAAAAAAGTCACGACACAGAAAATCAATCAATTGTGGCAGGAAAATAGAAACGGGCCAAAAAAAAATCGACCATTATTTTTTCTTCAGTTTTTTAAACATCTAAGGTGTGTTCTAGTACCTCTGAGACGTGCTGATTCTGAATATGCCTTTAGTTTTGCTCTGTGATGCATAGTTCTCGAGTTATAAGAGGAGAGACTAACATACACTACTACTTTATGTATTTAAAAGATATATATATATATATAGTACATACATATGTATACAGTACATATATTATATATATATATGTATGTATATATACAGTAATATATCACGTATATATATTCAGTGTATGTCCACACAGTATATGTACACACAGTATATATACACACAGTATATGTATGCAGTATATGTACACACAGTATATATATATATATATATATATATATATTTATAATATATATATATATATATATATATATATATATATCACACACACACATAATTTCCTCTGACAACAGATTACTGTTCACAAGTGTTATTTAATATGAAAAAGAGTAATTTAAATTCAAAGTCTGATGACATCTAAAGTCAAAAAATGTGTCAAAGAATGAAGTTTCAAAATGCTACCTGGGGTTGTTATTGTTGTTGTTTCTTCCACTGTTAATTATTTTGGCAAAAAGTCTCATTACTATTGAATTGGTTTTGATCGATGATTTTGACCATCCGATTCTCTTTACATCGGTCAATTGAATCTGAGAACAACATAATGATATTTTTGGTTGTGCATGTGAATAATTTTCTTGCCGTGTCTCTGGTGAATCCCAGGGGTCACACAAAACTCAAAGCCCAGTTGACCTCCCCGGCTATGACATGCTATTTCATAAGGTCCTCAGGATTTTTAATTGCTCAAACCATAAGGGTATACCCTTCCGCATCATCTTATCAATTTTATTTTGTAGCATTCAGTCTCTCAAACTTTGAATGAGTACAGTTCAAAAATCACCAACATGAAAGATGTGGACGGAAGACCCTTTAATGTACTTGTAAAATCACTAAATCACATTACAACCCTTGTAATTTGTTAACACTACCCCTTCCCCCACCCCATCATAAAAACAAAGCCATCCTCAGCTTGGATACATTTCTGATGTTGTGCCAAAGAATGTTATAAGCAACCTAATATCCTTGATTACCAAGCATAGCAAAGCAGGAGGAAGGTATGCATCTGTAAAAGTAATAGGAAAAAAAATTCAAAACAGCAAATTCAATGTTTAAAAACTGGACACAGGAATCAAATGACAATCATGCAAACATTTATTTTATTTTTTTTACTGAATGTGCAGTATGTATAAGCAAACAAAAGATTCAGTTTCCTTGAAGTTTTTTCCATGGGAGGTGGCAATGCACATTGCATTGCCATATCATATTCATTCTAAAAAACATGATATGGTTGTTCATTCAAATATGTTTGCTTTCCTCTAACCCTTCTTCCCTGTTGGACAGGTGCTTCATAGTCACCTAAACACCTTACACGCTTCCTTCGTTATTCTTCCCCAGTCTTTGCTCTCAGGATTGTCTTGTTATCTTGGGAGATGTTTCAAATTTTCCTAATTCGGTGCAAATCCAATAAGGGATATGATTACTGTGGTATTCCCTCAATGTCTTTATGTAATACTCCTTGAAATCCTCACGGACCCTGACACACCTGGTAAATTGTGTCATTTATTCTCTGTTTTATTAGACACCAAAACCTGCCAGTCTACAAATTTTAGAAACAGCTTGACACTGCCAGCAAATGTACAACACAGCTGTTTGTACAAATCTGCAAACAGCTTGATCCTCCCAGCAGTATAAAATTTTGGGCAGAGTGCATTCCTCCTTTTCAGATTACTTTCCCAGATTAGGTCTTCAGGGCTGAATATTGTTCTCTCTCTGCACATGAGGCATCACAAATCGTTTTCATAGGTGTCCCTTAACATGTGAACTGATGTATGCCATAACTCTTTGATAGACCATGGTAATATCAATGGTGGTTGTTTGGGTGGTTGGTTTGACATTGATTACTCCAGGGAAACTTTTAATTTCTCACCCCACATTAGAAGAGCAAGAGTTCAGCTACTAAATCCACTTACTGCTGTCACATTAAAGCAGAATAAACTAAAGAGGTCACAGACCACGATACCCCACACCGTATTCAAGTATATATTTCAATTTAAATACAACAATGATTTCAAAGATCGTTTAAAAAAATCCAGAAGTTTAGCGTGACTGAAGCAGTGTTAATGTGTTATACACCACCGTGAACACCACCCAATAGAACATGTCCAAGTTCTGAAAAACTGGAGGTTCTTGGAAGTATCAAGAAGGCGATTTGTCTTCTCGAGTGTTCAAGTATATAATTAAATTTAAATAGAATAAATATTGTTGCAAATGTCATATAAATGAATGAATTCTGGGTTTTACCACCGTTTTTACCACCGGGTTTTACCACCGTCTATTACACCACCCAATCTAACACGTGACATTAGTTATTCGTGCCCGTTGCTTGTGTCCTTTGTGACATCCTTAAAAACAGTAGGTTTCCGGTTGGGAATGATTTCCAATTTTGTTTGACTGCCAGACAGACAGCGTAAAATAATTATCTCACTTCTCTCTGTGTACGTGCGATCGGGATGACTTCAGAGACAAAGTACTGCTAAACTTCAGGTTTGTTTTCAGATTCATGTTCCAATTTGTGTTCCAAATAGAATATTCATTTTGAATTAAGTGATTCCTTCATTATCAACTGGTGTGTGTAGACGGACAGACAGACAAAAGTGAACCAATTGCTTAACCCCGCTTTTTGCTTCGCATGCACCGGGTAATGACAATTACACATCGACTTATTCTCTTTTACTCTCAGCTACATACATCAACAACTGAACATTCATTCCAAACATTGTACTATTAAAACGTTCTACCATACCATCTGATTGCACATTATAAGGTGTAGTTCAGGTTTTAGTTTTGCCTAAGATGTCAGAGATGGCCTGAAAAACCCCATACTCAAAATTTCTTCCCTCGTCAGAGTGCCATTTGAGGGGAACACCATATCACGTGAAAGGAAATGCCAATGAGAGCACATGTGACTGTACTAATGACTGGTCAACCATCTTTCGCACATCTGCTCAAGCGCTACTGTTCCTTTTTGAATTCGTCTTTGCACTGTGGCACACTCTTATGCTATTTGGCTGTCCAAAATTGTTTTCTACATGGCTAGTCTAGTTGTCAGCCTTCCTGATGCACTTGCAAAACTGTTGCACATCTGGGGAGAGATGACAGGCTCTGTGCATCCGCAGGCACTCTCACCCTGTCCACATAGACTTTGTGCTGCACCCGACCCTACTTATGAAACATCGATCCTCGACGAGCCCCCAAGATGTCAGAAACCCCGAAGGTCCTTCAAGCGATTGTTCTGAACCAGCAGGCGAGTGCATTCCAAACATGGGTTTATTCCAAAAGCAAAACCACAAAACCAATTTATGCAGCAGCATGGTAAACAAAGCAAATCAGGATTGCCTATCTCCCCTTTCTCTTCTACTTCCCATTTATATATCTTCAGAGAGAGAACATTCACGAAGATCCCACCCTGGTAACTGCTCATATTTGCTAGATGATTCTATTTCTGGAAGTAACCTGGAATCTTTCAACAGCGGTTAAAGACTAACCTTAACAATATAACACATTACCCTTTTATACAAATCAATATTTAGAATAAACATCTCGCCTCCACAATCGTTAAACAGTCATATATGATAACAAATACATTCTGTATCATATGTTAGGCATACAAGCATTCACTTCGCACGGTAAAAATACACCGTCAAACAGACACTTAACTCATTTGTTTTATTTAACATTTAACACTGGCACTCACCTTCTCTGTACGATCACTCTGACACAACTCTGACACAACTGATCACACATCCTGATTCTCCACCCTCACACATTTAAGCTGTGGGCTGAAGCACACCTGGAGTGCTGATCACCATCACAATGCTCTGCGTCCATCCTGGGCGATTAGCTAAGCTTGCAACTGAAAAAAATCATAATAAAACAAAGAGAAAAAGACATGAAATGTCATAGCCCCCGTGGTTTTATAAAATTTCGCTGTCCGGAGTTAAAGGGCTAGCCTATATTTACAAGATTTAATATACTAGAAGCACCCGCTCCCTACGGGAGCCATCAAGGAGGTCATGTTATTATATTTATGCCTATTTTACTCCAAGGGGTCCCAGGATTACACACCCAAAAAATGGTTGCGATCGGTTCAGCCATTTTTGCAGTACCTGGGAACAGACAGACGGTGAATTATAGTAAGAAGATGTGCAACTGACATGAGCGGTCATGTGACACGGAAGTTTGTGTACGATTGGATTATTCAGTCATGAATATTGATGATGTGGGTCACAAAGTTATATTGTGTTGATCATGTGGCATGTATGATGTTTTTGATTAGGAATGCAAATTTCACACGGAAGGTATCAATGTTCATATATTTTGGAGGAGACATACTGAAATACAAACAGTATAAATTTAGTAATATTTATTTACAAGCAAACGCCACTGTCACTTCGCTGACGGGAATACGAAAGAGGGGAGAAGAGAAAGGAGGGGGGGAGAAAAAGGAGGGGAGAAGAGAGAGAGAGAGAGAGAGAGAGAGAGAGAGAGAGAGAGAGAGAGAGAGAGAGAGAGAGAGAGAGAGAGAGGAGGGGTGGGGGAGTGAGGAGGGGTGGGGGAAGGGAAGACAGTGTGAGGTGAGAGAAGGGAAGGTAGATGTGTGGTGGAGCGTCAATTATGATTCATACTCTCTCATCAAAATGATTCTGCATAGAATAACAGTGAAGATGGAAAAAATAATGTCTGAAATCCATCTTCTACCGGTCATACAAATAACACGACCAAGAGACAAAACCCGCCAGACACATATGGAGCCAAGCCGTCGGGCACAAACACTGCTCGGACACATCAGAAGACAAACTCCTGTCCAGATGTAGCTGGAGACAAACTCCCTTCCGGAGACAAACTCCCGTCCGGATATAAATGCGGACGGGACGCGTCCGGAGCCAAGCTGCTTGGAGACAAACACCGCAGGACGCGTCCAGAGACTACACCCACACACGTCAGAGAGAAATACCACCCGGACACGTCCAGAGACAAACACCGCCCGGACATGTCCAGAGACAACATGACCCGTACATGTCCAGAGACAAACACCGCCCAGACGCATCCATGAAAAACTCCCATCTTGACATATATACCGCCCGGACACGTTCGGACCCAAGCTGTCCGGAGACAAACACTGTCCAGACACGTCCAGAGACAAACACCGTCCGGACACGTCCAGAGACAAACACCGCCCGGACACGTCCAGAGACAAACCCGCCCAGACACGTCCATAGACAAACTCCGCCTGGACATATATACTGCCCGGACACGTTCGGAGCCAAGCTGTCCAGAGACAAACACTGCCAGGATGCGCCGGAGACAACACCACCCGGACACGTCCATAGACAAACACCGCCGGACACGGCCAGAGACAACACCGCCCGGACACGTCCAGAGACAAACACCACCCAGACACATCCATAGACAACCCCCGCTGGACATAAATACCACCGGACACGTTCGGAGCAGCTGTCCAGAGACAAACTCCCATCTGGACACGTCGGAGAAAAACTCCCCAGACACGTCGAGGCAAACGCCGCCCGGACACATCCAGAGACAAATGCGGCCCAGACGCATCCAGAGACAAACGCTGTTCGGAAAGTTGTGGACAAATTCTGACGAAACTGGGTGGACACGTTGGGTGTGTGACAAGGAGGCATTGGGAGAGGGATGGAGTGGGGTACATGAGGTAAACAAAATTGACACGACAGGGACTTTCAGGAAGGAAAGCAGGGAATTTGAAGGAGGTGGGTTTGGGGGTGGATTAATGGGGGGTAGAAAAGATCATAGTTTTGGATGGGGGAAGATAAGAGATGGTGGGGAACAGCTATTTTGAAGACATGGAGGGAAGAGTGGGATTGAAGAGTGTGTGGGAGTTTGTTCCAAAGGTGGGAAAGAAGAGGAATGAAAGAGTAAAGGTGAGCAGTGATTCTTGATTTTTTTAGTTTAACCTGAGTGCCCTGTGGAAATATGGGCGGACGATAGCAGACAGAGCGGGGGGGGGGGGGGAGGCCGAAGAGGAGATGGTAAAGACAGAAAGACCACCGACCTGCCTGCAGTGAGAGTGAGAGACCAAAAGACTCAGCCTCATCGCGGGAAATACCAATGATCATAAATGCCTTGGTTTCCACAGCGTGAAGCCGAGAAAGATGGGAGGTGGGAGCACCAGCCCAGGGGGGAGAACAGTATTCCATCAGGCTGCAGATGAAAGTAGTACGTGGTCAGGAGCTCAGGTCTGCCAAGGAAGGACTTTGCATGATGGAGGATGCCCAATCAGTGATTGGCTTTGGAGGCCAGCTTGGAGATGTTATGGTGGTTGGGGTGAAATTGAAAACAGTGATCAGAATTATAAAAAATAAAAATAAAAAAAATCATGAAAGATGCTTCATGATATATAGTGGGGCAGATAACAGCAATTTTTGAGAGGAATCGTGCAAATGATGATACAAGCATCAAATTTGGCACATTTGTTCTCCAGGGGATTCTAATAAAATCTGCCTGATTGGCCATTTGAAAATCCAAATTTTTTAAAATTTGGATTTTCAAATGGCCAATCGGGAAGATTTGATCAGAAAGCCCTGCAGAACAGAAATGCCAAATTTGATGCTTGTATCATAATTTGCACGATTTTTCTACTATCTACTACACTAATAGAAATGAAAAAGTAGAACAAGATCAGTAAATGTATCTCCGAGGAGTGGTTGAGGACGTGTTCAATTCCGGGTTTTATTTCAAGTAAAATGGCCGCCAGTCTATCAGTCGGCCATCTTTAATGAGATCGCAAAATAAAGTGAAGTGCACGTGTATGGCATCATGTACTGTGCTTGCGCCAAGCTTGAACAAAATCGGATCATGCACGTCCTAGAAATGGTTGGGGACATGTTTAAGTAACAAAATGGCTGCCAGTCGGCCATGTTGTATCTTATCTCCAAAGAAAATGATGTGAATATGTAAACCATAATTCATTATCTGTGTGCCAAATTTGAACAAGATCGGTGAATACATGTCCAAGAAATGTTTGAGGACGTGTTCAACATCAGGTTTTTACAACTAAAATGACTGCCAGTCGGCCATCTTTGATCGAATGGTGAAACAAAATGATGTGCTTATGTATACCATCATTTGTTATCTTTGTGACAAGTCTGAACAAAATCGGTCCATATATGTCCGAGATATGGCTGTACATGGACGCACAGTCAGACGAGACCCAATCGATATGTCCCCGTTTCGGACTAAGTCCAACGGGGATAAAAATAATGAATGTGGGCAGTGGGGAGGGCTGAAATGATAGTCTGGTGGTATGCATACTCATCTCTGAGTTGTCTAGCCTGGGTGCAAATCTTGACCCAGCTATAAACTGTCATCCTGATGTTTTGCATGCAGGGGGCGAGGCATCAATGTGTGAGACATCCCTTAGATGGACATGAAACTTTGTATTCTGTCTGCTGACACCAGTTAGGGAATGTTAAAGATTAAATGCCAAATTCCTGCAACGTCAATCGAGTGTCGAAATGTTCAGGATTGTAACACTTGCTGAAGAAATTGCTTTGGCAGAACCACCATTGAGAGATTGGGCTAAAGACAATATGTATGGCAGGATATGTCAAAATGTTATGAACATATTCGGACAAAACTTTGTGTAGTTTGGTATGTGACAAGAACAAGTTGATTACATTTAATCCATGTCACTGGATAACAAACATAAACACAGTGCCAACACAAAACAAATACACCATTATTTACAAGAGTATGGTGAGCACATACCACAACTAGAACAGCACTCGGTAGAGCACATACCTCCACCAGGTTGAACAGTTTATGTTTTGTATCCACTGATAGGCCGAATCTGTATGCAGACCTGAACTAGAAATCGAATCAGCTTGTTCTTGTCACACATCCAATGTGCCCACCAAGTTTCGTTTGAATCCATCCCTAACTTTTTGAGATATCGTGCTATTTATCGTTTTTAACCCTATCTCTCAATGGTGAAGAATCACTTGAAAAATTCTAGTATCCGGATCGGGATTTTCACCAAAATCTAATCAATTCGTCCTTGGCACACACCCAACCTGTCCACCAAATTTCGTCTGAATCCGTTCACAAGTTTTTGAGATATCCTGCTCACACAGACAGACAGACAGACAGACAGAGAGGGGTGAAAACATAACCTCCATCCACCTTCGGTAGCGGATTAGGTAATAGTCATAACAAGTGATACAAAGGTATTGCCTGACAAAAACAACATTCAATGAGATTATAATGACCGGCCTATCAGTGGGATCTAAAATGCAAACTGGTCAGCCTGGCGGAGGTATGCACTCTACCGAGTGCAGAGGTGTGCACATTAATCCTAAAAGCAGACTGAAGTTTGAGTTTGGTTTTCCTTATTTATTCTTGATATTTTGGACAGATGTCACTGTGCTGAAGCTGATGAAATACATATCCATCGTGTATTGGCAGTAATTGCGCGTGCACACACACACACACACACACACACACACACACACACACACACACACACACACACACACAGTGTCTTTTCTTGGTACAACCATTATTCAAAGAAAGATGTAGGGATGGTTTCACATGATAATTTCTCGTGACCATCCCGACCTTATTGAGATACTTTTTGGAGTAATATCTCTATCCTTTTGCATTAAAAAAAAAAATTTTGATGACTTGTAGAACATCAGGGAGGTCATATCGAGTGCTTGGTTTTAATATCGAACCTTGAGGATTGTACAAGTATTTCACATTATAAAAATTCTTTCATATCTGTCACTTGTGTTGAGTTACGATATTTTTTGTTGTACAGTATTTACCTTTTTTATGTCCCACCCTGTACCAATACATATCAGGGGTGGATCTCGGATTTTTTGAAAGGGGGATTCAGAAATCGAAGGAATGGGTACTTACGCGTCCATATGTTGTGAGTGCTAAGCCATTACGGAGTGCAGTCCAAGGCCCGCTTTAGGGTCTCGGAAACTTTGGGATTTTCGATGCCCTCAGGAGCACTCGGAGTATCTCCTGACCATTGGGAGGGGAAAAAAATTCATTACTTTCCATTGCAAAAGATACTTTATTTGTCTTTTTATTATTGTTTTTGATGTGATTGAATTGGAACCTGCAGCTTTGTCAACTTGAAGGGACACCGGTTACTCAACAATCCTCTTCAGCAATTACTAATGATGATGTTTTTGATGTCTAGGGTGTTTTCCTATAAGCGGTGCAGCACAAAATCAAAAGCTATTATGCAAAAATATATATATATATATTTTTCCTTATGTACAATCCTTTTAATCCAATGTCTACATTTTACAAAATTACTCCAAGTAGCATCGCTTCGTTGGCCGGGCGATGCATTATTCTGTAATCCACTTTGATCGAGTTTGTGTCTATCGGTATAACTCTAAATAGTTAATATTCCTTCTTTAATTTTTGACCTGTCACCATGAAACCCAGATAAAGTTGCTTAAAATTTTTTCTTTTTTTTTCCAGAATATTTGATTCATCAGTATATATATATATATATATATATATATATATATATATATATATATATATATATATATATATATATATATATATATATATATATATATATATATATATATATATACATACATATATTTTGACCTGTTTTCAAATAAATCCCGTAATTCAAAAAGGAGCTAATTCATGATCAAGCATCTGAATACTAGATCTGGGACTTTAGTCAGGAAGGTGTTATAAAGTTTTGATAATAACAGTTAACTCATGGCATAACCCATTCATTAACCACCAAGTCATTTTTGTAACGATATTTATCATAGTCTTTGCAGACCTGTTGGAGAAAAATCTCTCCTTTGTAAAGTTTGCACAAAATTTTTGATCCACTGCGGATCAACTTGGATGCAATTCAATTGTGCTCTTTGTCTACCACCCATACATGGTTGCATTGTAAAATGATGAAGTGTAAGTGCAGGGATTACTTGCAAAATGCAAAAACTCCAGTTTCCAGTTTAGGGACTCACAAAAAAAAAAGAAAAAGATCGGCCTACGACAGAGTGGTTGTGCGGCGCCGTCTAAAGTTTCTGTCTGCATGAAGTCTTGACTTGTGAGTCAGACATCTGGGCCAAATTGTAGGGTAAGCAGTAAGCCACAGTTTTATTACAAGCCTAAGAGACACTAATCCCTGCTGCATAACAGTAACAATTATCATAATAACCATAATCATTCCGGCGGCCTTGGGCCCAGAGGTGTTGGTACAGCCTTGGCAAAACGAGTGCTGGTTCCTTTAACTGTGCCCTTATTCTCCATCTGCCACTCATTCAATATAAGGCAGTACATAAATATGGGACTTTTTGGGGGGCAATGATTAGGGTTTTGAGGGCAATGATTAGGGTTGTTGAAAAGTCTCTTGTGCAGCATTAATAAAGAGAAATTCATGAAGCTTATGATGCTCAGGTTCTGATATCAAAATATCTGTTTGCATGCAGAATAATGCACAGACTACTTACTGACCTGCAATAACACCTGCTTTGGTGGCCATGACCTGTTATTTAATGTGACTGCGGTTTTGACAGATTGCGAGCGGACGCTCAAAGTTGCTTGTTACTGTATGGGAATCTGTCAGCGATAACATCCATGTTTGAAATCTCATTCGCTGTTACTTTTTCTTTTAACCACCTTTCAATTGCATGGTCGCGCTCTAATGTCAGCCATCGAATAGGGGTCTTCGCTCATGCTCCAGTGAAATTTTCACCGTGTGCAGGATGACCGCGTTCCATAATTGCGGAACATCCCACAAGCCGAAACACCATCATTACAGTATCGTATTAAATATCGACTTGTGCGGACCACAGGCAGGATGGTGTGTGGCGGGACACGTCCCATTGGGCAGGAGCCAGGCTGCAATAACCGGTGCGGCATGTTGATCCTGGTCCCACAACAGTGAAGGAGTCTCCTACTGTCATTACAGCTTAAGTAGTGCATTGATAACCTGAAAACACAAAAGTGTGCAAATCTAACTTCAACCATATCCTGGCCGCTCTCCAACCACAATATACAGGATATTTGCGACCTCTTTCCACAGCTTTGGTGGTCTCACATTCATAGACTGTCCGAGGTCGACTCGGCTTTATTTCCAAGAGCAGACAAGGTCAAGTTCTCCAAATAAATAAATACAAGTACTTATTCAAAGGAAAATCAAGAAAGCTTGAATAACTATCACCAATCCACCAATCCAGCCTCTAAAAGACAATGCGAACATTATTTTGTTGCTGAGATAGGTTTGCGTGTTTAACGGACAAGGATGACAGCTCATGGTACAACAAAACTTTGACGTTCTGTGATCATCTGGAAGTTATTTTGCATGTTCTTTACTCCACTGAGAAATGCCATCTCAAAAGGTCTCGGGCGGTCAAATCTCTCACTGCTGCCCGGCTCTCCTCTATCCCCAGGACCCTGGCAATTTAGAGCTCGAAGGCTTTTTGATTTTAGAAATGTGACCTCAATATCCGAGATAAAGCATTAACTCAATAAAACATGAACATATACAAGGATTTTTTTATTTTGTTAGAAACTGTGTTTGATATTCATTTGCTGCATTGGGTAGACTTATGCTTGTATAATCAAGTACACCGTTGTGGGTAGTGAGTGCTCGCCTTTATGACAATCTATAAGAAGGCATTATGCATGTCCATGTGACCTTGTGCTCTCAATACAAGGTCTCAGCCATCAGTGTTCATTTGCCCTTTGTACAATGTACGCCAGTCCTTACATACCTGTCCGGGTGGCCAAGTACTGCACTTACATACGTGTTGAGCTTTCTTGTGAGTAATTACAGGTATGTTTGTGCAGGCGATCTACACATACACCTGTTACTCTAGAGACTATATATATCATCCCTTTTGCTTTCGTACGAGTGGAGACGCTTTTTCTTCCCATGTAACTGAGGTTCGAGGAATCAGTTTGCAATATTATTTTCCACTTCATCGGTTTTTTTGGCTTCTTTGAAACGATTCAGTATCTCACATTAATGCAAACTAACTTGGGAAGTTTATTTTTGATTCTGATCAGATTCATTTAGGAAGTCGCTTCATTTATGCATGTCGGGTTATATATTAATACGAGTTCCCTTGCAAGGAACTTTAAGGCAGGAGGTTGCCAACATCATGCCTGCACAATGGTTGCCAACATATTGTTGTTTGTCCATGCTCTGTCCCTTTTCAATGCTGAACATCAAGCAACGAAGCAGCACGTACCATTTTTTAAGTCTTTCGTATGACTCGTCCGAGGTTCGAAACACCGACCTCCCAGATTTAGAGCGAGCACTACGACCATTGCGTCACAAGTCTGGTTGTTTGCATCATCATCGTCGTCATTGGTGTGTATAAGGGTGAAAGTATTATGTTTAAGATGGTTTATGATCAGCAAGGACAAACATTTGTGGATTTCTTTTTAGCACAGTATATGAAGCATTTAAGTCAACTGGCAGGGCATTGGAAATACAATGCAGTATGGAATTCGCATTAACATCTTTCTCTTGTGACCCGGATTGTTCATAAGAGATAGAGGTGTCACATTTTGTATAAAATAGATCCACGAAGAACATCCATTCCTTTCATATTCCCCACCCCCCCCAACTCCACTCTCCTCCACTCTCAAAGTAAACTGCAGAGTTCATAGAAAACCATACCCCACAGTCTAGAGAAAAGGTCTTTTAAACTCTTGCTTTGCGTTTCCGAACACGATCTATATTTTCTACGAGCCGCCATTTTATCTGAATCTCCATGTTCCCCAACGCTGAGAGTGTTCTACAGTGGGGTAACAGCGGCAAATATGATCGGTCGAGATGGTGTAAAATGGCGTAATATTTTGTCCAGGTAGGTTACTGCAAAACTGGAGGTTTTTGAAATTGCCAACAAGGCGATTTCTGTTCCACAGTCTTCAAGTATATAATTCAATTGAAATAAAATGAAGGCTTTGAAAGCTGTAGAAAAAAAAAATTGGGGGGGGGGGGGGAGTTTACCGCCATTGATGATTTGCTAACTGATTCCTCGAACCTCAGTTACATGGGAATAAAAAGCGTCTCCACTCGTACGAAAGCAAAAGGGATGATGTATATAGTCTCTAGAGTAACAAGTGTATGTGTAGATCGCCTGCACAACCATACCTGTGATGATGAATAGCACCATCTTTCCACCACCTTATTTAACACGTTCTTTGTGCCTGTTGTTTGTGTCCATTATAACGTCTCTAAAAACGGTAAATTTCCTGTTTGGAATGGTTTTCAATTTTGTTTCACCGCTAGACAGACTAAACAAATCACCTCACTCCTCTCTGCACAGGTGTGCCCAGGACGAGATTCTGTATAATTTGCCAAATTCAGAGCCAAAGTACTGTAAAAACTGCAGATTAGTGTTCCGATTCGTGTTCTAGTGTTCAAAATGTAAAATTCAATTTGAATCAAGTAGTTCCTCAATCATAGACCGACATTTGTAGACAGACAGAGACAGAGTGAACCAATTGCTTCATGCATGGGGTAATTATTGCTACGTTTATGAGGACCCATTAATCATCTCCCCCTTGTCAAAGTCAACAACTGCTGGGAAATACGACTTGGAATTTGAGCAATACTCTTTGCCTCCAGCCCATCTTCCTCACCAATAACCTCCTGATGGCGGACTGGTGTAGCTGTTTTGTTCTTGTCCATTTTTGGATGTCATCGTCTTTCCATCTAAAACACCTCTACGTGTGTCTTAGGAGATTCATCAGGAGTCTCATTTGCTTGCTAACCTTCCTTCATGTTGTCATAATCCAGTAAAGGATGAAATCTCTACATAATTCCCTTGATCTATTCAGATGTAAGACTTGTGACTATCCCTGGAGAGGCTGGCATACATGATAAATGACATTATTTGCCTTTTCCCTAACTAAGTGTAGATCTCACCAGTGATATACAAATTTAGGACAAATACCTTTCCATCTTTTTAAATTGCCCATCCAGATTGGATCTCCTGAAATATACTGATTTCTTCACAAGCCCAGCAAATCACTTACTGGCTGAGTGTTCACCATTTGTGGAACCATGTACCTCATTCTTGCCAGACTACAGCTACGAGCTATCTGTACAGGGTGGGCACAAAGTCCCTTTGCAGTGAAGTTACTGCACATCTGTACGTTGCCCTCCTACGTTTCATTGTGATGAATGAGTGGGGAAATGCCTCAGAGTGCTTCACAAGCAGCCTCATGTATCCAAGTCCATATCATTGAATTCATTGATGTGTCCAGGCTTAATCTCGATTTCTTGATGCTAATCCTGCTCACCAGATTCTCTCAGCGAGGGAGCCTCGTGAGTGGAGAAGGCCAATGGGCCGATCACATGCCTCGGGGTTGCAGCAGGTTGATCGGCATCTCAAGGAGATGGGAATGGGTCAGGAATCTGCCTGGGGGATGGCCAGACGGAGGCCCCTGAAGTACCGATGGAAAGTGGACACAGCGACGCGCTGCTCCAGCACATACTCCCATATCTAACCTAACCTAACCTAACCTAACCTAACCAGGTTTAATGCCTTCAACCCAAGATCCTTTTTCAATATTTTCCTCAATGATCAACTCTGAATGCCTAATTCTGAAGAACGTTTGAATAGGATGTTTCAACAATGTCCACATGATGCTGGATGACCAGAATGCTTTGTGTTCAGAACACCTCACGTTGAGAAAAGCTTTTTCTCCCATGTCCACAATGCTTCATAAACTTTTGCGAAAGTCACGCTCTTATGTCTTCATAACCTATCGTCTCTGTCTCTCTCTCTCTCTCTCTCTCTCTCTCTCTCTCGCTCTCTCTCTCCTCTTCTCTCTCTCTCTCTCTTAACACACACACACACAACACACACACACACACACACAATGCATGACGCCACACACTGGCAATATCTTTCTTTGATCGTAAATCCACTGGTGCCTGTCATAATGAAGCGCTACCTGCAAAATAGAACAAAAAAGGTTGGGCTAGAGAAAACAGGTCTTCATGCAAAGAACAAATAATGTGAAGAGATAAGGAGTTCGTAGAAGAGGATGATGTCTGCTATGATGCCACATCAGAGGAATTGCCCTGCACTGTGTGTGCAGTTAAGGTAGTGAAATTTCTCAGCAAACAATGGTACACAACAAGAAGAGTTGCAGCTCCACTTAAGTCCAGTTTGAAAGAAAAAAGAAGTCAGATAAAATGGGAGTGATTGCTAAAGTAAGCATACCAACTGATTGGATCAGCCGTGTGGTCACTGTGAAGAAGCCAGGCAAGCTGAGAGTATGCATAGACCAAATATATTTAAACAAAGCCCCAAAGAGATCTCACTACCCTATGACAATGATGGAAGAGAACCTGCCCAAACTAGCCAAAGCCATAGTGTTCACAACCTTAGATGCTAAAGATGTTGAAGAACTTCCTGCCATCACCATCACCAACTATGAGCTGGAGGTTGTCCACCAGTTTGTCTAACCTGGGTTCTAACATCACTCGCAACCTCTCGCTGGAAGCTGAAATAAACATATGCATCGTACGAGCCTCCACGACTCTGGCCAGGCTTGCAAACGGGGTATGAATGTTTCTCGAGAATGACGGATGCCTACACAAGGATTGGTACTGGCAAGTTCGGCTTCATGAGTCTCGCAGTTATCTGACAAAATTTTGGACCGTCAACATTTTGGACCTCATGAAGGCAGATACCTGCATAACACATTTGGAATGTTGACGGTTCCAGAAGAATACCAGCACAGACAACACGAGGTCATTGATGATCTCCCATGTGTCGAAGCCATCGTCGATGACTTGCTATTGTATGGGTGTGGAGATATTGTGGAATAAGCAACAGCTGACCATGACGGCAACCTGGTGAGATTGCTGGAGGGAGCGTGCCAGATGACCTTAAACCTGAATAAGAAAGAGACAGCTGAGAATTACTGAAGTCAGACACATGGGACACCTACTTACTGCAGATGGATTGTGCCCAGACCCAGTGAAGGTATAAGCTGTCACAGAGATGCAGTGTCCAACTGAAATGAAGGCAATTCAACACTTTGTCGGCTTTGTGAATTACTTAGCCAAGTTTGTGCCCAACCTTTCAGCGGAATGCAAACCACTATCAAGGCTGATATCGAAGGACGTACAGGGATTTTGGGTCACAGAAGAAGAAGCAGCCAATGCTTGCATCAAGCATTTGGTGATGACAACATCAGTCCTGAGATGACAACATCAGACGCATGTTGTTGCGAGGGAACTCTCATCTTGATCTAACTCAAAATTATTGAATCCATTAAAAAAAATTAAATTCCTTTGGTTGTTGATATCACTCAAACAGTTGCAATTTCAAATTCAATTAGTACTAGAACATACTCGGTAGAGCGCAAACCTCTGCCAGGCTGATTAGTTCACGTTTTGTATCCCACTGATCAGCCTTATCTGCATCCGGACCTTTACAAAAATCGAATCGGCTTGTTCTTGTCACCTACCCAACTCATCCACCAAGTTTTATCATAACTCGTCCACAACTTTTTGAGATATCCTGCTAAACATTACATGGCCAAAAGTATGTGGACACCTGCTCGTCCAACATCTCATTCCAAAATCATGGGCATTAACATGGAGTTGGTCCTCCCTTTGCTGCTATAACAGCCTCCACTCTTCTGGGAAGGCTTTCCACGAGATGTTGGAACATTGCTGTGGGGATTTGCTTCCATTCAGCCACAAAGAGCATTAGTGAGGTCGGCCACTGATGTTGGGTGATTAGGTTTGGCTCGTAGTCAGCGTTCCAATTCATCCCAAAGGTGTTTGATGGTGTTGATGTCAGGGCTCTGTGCAGGCCAGCCAGGTTCTTCCACTTCGATCTCGACAAACCATTTCTGTATGGACCTCGCTTTGTGCACGGGGACATTGTCATGTTGAAACAGGAAAGGACCTTCCCCAAACTGTTGCCACAAAGTTGGAAGCACAGAATCGTCGAGAATGTCATTGTATGCTGCAGCGTTAAGATTTCCCTTCACTGGATCTAAGTGGCCTAGTCCGAACCATGAAAAACAGCCCCAGACCAAATCCGTCCACAACTTTTTGAGATATTTTGTTCACAAACAGACAGACAGACGGGGTGAAAACATAACCTCCATCCACCTTCAGTGGCAGAGGTAATTGCCCCTAATTGGTATTTTACATGTTTTGGATGGCATTGACCTTGCTTGACCTTTGACTAATTTTGACCAGATTATATACACATATACTACAGAAGCGTATAAATAAACTGTGTAAGTTTCAATCTGATATCTTGAAGGATTCCTGAGGTTTGGCATTAATAAAATCCCCAAAATATCCCATTTGATTGTCATGGGATGAAATTGTTGCCAAGGACACCGTTTTCTCTTTGCCACTTGGGACTTTTTCTATTCCACGTGGGACTTTTCTCTCTGCCACGAACTAAGATGAGCAGAACCTGAAAAAGGAAGATAAAATTAATCAGTAAATTCAACTTTGCACCCTCTTAGCTTTGTACTGAGGTGGTTTACCTATGGGGGGGGGGGGGGGGCTTTTGCTTATGACTGGTGAATATCTCAAGTGCTATTGCAGAAGGTCTAACGGGGTCACTTGGGTCTTTGGGGACTAAGGGCTCTAATGGGGTCTATAGGGTACACAGGTTCTTTGTCTCCTAAGGGGTCTTAAGGTCTTAAATAATCTTAGGTTAAAAAGCATCCAAGGGGTCTTAAGGGTCCAAGGGATCTAAAGGGCCTTAGGAGACTTGAGGGTTTCAATAGTCTTTGGGTTATAAAAGGTCTGCAGGGTCTTAATGGTTCTTAGGGGTCTTGAGGGTTTTATGGCTTTTAAAGGTCTTATGGATCTTTGTGATCCAAAGGGCCTGAATGGTCTTTGGGGTCTTAAAGGGTATTAGGGTTATAAGGGTCTTTGGAGTATTAAGGGTCTTGGGGGTATAAAGGCACTTAAGGTTCATAGGGTTCTTAAGGGTCTAAGGGGTCTAAAGGTTGTAAAGGGTATAAAGGGTCTTAAAAGGTCCAAATGGTATAAAAAATTTAAAATGGTCTTAAGGGGTCCAAACGTCTAAGGGATCTAAAAGGTGTAAGGGCTATAAAAGTCTGAATATCTGAAAGGTACGTTCCAGTCGTCCATAATTAATAGTGGTTCTTAATAAACTTAGTCAAGGTCCAATAATAAGTAATTAATAGACGTACTCACGGTCAAACACGTTCAAACAGTATGTACTCACTGGGGTCGACCAAGACTTCACCTCAAAGAGGGTTCACCGTCCACCTATGTTTTTCAGTTTCATACTGTATACAGTATTATCAGTGTACCCACCCCCTGGGTGGGTTGAGTTTGCACATCACTTGCTGAAAAAAGTGTAGTCTGTGTTTTACAAGACTATAGATGTTTTCATGGTGTGTGCAAAAAAGGTTCTTGATGGTCTAAAGGTCGAAAGGGTATGTTCCAATAGTAGTTTGTGTCTAAAGGGTCAAGGGTCCAAGCTGTCTAACCTGTCTGAGGGGTTAATAAGGGGTCTGAATGATGTTAAGGTTAAAGGGGTCTAAAGTGACTGAAGGGGTGTAAAGGTCTGAGGGTTCTCGGGGTCTAAAGGTTATAAAAGGTTGAAAGGGTGAAGGGATCTAAAGGTGTCTGAAGTTTGTTAACAATAAAAGGGGTCTTAAGGGTCATAGATGATCTTAAAGAGTATTTGGGGTCTTACGGGGTCTTAGGGGTCTTAGGGTAAATACAGGTCTTTGTGGGGTTAAGGGTGTTTATGGTCTTACAGGACTTTAGGGTCTAAAGAGTATTTGGGGTCTTAAAGGGTCTTTGGCATCTTAAGATTATTTTGGGTCTTTGGGGTCTAAATGGTCTTAAGGGTCTTTGGGATCTTAAACAGTCTGACAGATTTTGGGGTCTTGAGGGTTTTAGGGGGTCTTAAAGGGTCTTCAAAGGTCTAAGCAGTCTGAAGGCTCAAAAGTTTTAAAAGATACACTCCAATAGTATGTAATTAATAGACATCACGGACAGCTTCACCGACCGCTTCATGGCATCACCGTGTTTTTCATTGTTTGGGGTCGAAAGGGTCTTAAGATTCTTAGGGCATATACTGTATAGATATACATAGATATTAAGTGAATCGGTTGAAAATTGACGATTTATGTGACCTTGAGCTTTGACCGCTGGCCTTTTGACCTATTGACCTCAAAAACAATGTTTCCAACTTGTCACTGTCTCTACCAGGTGGTGAAGTTTCACGAAGAACAGAGTAAAATTGTGACCTGTAGGCGATTGACATACATACATACAAACAAAAAAATAGACAGAATAACAGACCAGACCAACCGATATACTTGCAAATTTTCAATTTCGCAATTAACAAACTAGACCGGTACTCGGTAGAGCGCATACCTCCGTCAGGCTGAACAGTTTACGTTTTGTATCCCATTGATAGTCCGGATCTGCATCCAGACCTTAATCAAAATCTAATCGGCTTGTTCTTGTTACCGACCTAACTTATCCACCAATTGTTGTTGTAACTCATCCACAACTTTTTGAAATATCATGCTACATATCGTTTTTGGTCCCATCTCTCAATGGTGATGAATCACTTAAAAAAAAAAAAATTCTTGTATCTGGATTCGGATCTTCACCAAAATCTAATCAGTTAATCCTTGTCACACTCCGACCTGTCCACCAAGTTTCGTCCGAATCCATCCAACACTTTTTGAGATATCATGCTCTACTCAGTCTACTGCATATAGTTTTGGCCGTATTTCTCAACAGTGAAGAATCACTTAAAAAATTATAATAGCCAGATCCGAATCCAGATCGTCACCAAAATCTAATAACTTTGTCCTTATCACAGATACTTATCACTTTGTCCAAACTGTCCACCAAATTTTTATGAGATATCATGCTCTACTGCATATAGTTTTGGCCGTATTTCTAACAGTGAAGAATCACTTAAAAAAATTAATATGTCCCAAACTGTCCACCAAATTTCATCCAAATCCATCCACAACTTTTTGAGATATCATGCTCACAGACAAACAGACAGACAGCGGAGAAAACATAACCTCCCTCCACCTTCAGTGGCAGAGGTAAAAATTAAAATATTCTTGTAATCCAGATCCAGATCTTCACAAAAATCAAATCGATTCATCATTGGCAGACGCCCAACCTGTTCATGACTAAGTTTCATCCAAATCCATGAAATAACCTTTTCAGATATCATGATATATTTCGTTTTTGGTCCAATCACTCAGTGATGAAGAATCACTTTTGAAATTCTTGGATCTGGATCCAGATCTGGATCTTCACCAATATCAAATAAATTCGTCCCGCAAAATGACACCACCCAACCAGAAATCCAAATTTTGTCCAAATCCATCCATAACCTTTGGAGGCATCTTGTGTGTCAAGATGAATCCGTTAAGGATTTGGCTTTGTCCTTGTGCTCGAGTAGGGCGGAATTAAGCCTGTATTAGGGACCTGTCAGAGATAAGTTGTATGTAATACTAGCGGGGTGTGCTAACACATTGTGGAAGCATATGAACCGTGCTTCCCCATTATCTCGGGTCACTTACTTGCATTTGATTTTTCATTTATTTTTTTTCATTTCTTTATATTTTCATTTACGGATACTTTCCGACGGTTTTGTGATTTTTCCTTGTGTATCGACTTTGATGTTCGTCAGCACACAAAATTACCATGCTTCCCCATTGTCTCAGGTTGCTCACCTGCATTCTTTCATATTTTTTTTCATTTATTTATAATTTCATTTATGGATGTTGTACGACGATTCTGTGATTTTTTCTGGTGCATTGGCTTTGATGTCAATCGGCACGCAATATTTCAGCTATCTACGTCACCTGGAAGGTGCTGATCTTTAATATCAGTCAGCAAGTCAGTGAGTGTATGCCTCGTGTTGGCTAAATGGTTAGGGTGGTGGACTTGGGTTCCTAGGATCCTGAGTTCAAATCCCACTCGGCTGTTGAATTAATACCAGGTGGGGTTGACTCTGCCTGTCATCCTTCTGAGGTCGGCAAAATGAGTACCAGCTTACTGGTATCCTGTGTCGGAGTGGCGACTCGGAGTATCCAGGATTGTGCCCAATAGCCAAGAAGACTGCTTAGGCAGCACCATCACTCTACACAGAGCATAATCCCAATGGATGGATGGGGTAGACGTTCAAACTTCTACCAATGAAACGTTACAATAAAGTGACTTGGATACATGTGTGCTAGCTCCTCTTGGGTCATTAGAATCGTTGGTTTTAGTGAAGCAGTTCAGCCAAGAAAAGGCAACTTGGCAATTTCAAAGAAATCAGCATCCGGGTACTACTGCAGTATCAGTGTTTTACTACTTAGCTCTTTCTGCCTAACTTAGACTTCCTTGCTTTTCTCACCAAATATATATTCATTGTAACATTTATTTTATTTGCTCATTTTAACTCCCTTGTATGACTTGTTTGTTTTTATTTTCATAAATGTACTGAATAGATATCAAGAAATTATTTTCTTAATGTTCTTGTGAAGCAACATCTTTGCCTTATGATCCCTTAACCCCCTCTCCATATGGCTTCTGTGGTTCTGGTGTTAACTGCCCACTCATCGACAGCTTTCAATGGACCTTACATTTATTCTCCTAGTATAAGCTGCATTGCCTCAATGTAGTGTATTGGGGCCATTGTTGTTCCTTATATACCTAAACGACCCCAAAACACTCAACATCATTGGCATCTCCCACAAAGAAGCATAGACATGAGACCTGCTGTTCCTTCATCACAGACAGGGTGGTGGTTGTTCATTTTCTGCTTCCTCTTTTCTGGTCTTACTCCCCCTGGTAAATCATCCCTCCAGCCTTCCCCACTTTCTCCAGGACACAAACATGATTCCAGTAATCTTCTCCTTATTAGACTCTTGAAATTGAAACTTATGTTTACCTCCACTCCTTTGTCCCTCTTTTATCAGCACACTTACTGTTGAGGTGTTTAGTCTCGGTTAAAATTCCCGATGGATGAAATCAACAGGACATTGGTTGAGGTATGCTAGTTGCTGTGGGAAGCAAGGAGAAGCTGACATTTCAAGCATGAACCCTTCGTCAGAGGAAAAAAAAGCAAGCTCTGCCTTTCTTTGCTCCATTGAAGGGTTAACACCCGAAACGTCAGCTTCTTCTTGCTTCTCATGGCAGTTAGCACACCTCAATCAACATCCTGTTGATTTTATCCATCGTTATACCTGTCCGCCGATGCAGATTGACGCTAAGTTCTTCACCGGCAAGACTAGTTCTTTATTTTCCATTGAAATTCCCTCCAGGACTATAAACTGTTGGGTTGGTGCTTCAGATCCAGGACATTGCATCACAAGGTGTGCTGTACTCCCCACCAATCCTGTGCCACCCGATCCAGGCTCAACTGCAATGACGGGGTTTGACAGTGGATTATGAATCGATGGTGGTGGAGAGGGGGGGGGGGTTATAATCATAAAGAGGAAGGCAGTAGATGGGCAGACAGGTTTACGGAACCCCAACGGCCCAAACTACTTGACTGACATGTAGCCTTACGTGGATGCTCCCAAAGCTCGACCCAGCCAAGCTGATACTGACAACACAAAATCACTCCCATTTTCCATAACACTTATACATTACTGCTCCTCCCTCCCACCTCCTTACACTCTTCCCTGTGCATGTAACAACTCTGATCATGAACTTTAAATAATAATAAAATAATTTGAACGCAGCTGCATGGTATCTCGTTATACTGAAGGAAAAACTAGGACCACTGGACCTGTAGTTTATCTGGGCCCTGGCCTAATGTTGTAACCCAAATTTGGTAGCGTTCTGACTGGTGGATCTAGAGAAGAAGATTTTGGAAGAAATTTGTGCGACCGCCACTTGGACACACTTTCGATCACATGATCAGCATGTCCTCCGCAATTTGTCCTAATGTTTTAACCCAAATTTAGTAGGATTCTGACGGGTGGGTCTGGAGAAGAATACTTTTGAAGGAATTTACTCGATTTCCCCATAAATTGATGAAATCGGCCATTTTGATACACTTCCGGTGAAGTGATCAGCATGACCTCCACAATTTAACATCCCTACCCTGGCCTAATGTTGTAACCTAAATTTGGTAGCATTCTAACTGGTGGATCAGGAGCAGAAGATTTTGGAAGGAATTTGCAGGACCGCCATTTTGAGACACTTCCGGTCATGTGATCGGCATTGCCTCCGCAATTTAACAAGCCTACCCTGGCCTAATGTTGTAACTCAAATTTGGTAGCGTTCTGACTGGTGGATCTGGAGAAGATTTTTGAAGAAATTTACCAAGTCGGCCATTTTGACATACTTAAAGTCATGTGACTGGAACGAGCTTTGCAATCTCCGTTACCAGTCGGAGAGAAACGTTCCATCCATCCATGGGGACCATATTATGTGTAGAGCGTTGGTGCTGCCTAAGCAGTCTCCTTGGCTATTGGGCACAATCCTGGACGGGTCCACTCCGACACAGGATACCAGCAAGCTGGCACTCATTTTGCCGACTTCGGAAGGATGACAGGCAGAGTCAACCCCACCTGGTATTAATTCACAGCGGAGTGGGATTTGCACTCAGGATCCTCAGATCCCAAGCCCCCAGCCTAATCATTAAGCCAACACCAGGCAGAGAGAGGGACGTTGCTGGCAAATTTCAGCCGAAATGGCCCAGCGGTTTGGCCGGAGACGTCGAAAAAGGAGACGGACGGACGGACGGACAGTGCGCGATGACAATACCTTGCGTAGAATTTAAATTCCAGATAAGCTAAAAATCTATCAGCCTTCAACTGCCATTTTTGGCATTACAAAGATCAATTAGCAGTTATTGTACTCTTGCAGTGATATCGTGCTCATCATTCACCCCAAACAATCCACTTAACTTATTGATTTGAATGACAATTGAGGACCAGTTTACATTGGTTGTGGAACTACAAATGAGATTAAAGGTACCAAGGCACACAATACGTTTTCTGATGCCCCCATGTGGAACGTGCTAGAGTTTTGATTTTTTTTTTTACACCTCATTGGCAATATTGTTTCAGACCCTGAATAAGTACCGCTCACCACGTCTGGCCACTGTCAAGTGCCTTGCAACGGAAAGCTGAGGAGTGGGCTCTGCGCTCCCCATGCCCACGGAATGTGTCCTGTGTATTTGTGCACCTTAATAATTTTGACGTGTTATTTATTGGATCTTTTTGGCAGGGTGTTTGAAAAATTCGCACAGGCCAGACACATGCTTGCAATGCATCACGACCTCAAGCTGTGCATGCTCATTCACTCCTGACCATTATGTAATGTCTTCAAGTTTTATAAATTATTATTGGTCATTACATTTACATGTGATAGATACCCGAACATTCTGTTGCTTACACTTCTTTCAAGATGCGCTTGTTAAACTCTTTTCCTTGTCACAAGTCGTGCATTTCCAGGATATGGTGTGGGATTTCACTCCAGGTGGATTGACCAGCATTACTGGTTGTGGCACTCAATCTGTTGTCAATCAACTGTGCAAGCACATTCCCTAGCTTATCAACGAGTATTATTGGCTTTTCCATTGAATTTACTCGCTTTTCTCTTCTTATTCATTGCATTATCTTGTTACCTGGGCTACTGAAGGTGGGCAGAGGTTATGTTTTCACCCCTGTCTGTCTGTCTGTCTGTGAGCAGAATACTTCAAAACTTTATGCATGGGTCCAGATGAAATTTGGTGCCCAGGTTGGTTGTGTGACAAGGACAAATTGATTAGATTTTGGTTTGGGTCCAGATCCGGATCCGGCCCATCAGTGAGATCCAAAACGTAAACTGTTCAGCCTGGCGGAGGTATGCGCTCTACCGAGTGCAGTTCTCGTTTGAAGTGTACGATTTTTTTTTTCCTCCAAGTTTTGCCTTGATAAAGTTGCTGTGACTAAAATCTAAGTTCCATTTTTTTTATCTACAAGGCTACAACATGGGACAAATGTCAGGACCCAACATAACCACATCACTTTTGGGGGGTCATCAGAAAATGGTTGAAACTTAACCTCGACTTTTACTAATTTGACATAAGAAAATCTCTGCCTCCACAATTATTTATAGTATTATCAACAAATATCCATAATCATGTGTCACAGAGCTGACAAGACACAGCAAGCCAATCCATCCATCCATCCATCCATCGGGACCATACTCTGTGCAGAGCGTTGGTGCTGCCTAAGCAGTCTCCTTGGCTATTTGGGTACAATCCTGGACGGGTCACCACTCCGACGCAGGATACCAGCAAGCTGGCACTCATTTTGCTAACCTCAGAAGGATAACAGGTAGAGTCAACCCCACCTGGTATTAATTCAACAGCCGAGTGGGATTTGAACTAAGGATCATGTGATCCCAAGCCCACCACCCTAACCATTAAGTCAACACCCGGCATAGCAAACCAATGGGAGGACGTGGAGTTCAACATTTACTTTATTTTGCAGTGAACAAGCCACCAGTGATCTACGGTGCCCAAATCGCAATAGGTGGTGACTGGTGACTGATTGCACACATCACAGACTTTGCAGCTTCATTTGCTTCTAGAAAGTCGCAAAAAAAGGCATCAAGTGACTTCAAGAGTGATCTTGGCTCTGCTTTTCGCAGGTCTTATATCGTCATGCGTTAGTGCTGCACCATATTGTGATCAATTCCCTTGGAGGCATTCGTTGCTATTGCACACAATCTCATATCAGACTAAGGTTCATCATTGCTAAGGCCAACTGCAATCTGTATGGTGAGCTGTGTGTACAATTATTTACCAGCAGACCTTCTTCTACAAACGTCAATAGTTCTCAGACTTTGTATCCAATACGACAATTGATTGTTCTGGAGCTTCTAATTCCTCGGTCCGTTGTTCCATTGTGGAACTTGTGCAGTGAGAATGTTTGTCAGGAGTGCACATGCTCCAGATGGAGAGCCCAGCACATGATAAGGCTATCTGATTTAGTGGAGTTTAAAAGGACAAAAGGTTTTGCTCAATGTGTTGTTCCATCTTGAAAACAGTCATTCTGGTTCAATTAGTTTGCATCTCTGAGCCATTCTTAAAAGCTGTCAGATATGTGGAAAATGAGGAGAAGAATGAATGGCATCAGTATCATCGATGTTCCTTCAGGGAAGGCTATGCATGGAGCTACCCTGACATCACCATCTGATTGGCTGATAGGATGGCCTAGAGGTACGCACACTCGCTTCAAAGCTGTCTGGCCGAGGTTCAAATCTCAACCCAGCTGTAAACTGTCATCCCAGTGTTTCACAAGCAGGGTGGTTCATCAATGTGTGTGCTGTCCCTCGGATGGACATTAAACTGGGTGTCCCATCTGCTGACATTAGTTGGTGGATGGTTAAAAAAAAAATCATCCCTTTGTGAAGAGTAGGCAAGCTATTACAGATACCTTGGGCAAATTCCTGCCCTAACCTACAGGGGGAACTCCATCTAGTCCAGGAGCCCAGAAGGTTTATTCAAGTGAAAAGTGCCGGGACGTTTCACCTCATGGGCTGATGGGGTCATCCATCGACATCACAAAAATGCATTGCTGCCGGGTCTGATCCGTGGCTTTCCCCCCAAAATCACTCAATTAGTGACGCCATTACCGATAAACCTAATTTCCTCAATATCTAACAAACTATGCATGATAATATCACGAATAAGGTGTCCATACCTATGTTTTCATGGTCAATCATAACCCTGATGCTATGCATATTGCTAGAAAATGTATAGTTTACCACGTACATGCATGGTTGATCCACTAAATTAGCGACGC
>CM068956.1:26151072-26163061 GCA_035128595.1 Eptatretus atami | reverse complement strand
TGATCAACACGAAACTTAACAAGCATGATCCACTACCCCATTAGAGGAAGAATTTAAATTTATGTTGTAATAGGTCGCATGGTACGGCAGCCATATTGGATTGAAAATTAATAACTTTAAAAGTCTACGTCTCTGAAACGGCTGAACAGATCGAGGCGAAACTTCACAGGTATGACCGACTCTCCATGACGAATAAAAAAAGTTCTCCCTCCCCCCCTCCTTTTGATGTACGACACATCGTTTGGCAGCCATAGTGGATTGAGGAAAAATATTAATTAATGTTTACTCTGGAACTACTGCATCAATAAATGTGAAACATCAGAGTTATGATGGAACAGTCATGTGGAATGAAAGTTTGAAATTTCAACTCGATCGGTTCGGGTTTGGCAGCCATGTTGGATTGAAGGGGAAATATTGATTTAATGTTACTCTGGAACCGCTGTGTCAATATATGTGAAACCTTCAAAATTATTATCTAGCCGACATGTGAAACATAGGTTTAAAATTTCAACCGCATCGCCACACGGTTTGGCAGCCAGAATTATTTAATTATTTGAATGTGAGAACTTTTAGATTTTTTTTTTCCAGAAGGCTCACTTGGCTGCACCTGCATGCGTTTGAGGGGTGCAGGAATAGCAATTCAATTGATACTGACCATGTCCTCAGGAAAAGAGCTAACTGCATACGTAATAAATAGATTGAACACTTTGTGCAACCCGGTTCGTAACTCGTCCGTCCCGCGTTGTATCGAAGCAAGGCTGCATTTGTATCACTATTAAATAATGTTTTGTCTGGAACCACTTACTATCAAAGTGAAACTTGGCAACTATCATATCACCACACGTCTGCATATATGGTAAAAATTAATGATGTCACAAGTCACATGCTTTGGCTCTCCATCTTGGATAGAATAAAGCACCTTATCCGATGAACACGAAACTTAACAAGCATGATCCACCACCACATTAAGAGGGAGAATTTAAATTTATGTTGTCATAGGTCACATGGTACGGCAGCCATTGTGGATTAAAATTAATAACTTTAAAAGTCTTCTTCTCTGAAAACGGCTGAACAGATCGAGGTGAAACTTTACATGTATGACCGCCTTCTCCATGGCGAAAAAAGTTCTCCCCCCATTTTGATGTACCACACATCTTTTAGCAGCCATATTGGATTGAAGGAAAAATAATAATTAATGTTTACTCTGGAACTGCTGATTCAATAAATGTGAAACTTCACAGTAATGATGGACACTCATGTGGAATGAATGGTTTAAATTTCAACTCGATTGGCCCCATGGTTTGGCAGCCATGTGGATTGAAGGGGAAATATTAATTAATATTTACTCTGGAACTGCAACATCAATATATGTAAAATTCACGATTATAATCTAGCCGCAATGAGGAATGAAAGTTTTAAATTTCAACCCGATCGGCCACATGTTTGGCAGCCAGAATTATTTTAATTATTTGAATCTGAGAGCTTTTAGATTTCTTTTTTTTCCCAGAAGGCTCATTTGGCTACACCTTAATGCGTTTGAGGGTGCAGGAATAGCAATTCAATTGATACCAATGATGGCTCCAGGAAAATGGTCAACTGTGTGCAAAATAAATTGATGAAACGTGGCGTGTTCCTCGGTCCATAACTTGTGAATCCCGTGTTGAAGAGAAACGTGTGGAGCCTTATTAGACTCAGGGAATCCTGCTGATGGTGTCCACATTTATTACTTTGTGTTCAGGTTAATTTAAACACCAATTCAATTGCTACCGACTGTATTCAGGAAAAAGGGCTAACTGCTTACGTAATAAATAGATTGAATGCGCGGTGTTACTGCGTCCATAACTCATCAATCCCACGTAGTAGAGAGACATAACGGTAGGGGGCTCACATTACTCGGGGTAGTTTCGGTTTACCCGTGTGGACCACATGGTTTAGTGGCCATATTGAATTCACCCTAAAACCTTCAAACATTTTATCTCAAAAGGCTGCTCAGATCAAGAGGAACTTCACACACATATTCTCCAATGCATGGGATATGTTTGTTGATGAATAATTGATAGGTCACATGGTTTGGCAGTCATGTTGGGTTGAAGAAAAATATTAAATAATGTTTTTTCTGGAACCGCCGCATCATTCAATGTGTAATGACACAATTGTGATGTAGCAGACATGTGAAACATAGGTTTTAAATTTAAAAGCTGATCGGTCCACAAGGACTGGTAGCTATAATTATTTAATTATTTGAATCTGAGAACTTTTAGATTTTTATTTTATTTCCAGAAGGCTCATTTCGCTGCACCTGAATGCGTTTGAGGGGACAGAATAGCAATCCAATTGATACCTGCCAATGTCCCCAGGAAAAGGGCTAACTGATACATAATAAATAGATTGAACATTTGTGTTACTGGTTCGTAACTCGTCAGTCCGCGCTGTATCGAAGCAGGGCTGTATTTGTATCACTATTAAATAATGTTTTCTCCGGAACCACTGGTCCTATCGAAGCAAAACTTTGCAACTATCATCTCAGTCTCGTGTTGTATCAAAGCGGACGTTTGGGTACCCGGTCATCACTGCAGCAGTTATAAAGTGGCAGCTCTAGTTATTATTTTTTATTTTATGTTTTTTTCACAATATACTTTATTTGTAATTGCACCAATATTTTGTAAAAAGCAGGAAACTGTTGATGCAATTATATATATATATATATATATATATATATAATATATATATTATAATATATAATTATAACCACACCAATGCAGTTGAGTCACGTTGATTCAAGTTTGGTACGATGAAGGAAGTAAACAACCATTTAAGTTGTGACAAAACTCGGTGGATGAGTTGATTAGTTAACAAGACAGCCGAATAGATTTTTAGTTGATGTCCGATCCAGATCAAGCCTATTAGTGGGATACAAAACGTAAACTGTTCAGCCTGGTGGAGGTATGCGTTTACCGAGTGTTGTTCTAGTCTTGTTTATCATTTTGACAAGATGAACGTTCAGCTGAATTGTTTACATGCATTGACTATCAATTTGACTACAGAGGTATTCTTTGTATCCGTACACCTTTGTTCCTCGTAATATGCTTGGCTTTCCACAGATTCCAATTTATTGTGCTCTTCTTCAAATTTTGTGATGGGGTGGGGTGTGGTGTGGTGGAGGGCTGGGGAGAGGCAGAAGTAGGCCAGTTTGTCATGGAGTAATGAGAATCACCGGAGCATGAGCCAGCCTGCAGCCTCACACAAGTGTGCTCTCCAGCTGTACCAACTTGCTGTCACACCTCCGTACCAGCCTGTCACTATGAGCAGGCGACTCCATTCCCCTTGTTATATGCCGTTATTTTCTTCTGCCTTCGCTTCATGTTTTATTTATTCATTTACCAACCTGACCCATTCTTTGTTGTTAAAGTCTTGCGGCAGTCGTTTCCAAGTCGAGATCACATGTCCTGTGTGTTTCTCTTGTTAGGGCTCCGTAATCCGTGCCATCATTCAAGTATAGTTGCTTGTTCAATTTGTTTATTTATTGCTTCTGTTAAAGTTATCATGAAATCATTAGCGTATATGTGTCTACTTTCCCACTATCTATGTTGGTTACTATTACAGTAGGTGGCTGGAAAAAATTGATGAATAAAGTTGAAGCTGGAGTGTTATACGTATCATTTTTTATGCCTCCGTTGACGAAGTCGCTGGTGGCATTATGTTTTCGGTGTTGTCCGTCCGTACGTACATACGTTCTTGCTAATTCTCTTCTTTTCTCTGCAAACCGCTTATCCGATTGGCACAATTTTCAGCATCGGTGCGATTACTCGTGTAGCATCATTAATGATGATTATGATGCGAAAGGTCATTTGGTGTGGCAGCCATTTTGGAACAAAGGAAAAACTTTGGACCTCTATCTCCGAAACCACTCCATGGAAAAAAAAATTTAAACTTGGCACATGGGGAAATAGCGAGATGTTTTTTTTTTGATGATGTCATAGGTGGCTTGTTATGACAATAATTGCACACGTTGAACACTTTATCCGATCAGTACGAGAATTTTTGAGGGTTATCTTGGGCTAAATTATATGGGCGAAATTTTTTTTTGATGTTCATCGGTCACGTGGTTCGGCAGCCATATTTATTTTTAACATTAAAAAAAAAACATTCAAAATCTTCTTCTCTGAAACCCTTGAACGGATGGATCAAGGCAAAACTTTACAGGAATGATCACTTATCCATCAGGAAGAAAAAGTTCTCCACCTTGGACGTCATAGTTCACCAAAAGGTTTGACAGCTATTATTTTTTGAACAACGTACCTTTAAAATCTCCTTCTCCAGAAAGGTGGACATATCGAGGGGAAACTTCACACACATGTTCCCAAGCCTTGGGGATGCCACAGTGTTCACAAAAAAATTAATAGGTCACATGGTCTGGCAGCCATATTGGATTGAACGAAAATCTTTTAGTAAACTCTTTCTCTTGAACCGCTTTATTATCGACATGAATTGTCACAATTATGATGTAGTAGTCATGGGGGATATATGTTTTAATTTCAACCTGATCGGACACATGTTCTGGCTGCCGAATTATTTATATTTTTGAATCTGGTTCAGGATTGAAATCAAACTTGGTGCAAGTTTGTTAATGATGTGGGTGGAGGCATATCTGGCGATGTCTCGACGTCGAAGAGTGCCCTTCAGGTTTTTTTTTGTTTTATACCCTTGTGATGTGAATGCAGCTGCTGAATATAATTGTGATCTTATAATCCGTATGTATTGATGTTTTGCAGTGAGACCGTGTTTGGGTACAAGGAACTGCAAGTTCGGCTTCTATTACAGCGCCTGTCGTCTAACCACCTTTTACAAGTTAAATTTGCTTCCACAGTCACTGACCGGTTCAAGGGAATCGAGGTAAAGTGTGTTATTTTATTAATTACTTTTCTACTTTAACACCGCAGCTGAATTAAATTGGAAGATATTGCCAAGTGCACCGCACAGGCAGCCTATTGTCCCTGATATAACTTGTGACATCTATTACCTGCAGAACCTGCCTATTGTGTAGTTGCAGCCAGATGATGGCTGCAACTACACACAAAGGTAACAGGTACCTTCCTTGTGTGTAGATGGCTAACAAAGCATTTCATACGCTCTGCAGCAAGATGACGTGGAGGGAAAAATCAAGGAGTTCATTCCTTGGGGTACTGCACTGGTGCTGATGATTTCCTGGCGTTGCTGAGCAAGGATGCAACGTTCAAGCCTTTCGGAGAGTTGATACACTTGTATACACAACCGTGTCGTGAAATGACCAAGAATACACCTACGTTATATACAAGGTGTGCTGTTACCTGGTTACGAATAGCCACTGAGGGTATCTACATTCGCACCAATAAGAGGACGAGTGTGTCCTGAGGAGTCTTTTCAGAGCTTAAACAATAGGTCTTGACATTTTGTAACACAAGTTGTAATTGAAAGCTCTTATTTTTAATTTTTTTTGTGATACAAGACACAATCAAACAGCTCATAGTTGTTAGATTTTAATGTTTGTTTTGACAATAACAACACAATGATTTCTTTCTGAGCTTTCAACGTTTATTCTTTTGGACTTTCAATTATATATATATAATTTTTTTGTTTTGTTAGGCGGACATGACGTGTCCTGGTTTCCGTGAATATCACGCCCGACTGCAGACCTTCCCTTCGTGGTACATAGAGACAGCAAGTTACATCGATGTTGATGATGACATGGAACTACTTTGCTGTGAGGTTTCCCAACCACACCAACATCACATTAATTCTCTAGCTGCAAACAACTAGACTTAGTCAACTTTTTCTATAAAGTAAGTGGCTCGTTTATCAATTATGCATATTTGTAAAAAATTCATTGCTTTTAAGTGGCATATCAAGTTGGCTATCGGTCATCCTTCATAGCCGTCCTATCGTGGAACGTCCCACTTGTTCACCTCGCTCGTGTCGGACCATGTACAAACTCCAGATCAATTTGTGTCTTTCTCTGATTCTTGCTGGTTCACAGACTTTGAAAATTACGTCGTGGCCACATCACCACTACAGGATAGTCATATAACCACAATGTGTGGTTTTTGTTTTTTCTCTTTGTACATAAAACATATATACCCCTAATGCTAACACACTTCCAATGACCTAAAAAGGATGTCTGACAATTATTTTTCTTTCATGATTGTCACACTCATTTGTTTTTTTTTTCTTCTACTTATCTAATTTCAGTTTGAGCTTGCTGTAGATTTTCCAGTGGAAGGAATGTTTATTTTTATTTCTTATTAATTTGAGCAATTAAGTCATCTAATCACCCTTTGTTAACATTATCTCTCTGTCTTCTACGCCCCTTTCTGGTCTGCACCCTCTGCTCTTTCCATGCTTTGTCCCTCCAGGTTTCTGTGGGGCTCACATGGTCCACCATCAACTCCCTTCTGGTGAAACTACCGAAATCCAGGCTCACTGCACCTCCACTCATTTGTTCCTCTTTTTTTTCCCCTGCTGTGGAATCAACTTCTACACTCTAAAGCAGCGTTTCTCACTCTTTTTACCTTGTGGAACCCTTGAAATAGTTTTCATATCTCAGGGAACCCCTGCATAAAAATTATTATATTCCATTATTAATATCTAGCTCTTTTATATTTTTTATCGTAGTTCACGGGTGGTAAATAAATATATTTTTTTCGGATACCTTGTTTAAGTCAAAAATGACCCCCTTTTTGTCAAATTTATTTGCAATGAAAAAAAAACATACTGCTCGTTTATGAGACCTCACACCGAGGTTTATTTCACAAAATTTTTTTTTTTAATTTTGTTTAAAACATCATTTTTGAAAGTGTTTGCCAACCCGAGTCTGTGAGCAATTAAAAAACACACATGTAACTTGATAAACAAACTTAACAAATAAAGTACAACGAAGAACTAACCTTGAGAGAGAGAGAGACTTCGCGCTAGGAAGCACAGAGAAGATAGATGGACACCGTGCATGCGTCCCGTACTTGAGTCAGTCACTCAATGATACACGAATCCGCCGCGTACAGGACGTCCACTACCAGTGAGGGCGGTTTCACACTGGCACCATATAGACATCGTTAAATACATTCCCTATGGTTGTTATAATTGTAAATAATATAGAGGTTGAAGCCTCCATTATAATAACAAGGGTTTCACAATATGCCGTACGTGTAATAAAATTACAAATATTAAATCAAAAAAACTACTCAAAAATACTTAGCCTATTTATTACTGTTTCTCGCGGAACCCGGTTGAGAAACACTGCTCAAAGTCTCATTCTTCCTCCAGGTTTCAAGACAGCTGTTAACCACCATCTCAGATCTCCCCTCCAAAAACCATGACCTTTTCCACTTCTATTACCCCCCACCACAATCTCCCTCTTCCAAATTCCAGTTTTTCCTTACTCAGACTTTCCTTCTGTATCTATGTTGTCCTTCAAACCTGCTGTTGGTATTTCTCCCAACCCCCTCACTGCTGTTCCTTTTGTTCTGGTGCGTCCTGATCTGTTCAGTGTCCTAGCTCTTCCACGAGCCGACTTATTCATTCATGGCCCTCATGTGACATACCTCTACATTCATGGCCCTGTGCTTCACGTATTTCATGGTTTTTCACGAGATTTTTAATTTTTTCCCTCATGATCACGAACCGTGGGAACCTATCCACCCCTTTTCCCATTGAAACAATGCCCCAACATTTGCGGATTTGAACATTCACAGCATTTTTCAAGAACGTATCCCCCGTGAATGTCGGGATCCTACAGTATACAATATTTTTTTTTAAATATTGATTGATTTATTTATTTAAGTGCTAAAATACAGAATGTACTCTTTTAAATTTAAATGGAACATCTTAATCAACAAGGTGGCACATTTTCCAGATCAATATGATAAGTAACGATTCTATGGTTTAGCTTCCATCTCAATCAGTACTGATTAATTGTTTGTTCATTGCACTTATTAGCCTTGCTTGTCTCACCTTTCCACGCGAAGCGCAGCCAGTACTTTCATCTCTGAATATCCCGTTCATATATTCTTTCCAATGTGCCTCCGTTTAATTTGCAGTTTTGAGAATTTGAGCATGATGGAGTACCACACTATGCTATTGTGGGCTATATGACGGTGTACAATTACTATGCTTATCCTGAAAGATCAGACCTCGTATCAGGTTTGTATGGATTTTCATTCTTCCTTGTTTGTTCCGTAAGTTAACCAAGCAAAATCCTCCGTCACCAGGAGTGATTGAGTTTTAAATTGAGTCTAAACCATTTCATTGACCGCATCAAAGACGCAGTATTACTTGAGTGACTTTTAAATATCCTAAAGTAAGAGAATTGAGAAGATATTTGTTGAGAATTGTGTTGAACTGTATTTTCAATGGCTACTTGTGTGGTGCAATGTACAAGTCTTCCACAAAGCAAAACATGAGTGAAACTAGTTTGTCTCTGTTGAATTCCCCTTTACCCTTTTAAATGTCTTCCATCTTGTTGGATTACGATTGACCTTTACACCCGCACTCGGCGGATGTTGAGAGGCAAAGTGATTTGTTCTGCAGTTGCTATATAATAATAAATAGCAGATTGGATATGACGAGCAGTGACATTACCCAGAATAGAACGCCCGTGTTTTTTTTCTATTTTGTGACAAGTACAATGATATTGACCAAACAGCATATTCTTTCTTTCTGTGTGAAATAACTTTGTTGAAGGAAAGAATGAGATTGCATTGTTTTTCGAACCAAGTCAGTAATTTCCCATCATAAATAAGGTGACAAATTGATTGTTTTCTGATGATGCTCACGTGCTACTTCCGGGGATATTTTCAACACACACCACACACCACACACACCATGCTTCACACACTTTTCCTTGCAGCCAGATGCTTGTGCTTCCTCCATTCCAAGGACAAACACATGGGGTCACTGCTCGAAGCTGTTCACAAGTTCTTCATTGCAGATGCAGATGTTTTGGACATTACTGGTGAGTCGGTTAACACGTTGGACTTGAGCATGACACCGAACTGAATCCACAAGACAACTTTTTTTTTCTTTTTAAATTGAGTTATTAGCTGTGGTAGGAAGAATCCAACTAGCTTGTAAGTTCAACAGATCCAGAATGACTTCAGCCCTCTGATCATATATATATATGTCTAGAATGAGTGGTGGAGAAAATTAGTCTTAAGTTGTTTCAAATGATTGCTTGCTTTCCAGCTGAGGATCCCTCCGAGAGCTTCACTCGCCTCCGAGACTTTGTGGACACAAAGATGTGCTGTCAATTACCTCCTTTGCTACAGAACAACTCTCACAAGGCTTCGGGTCTGAAATGATTTCTGAGGCACAGCAGAAGTTGAAGATTAACAAGGTAGGGCTCCTTAATGAATTTTCCCAACGGTTTGGTTACACGTTGAGAGCGAGGTGAGAGGTGAAACTTTTAATGTTTCACTCTTATAGGCTGGTTTCCAGCTTCCCAAACAATCAAATTCTAATACATTTAGATATTTTTGTTGTTTTAATTGTGCAAATGAAGAGGAAAAAAAACAAGTTTTCAACGTACGCTCGTTCTATTACGGTGAAAAGGCATGCATTGTGATGGCATTTTGCAAGATGAAAAATTGTCCTTGAATTTATAGTGTAAACAGGGACCGAAAAATCTCAATTGAAGATTTTCTTTTTTTAATGTTCTTTGCAAAGTCTCGGCTCGTGTCAGAGTAAATTCATAGAGCATGAAATACAATGCACTGCCTTGAAGCAGGACACAACAAGGAGATGAACAAACGGTGGAGGATAGAGAGTGAGAAGGAAAATTAAAACTGCAATAGATGGGGAGAGGGAAGGAGTTGGTGGGGTGGGTGGGGGGGGGGGATTAATGAGGATGGAGAGCGTCACGAGTAAGATAACGATGACTTGAGGTGGTGGTGGTGGTGCACTGCTAACTCAAACACTGGAATTAACAGATTGAAGTTCCACAAGTGGGAAGAAGAGAGAAACTAGTCGAGGTGATCAATAAGCCTGGATCTTCCGGAATCGTACAAGTAGTATAGGGTTTCCTTGGAAAGGTCCATGAAGATGGAGGTGTGAAAGAGTAGAGGCAGCAAGATTTGAAGAGAGGTGGAAGAAAACAGAGATGCCATATACATGTCTACAATGTGAGAGCAGCAGTCATTGTGCTTCAACCTCTTTGTGGTAGTTGCTATAATGGGTTTTGGATTCCACAGCCACCAAGAGTTACAGGTGTGAAGTGGGGTGCTAGCCCATCTTGTTGGATTGATCTTTGGGGGGGGGGCAGTAACCTGTAAGTAAGATTGGATCATGCCTGTTTAATGGGGTAGAAAATCAAGGAGGCAGTCGGTATGAGGGTAAGGTTTGCATGGAGAAGGGAGGGTTAGTGATGCAACATTCTGTTGTCAACACTTGGAGACATTCCACATCTTCAGCAGAGTCGTTTGTGGCTCTTTTATTGAGGGGGAGTCTACAGCAAGAGACTAAACCAGGTTCTCCCACCAGGACTTTGGAAGAGAAGATTTATTGAGAGGTTTATTTTTGAGATGAGCAAGTTGATGTTTACTGGCTTGCCACAGGATTGACACGCTGGTTGTGAGTCTTATGGAGTGACCTCGGTTGACTTGGCTTTCCATGATGAGAAAGCAAGCTACTTGACCGCATCTGCCTCATCACAGGTATCAGTCGACTCGTGATGACAGTACGGTGATGTTAATCGCAGGTAGAATGGAATAAACAGCTCTATGAAAGGAGGTGAGGGGATGTCCAACAATTTTACTCAATCCTTTATAAACATGTATACAATACGTTTTATTGTGATTGTGACACTGTCACATCTGTGCATTTTATTTATTTATTTTATTTATTTTTAATAAGAAAATGTGCAGCAAATGCAACTGAAGTTTTTTTTTAATTTTTTTTTTGACATTCATAGGCCTGTCAACCTTCGAGTAAATATTCTGGCCTAAGGTGGGATGATTGGATATTGCCAGCTCGTTTTTCCAAGTCTCATTCCTAACATTTTTTTCAACTTCCAACTTTGTTTGAGCAGAAACAGGCAAGACGTGTCTACGAGATCGGCGGCTGGGCGTAACAGACCCCAGCAATACAGAGAAGTACCGTCTTTACGGATAGATGTCAAAAGGAGGCTCAACATGCCATTTCAGGTGCAGCTCAATGTTCACAACTATATTGTGTTAATATCTTGGCGTTTAAAAGGTTGGCATTTGTAAACACGTCGCACCGTGAAGGTTTGTTTGCGGGTTTTAATTTTTTGTATTATTTATTTATATGTCACTTAGATGATGTATTATGTTTTGTACCTGAGTGTTTCTGGACCTGAGTGTACTCAAGGCAATTTTTTTTTTGTGTGTGAATCTGAGGCAATTATTTGTGGGTATTAACACATATTTACATGATATTTGTCAAGCTGAGCTAACATCCCACTGGTGTAAATGTCTGATTATGGACTTTAATGCATTATCAATTCCATCTTTTAAAATTCATACGTTACCTTTTGTTGTGATAAATGGATAAATCCACAAAACGAATGACTCGCATGTACTTGGATGCAGGGGGTAAGGGTGATTGGGGGGGGTGGAGGTGGGAGTGGAAGGCTATCATTTGATTTGATGTGCCATACTCTTACTGAGAGGTGTTTGCTGCCAAAGCAGTTTTCTTGGCAAGGGTTACACTGGTGGTTTGCCATTGCTTCCCAGCGATAATTGTCTTTTAAATGTTGAGCATAAAGCAGGGAAGCAGCCATGCACCATTTTTGAAGTCTGGTATGACTTGTGTGGGGATTGAACCACCGCCTTCCAGACTCAGAGCAGACGCTCCAACCATTATGCTACCAAGTCTGGTTGAGGGATGTCACCGATGCAGAAATTGCATGGGGATATCGTGAGAAACGTGGCGTCAAGAGCGTCTTGGTAAACTCTGGGCAAGCAACTTCAAGGAGTAGAACTTTTTCCGGTCATCATGTCTA
>CM068956.1:26124121-26144266 GCA_035128595.1 Eptatretus atami | reverse complement strand
TTGCGGGAATCGAGCCGGGCATTGCACAGATTAATTTTATCGCAAACTGAAATCACAATGACGTCATTCGTTTTTTATGAACGTCATCATAAGAGGGCGAGGATCTTTAGATCATTTGAGGGGGGGCCTTGTTTTTTATTTTTTATTTGTCGTGTCTCAAGGGTTTACCCTAAACCCTGGACGGATGGCCAAAAATTCTTCCCGTTGGAGGCTTCTGTGAGATTCTTGGAGATGACTGCGCGACGCGGGAAGAAATGCTGGGCGTTCACCGTGCGGTCGCACAGCACAAGGGTTTGTTTTTTTTATCTCGAACCGCACAACAGGATACACAGCACAAGCAAATTCAAATAATAATAAGTGATTTATTAAACAGAAAACAACAATTATAATGAAAATGCATCAAGACGTGAGGAACCCAAATGCTAAATCAATTTTTTGGCGCCTCACACACACACACACACACACACACACACACGCACGCACGCACCACGCACGCACACACACACGCACGCCAGCACGCACGCACACGCACACACACACCGTCAAATAAAATAAGAAATCCCGTTTCGTTCCGTCACTTAGCTGAGTCCAGCGATCGTTTGTGCTAGGAAGCGTGCTCGGAGCGCGTTCATCGCTGCGCGAAACAGGCTCACCAAAATGGCGCCGAAGCAAGTCGTGAGGTAATCGTCGGACGTTCAGGACTCAGGAGCTCCCGAACCGCGGTGTCCTGTATCTTCGTCGGCCGCGCTCTCCCATCCCGCCTCTACAGAATGGCGCCGCTTCCTTCGGCGATATACACGAGGCTTCGCAGGTCCGTCTCTCACGACCGGCCAAGAGTTCAATGGCCTGGGTCTTGCTCAGCACGCGGACAATTTACCTCAGTACAATTCGAGATGTCACGCAGTTATTTTATGGTCGAGCCGAGTGAGGAGCGAAGCGAGATCTGTCCCAGTCATGGTCCCTCCACAACTACAACCTCACTCTTCTTCATGTTTTTAAATCCCACTTTTTTGGTTATCTATTTTATCTAGGAAAGCCGGCTGTAATTGCCGTGCTCTTTTCGACCGCCGATCTGCTCTCTCGCTTCGTCCCGCTTTGGCCTTCGTCTCCCAACGTGTCTGTCTCCTCTCAACGACCTGCTCCCGTCCTCTTGGACATAACGAGGCCTCTTACGCCCTCTTCTTTGTCCTACTCACATCACGCAATCCTTCGTCACCCTCGGGGGCGTGGCCTCGTCCGACTTGGTTAGCAGCTCGCGTTTTCTGGTTGTGTTGTTGTGTTGTTGTTGTTGTGTTGTTGTTTTTAAAACGCAACGTTCTTCCATTTGTCGTTGGTAATACAAAACATGAAAAATCAATTACATACTGGGGGAAATATTCCTTAATCCCTGTCGAATTAACACCACACACCCTTCCCAAGCCTGTGTCGGCTCAGTGGTAAGGGCAAGGCATCGATCAAGCCAAAATGTGGGGGGGGGGGACAGGTACTGGACCCTTCCCCAAGTGTGCCAAGGCACAGATCACCACAACAACTGCTCCGCACGAATCGATTTGGCGACATGCAATGACTGCAACGTTTTTGTTCAGTCCAGATACGGTATATTAATCATGTACCAACAGGTACATTATACAGGTACACATACTGTACTGTATTATCAAATAGAGTTGACGTTCAGAACATTTGGAACCGAACGTATTATGCCAACTCGTGGGACCGTGCTGCCAACCGTATCACTGTGGACGGGCAAACGATGAGTGGTTCAGTCTTTTGTTGACTCATCGAACTTCTCAGCAGGTTTCAGACGCCTGAAGGAGCGCTCAGCAGAGCAGGAGCTTGCTGGGAGATCATGAGCAAATCGAGCAAACCGTTCAACCTGCCGGGAACAATTGGCGCAACCTCCAGTCATCTTTTTGAGATGGCATTGGTAATCCTGAATACAGGAAACCGTGTACTGCTTCTTTCGAAGAAGAGCAATTTCTTCTTTCAGACTCTCTGACAATGGATAAATGGATTACAGTTCAGGTCATACTCTCCAGAGATAATCTGTTTTGCGAGGTCGCCATACCATTGCAGTCTGTAGAGGTGAGTACGTAGTTCATGTCGACGTAGCTGAATCGGCGTCGCGAGTATTCTGCTCCTATACGCGTACTTCAGCCGTCGAAAACTCGTGGGGGTGGCACCTCAGTATCCAGTTCTACGAGGAGCTCTCCTCTTTCCTTAGGAGGAGCGAAAAGGATCAATGCAAAGTGTTCAATTCCATCAATGTTCAAATCACAAAAGTGGAAGAATGTGTCATGAAAAAGGCCTAGCTAGCGAAGAGTTAGACTGTATAGTAGCCTCTTTCACAACCTCTCGCACCAAACTGTACTACCCGCTTACGTCTGCGCTGGCGCTTGCAGGGCCTCTGTTAAACCCTTCCTGCACTGTAAGAGCGGTTATCTGAGTGCTATGCAGACGAGCTCGAATTGTAGGGGGGGGGGCGATCAGATTATATATGTCCCCTGGTAAAAAAAAAAGTGGGGGGGACATGTTCCCCCCCCCGGGTCGACCGCCCATGGTAAGGTAGCGGCTGGGATCAAGCGTCCTGAGGTCAAGCCCCGTGTGCTGATTAATAACACACCAGGGGGTTGACTCAGCTGTCATCCTTCGAGGTCGGCAGAATTGAGATACCAGCTTGCTGGGAGTAATTGAGCCATCGGAGTATCCTGCGATAGTGGCGACCTGTCCAAGGATTTGTGCCCAACGCCCAGGAAACTGCTTCGGCAGCACCGACATCTCTGTAGAGAGTATGGTTCCAAACCCCCCAATGTAACTGCGATGACAAGTACACTAAGCTCACAGTGTTCCCTACTTGGTTACATCGAGATGTCTCCTTACTCGTCCACAGGCCAAGCACTCTATACAATGCTGAACTTTTTCATATGAATTCCTCAATCTACCAACAACCGACAACGATATTTTCATTTACAGACACTTCCGATGGTTCTGTGATTTTTATGTTGTATCGGCTTGAATGTCCATCGGCACAAAATTTTCAGCTTTCTTACGGTCACCCAGAGGAAGGTTAGTGAATCCTTGATATCAGTGATGAGTGAGGAGTGAGTCAGTGGTTAGAATGCTTGTATATACACAAAACATTTTAAGTCGTTTTTCCCTGTGAAGAGTGGGGAAAGCTTGTTTGGATCGCATGCAATTTCTATCATGTTTCCTTTTTAAGGCAATGTTTATTTTTTAATGTCGGATGCCTTCATGACGCCACCCCTTTAATCATCTCTTACAACACGCAGGGGATATTGGTTGTACCTATTCAAACCGGGACATCCCAGCAAGCTGGTACTCATTTGCCGACCTTCGGAAGGATGACAGGCTACGTAACCCCACTCGGTATTAATTCAACAGTGGACAGGATTGGGAACTCAGTACCTAGGATCCTAGGAATGAGCTTTTATTATTAGAGAAATTTATAATCAATGCAGCTTTATTGAACCTCATGTCGTTTATATAAATTTGAATGCACTTTTAGTACAATTGCAGTTTGTAAACAATGCAGCTTTCTTAACAGTGCAGCTTTTATGAAAATGCAGCTTTGTGAGAATGGCCAACTTTTTAAATTATTGCAAATTCTAACGTTAAAATAGCTTTTTTAATGCCATGCACTTATGTTATTGAATGCAACTCTTTAATCTCACTAGCTGATGTACTACAAAGCAGATTAAATCAATCAATCAAATCAATCAAATGAAGAATGGGAATAAGGCGTATGAGCTCTTTATTTATGCTCACAGTCCAAACTTGACTTGCCAGGAAACCACCGGGTCCCTCCTCCCACCCTTTCCCTTCCCTCCCACCCCTTCCCTGCCTTCCTACACCCACCTCCGGACTATTCACCCCACGCATTCCCTTCCTCCTCCCAACCTTTCCTCTCTCCTCAACCTTTCCTCCAGTTCCCATAAAGGACCTGGCGTTAGCCCGGCGGTGATCTAATACATCTATTGGAACCCCACAATCAAGAGCAATACTTGGAGACAAACATGTTTATTTATTCAGCTGCAAAATATTAACAGAATATCAACAAAATGTTCACTAATTAGCAACTTAGCCATATGCCTTTGGGTAGTACTAATATTGAATTGCTGTTTCATCAAGGGGCCAGAACATGACGGATCAAAATCGACTGTGTGCGGTTAAAAATTATTGCAGGGTTGTTATATATGGAGAAGTTATTGAAGGTGATAACTTTCTACAATTTCTTTCATTCTGAAGTTGTGTTGTTGAGAGAGCAGAAACATTACCGTTAATCAAATGTTAAATATGTGTTTAGTATTATTTTCGCTTTGCATAATTAGCATAAGGCAATGAAGGTCATACGCGACTTCGCCGATCTGTTACGTCCATATTACAGTTTATTTTCCACATCTTGATACCATATTTGTGATCGGAGCTCCCATCTCAGCAATATATAGTATCTGGTTGAATCAGAACAAAATTGTGCTTTCTATTAAGCATTGATATAACTGTAGTATGGATCTATCCTCGGAGAATGCAATAAGGTTTGAAGTATAAGCGCCATGAGTCCAAGGCCGCACCCCCATTTTTAACCTTTTTGCCAAAAAAAAGAATATTGACGCATTCCCGATCATCCTCACATTCGCCGTGAAAAATTTCCAATGATTTCTCGGTAAGCACTTTCGTGCTCCGACATTTCATGGTTACGTCTCTCACAGTTGATGAAATTATAATAAAAAATTATATTTTGAAGACTTTCGCCGCTCCTGACTTTTTTCGCCCAAATGAAGGTCGCCTTGAAGTTAATCAATTCCGCCCTGTTAGCAGTTAAGCTAGAACCCAGAAACTCCTCGTCGTCGGTCTGAAAATACTGCGCAAAGTTCCCGGCTGAATCCACGTACAAAAGGTTGGCGTCACTGTCATTGTTTCTGTGGATGTGGCCAGTCATTGACGAGGTCAATCATCCATCCAATCCTTGGACCCTCATGATGATGCCGGGTGGAACTTCTCTTTTGGAGAATCTGAAGATGATGGTACAGCGGCAGCTTCCCTCCATCAGCGTGCAGCCCAGCTAACCATGAAGTGGTTCTTCTCTTGCCCAGTCTTTTGATGCGCATGCTCTTGGACCTTAGCTGCTATGGTGACTGCTCGGAGGAATGTCGAAGGTGAGAGGTGTTGGTCCGTGTTTCAATTCCTGGAGAGAGGTACTTGTACTGGCGGCCGCAGTTGATATATACTGCTGAACTTCGTAGTCTTCTCCTCCAACTCGTCAGGCAAGCGTTGTGCAATGTGGGCATAAAGCGCACGCCAATGAAATGCTTGCCTTGGCGTCTATGATTCCAGCCCTGTCAGCGATGACCCTGCCTTTAATTGAAGATGCCATCTTTGAAATTGCGTGCCCCTCCATCCACTTCTCTCGAGCCCAAGTGATGGGCTCTCCTCAGTTCTGGCACTGGCTGTCCTTCCCTTAACACCTGCTTGTGCTTGGCATCTCCTCCGGAGTAAACTGCATTGATCGCCATCGTCGAAGGCTGGATTCAGTGACACCGAAATCTCCTGCCAGCCTCTTCAGCAAACCTTGCAGACTGGGAGCTTGAACAAAGGTGGTGAAAGCACATCTATACATCTTGTTGATCGGATAACTCGATGAAAATGGTGATCTGGTGGTCAATGCCTCGCCTATTTATACGGTCGAGTCGGTGCCGAGGATGAGATCACGGGGTAAGTGTCTACTGCTTGATTCAACTTACGCGCCTACTCATCTCCGGCGTGCTCGCCGCTCTCTTTGTTTGCGTCATAATACTGCATGATAACAAATTGATGGTCAAAAATACATTAGCTTTCCAGTAGGCATGATAACAAAACATTCATGTGATACCGCTGTCAAAAGTGGGCATTAGATACACCGTGAAAAGCTACGAACGGAGGTGCCCCATTGGCCGGTGTGGACAATAGCATTATCTATTCATGCACCTACATCAAAAGTGAAACAGGCGGTAAGGCCTAAGTCACATTTGCTCTACAGCGAGGATACGGCGGGCCGTACACCCTCTGAATTGACAGAAACGTCGCGGCGACCGCAGTTTCTGCGGTGGCCTCAGGTGGCCCTACGCCGTTTGGCTATCTTTTACAGGCCGTTAGGGGTCGCCGTGGAATTATAGCGCGGAGTTATACTTTTTTCATTCTACGTTCGCCATAGCAATTCGACAAGCTGAAACAAAAGAACTGGTAAAAAAAAAAAACCCACTCGTTACCGTCCGCTCTGGCCGCAGTTTGCCTTAGGGCCCCCTGCGGTCCCCCCTTGCGGGCACCTTGCGTCTGCCTTGAAATTATATGGCCGCCGCAGGAACGCCCTAAGGTCACCGTGCGACATCAAATCAAAGACCGTACGGCACCCCACGTTTTCGGTCTCCACAATTTATAAATACACCGTGCGGCTACCCGAAATAAAAACATATGTGACTGCTACATTGTGTGACCGTGGAAATACTGCGCCTATAATTGTGTAGTGGCCGTAGATTTGAGACCCCACCGCGCCGTGGCAAATGTGATTAGGTAAGCACCGACCAACAGAACAGTTGCGGCGTTCAACAATGAGATAGTCCACCGAGCATGTGGTTTGGTTTGAGCATCAAGACGAGTCGTCATTCAGCGTCAATCATTTGTCAGCTGTTTGCAAGTAATTTCCACACAGAAAATGTTGAGTGTCGGTTTAAAGTGCAAGAGTGCACTTTGGCACTACATGTACAAGCCAGAGTTTCCCATGTATGAGCGCGCGGATTCACACCGCGGTGCTGCACCTATACACGTTTGAATGCTCAAATTTCTTACACCTGTATAATTGCACTCCCAACTTTCGAGATTTACCGCGCGTGGTGAAAAAGTGAGTCTTATTCTTGAAACTTTTACAGTATATGAATCTACTCTCAAAGATGGCGACAGAGGGTCTGTGTGTTTATAAGTTGTGAATTGTGAGAAAATGACTGTTTAAATCCTTAGTAAGGTGCATCATGAAAAAATGTAATCAGAGGTGATAGAGGGCTGACAAAGACGGCACACCGCCATCTTGGTAAGGCTTTTTTTCGTTTTTTTTTAATGATGAGCACCCCATAAATTATCTTCAAAGGTGGTGTTTCAATTTACCTAATACCCAGTTTCATTCATGCACCCCTTCGTATGCATGCCAAAGTTTTGTGCCGCTCGGTTTCATGGTTTTGGAGATATGGAGGAGATCACATGTTCTCTTCTTGATGGAACTTGGCTGAGAATAGCTACACTTCTTGAAAGCAGCGACTGTGCCCCTCACCAGTACACTGTACTCATTTGGCGACTTGGAAGGATGACAGGCCGAGTCAAGCCCGTCTGGTGTTAATTCAACGGTGAAGGGTTCAAACTCAGGGGATCCTGAGATCCCAAGCCGTTCAAACTCAGGATCCTGAGATCCCAAGCCATCACCCTTACTGCTAAGCCAACACCAGGCTATACAAAGCTCCTAATGTACAGTCCATACCCACGCATTCGCTATGCCACGTGTGAGTAAATATCACCCAAATTTAATTTTCATCTTGTTGAACACAAAGTTGAACTCGTCTGAGACATTGACATACAAAGCTCTGCACCAATTTAGCGGTTCTAACAATGGTGTCCAGTTATCTGCAGACACAGACAACAGGATCATCGCAATACTCAACAAGAAAAGAGCAATCGAGATTGCAAACCTCGCCAGGACGTCTTTTGAGTGGTGTATTTTTTTATTATAGGTTTTCAGGTAAATCCTGCCAAACCATGTGACCAATGCATGTTGTGAACCTTTTGTTCCTCATGGACAGGCGGTCACATGGTAAAGTTTCGCTCGATCTGTTCAGCAACTTCAAGATTTTTGTAAGTTTTTTTTTTGTAAACAATATGGCTGCCGAATCACGTGACCGATGACGTCATAAAACTTTTTCTATGGACCATTTTTTCCTAGATGACCCTCAATTTTTTCATACTATCGGTGTGGCATCTACATATGCAATTATGACGTCATAACGAGGGCACCTTTGACGTCATCATAAAAAATCACACATTCCGATGAGGAGTACTTGTTACGTGCCAAGTTTCAATTTTTTTCCTTGGTACGGTTTTCAGAGATAGAGGTCAAAGTTTCTGAACCTGACAAGCGGTTGCGGAGAAAACACGAAAGTTGTGCAGACAACAAACAGACGCCAATGCAATACCTCTCCTAATCTTCGGCGAGGTGTAAATCATCGATGATTGCGTGGGAGTATAATAAATGAATCATCGAATAACAATAAAAGACCAAAACAGTTTCATTGTATGCAATTTTTTTTTTTTCCTTCAAAGTCCATAGTTAAGAACATATCTTACATTTGTTTGCACCTAAAGAGGATCGAACATCAGAATACACAATTCATAGACTGTACAGCAAAACATCAACAACTAAACAAAACCATGTCCACTCCTTCCAATGGTGAAGTTTGATGCACCAATCACTGTTTGCGTGATATTTAAACCTCAATAGCTCAAGCCAACACGAAGTTGAAATGTTATACTAAAGGGACAACAAATAAGACATTAGGAGAAAGGCAGTCGATGAACCAAAAAGAATTTACAATTTTCAGAACGAACCCCATTCGCTTTACAAAAGCAGTTGGAAAAGGTGAGGGGGTCAAAAAGCGAGAGGCTTCATGCAATCGCCCAAGCGCTCCAGCGTTCTACGTACTGCGTTACAACTTCTTGGAATTCCTTCTCCAGCCAATCTTCTGCTGTTAGCTTGATATCCAGCTGCTGTAGCTGACAGTCCAGCTCCTCGGGCTTCAGGAAACGCCGCATCTTTGCTATTCACGGCTGTTTTTCTGTGAAATTACAAAACAAAAGGCACAATTACTGCTCGTCCGCGTAGCAGTCATATCATGCAATCGATTGATCGACGCCTGTTGCGTCACACAGTTTGCTCATTTCATGAAAAGCTGCCTGTATGCCAAGGCGATTTGCAATTCAAGCTGGGTGATTGCCGTAATATCACTGGAATTTGTCCCAGAGAAGTCTTGGTTCACTCCATAATTACCTCCATCACAAAGGTGGATCGAGGTGTATGTATTCGCCAATGTTTGTGTCTGTTTGTGAGCTGGACATCCACAAAGTTATGAATGGATTCGGCCAGAACTTGGTGGACAGATCAAGTGTGTGACAAGGCCAAATTTATTTGATTTTGGTGAAGATCTGGGATTCTGGATACGAGAATTTAAGTGATTCTTTCACAATGAGAGATAGGGCAAAAAAAACGAGAAATAGCATGATATTATAACGTGTGGACGGATATGACAACACATGGTGGATGGTTGGGTAGGTGACAAACAAGCCGATGAGGTTTTTGGTTAGGTCCGGATCCAATCCGGCCTATCAGTGGGATACAAAATGTAAACTATTCAGCGTGGCGGGGTACTACTCTACCGAGTGCCGTTCTCGTTTAGTTATAGCATATGGGATTCACCCACGAACAACTTCAACATCCCAATATTTCTCTACAATAGAACATGATGACCGGAAAAAGTTCTACTCCTTGAAGTTGCTTGCCCAGAGTTTACCAAGACGCTCTTGACGCCAGTTTCTCCGATATCCCCTGCAATTTCTGCATCGTTGACATCCCTCAACCAGACTTGGTAGCATAATGGTTGGAGCGTCTGCTCTGAGTCTGGAAGGCCGGTGGTTCAATCTCCAACACAAGTCATACCAGACTTCAAAAATGGTGCATGCTGTTCCCTGCTTTATGCTCAACATTTAAAAGCGACATTATCGCTGGGAAGCAATGGCAAACCACCAGTGTAACCCTTGCCAAGAAAACTGCTTTGGCAGCAACACCTCTCAGAAAGAGTATGGCACATCAAATCAAATTGATAGCCTTCCACTCCCACCTCCACCCCCCCCAATCACCCTTACCCCTGATCCAAGTACATGCGAGTCATTCGGTTTTGTGGATTTATCCATTTATCACAACAAAAGGTAACGTATGAATTTTAAAAGATGGAATTGATAATGCATTAAATCCATATATCAGACATTTACACCAGTGGATGTTAGCTCAGCTGACAAAATATCATGTAAATATGTGTTAATACCCACAAATAATTGCCTCAGATTCACACACAAAAAAAAAATGCCTTGAGTACACTCAGGTCCAGAAACACTCAGGTACAAAACAATAATACATCATCTAAGTGACAATAAATAAATAATACAAAAAATAAAACCCGCAAACAAACCTTCACGGTGCGACGTGTTTACAAATGCCAACCTTTTAAACGCCAAGATATTAACACAATATAGTTGTGAACATTGAGCTGCACCTGAAATGGCATGTTGAGCCTCCTTTTGACATCTATCGGTAAAGACGGTACTTCTCTGTATTGCTGGGGTCTGTTACGCCCAGCCGCCGGATCTCGTAGACACGTCTTGCCTGTTTCTGCTCAAACAAAGTTGGAAGTTGAAAGAAAATGTTAGGAATGAGACTTGGAAAAACGAGCTGGCAATATCCAATCATCCCACCTTAGGCCAGAATATTTACTCGAAGGTTGACAGGCCTATGAATGTCAAAAAAAAAATTAAAAAAAACTTCAGTTGCATTTGCTGCACATTTTCTTATTAAAAATAAATAATAAATAATAAAATGCACAGATGTGACAGTGTCACAATCACAATAAAACGTATTGTATACATGTTATAAAAGGATTGAGTAAAATTTGTTGGACATCCCCTCACCTCCTTTCATAGAGCTGTTTATTCCATTCTACCTGCGATTAACATCACCGTACTGTCATCACGAGTCGACTGATACCTGTGATGAGGCAGATGCGGTCAAGTAGCTTGCTTTCTCATCAGGAAAGCCAAGTCAACCGAGGTCACTCCATAAGACTCACAACCAGCGTGTCAATCCTGTGGCAAGCCAGTAAACATCAACTTGCTCATCTCAAAAATAACCTCTCCAATAAATCTCTTTCCTAAAGGTTCTGGTGGAGGAACCTGTTTAGTCTCTTTGCTGTAGACTCCCCCTCAATAAAATGGCCACAACAGACTCTGCTGAAGATTGGTGGAATGTCTCCAAGTGTTGACAACAGAATGTTGCATCACTCTAACCCATCCCTTTCTCCATGCAAACCTTACCCCTCATACGACTGCCTCCTTGATTTTCTACCCCCATTAAACAGGCATGATCCAATCTTACTTACAGGTTACTGCCCCCCCCCCAAAGATCAATCCAACAAGATGGGCTAGCACCCCACTTCACACCTGTAACTCTTGGTGGCTGTGGAATCCAAAACCCATTATTAGCAACTACCACAAAGAGGTTGAAGCACAATGACTGCTGCTCTCACATTGTAGACATGTATATGGCATCTCTGTTTTCTTCCACCTCTCTTCAAATCTTGCTGCCTCTACTCTTTCACACCTCCATCTTCATGGACTTTCCAAGGAAACCCTATATACTTGTACGATTCCGGAAGATCCAGGCTTATTGATCACCTCGACTAGTTTCTCTCTTCTTCCACTTGTGGAACTTCAATCTGTTAATTCCAGGGTTTGAGTTAGCAGGCACCACCACCACCACCTCAAGTCATCGTTCATTCTCTACTCGTGACGCTCTCCATCCTCATTAATCCCCCCCCCCCCCCCAACCCCACCCAACTCCTTCCCTCTCCCCATCTATTTGCAGGTTTTAATTTTCCTTCTCACTTCTCTATCCTCCACCGGTTTGTTCATCTCCTTGTGTGTCCTGCTTCAAGGCAGTGCATTGTATTCATGCTCTATGAATTTACTCTGACACGAGCCGAGACTTTGCAAAGAACATTAAAAAAAGAAAATCTTCAATTGAGATTTTTCGGTCCCTGTTTAACACTATAAATTCAAGGACAATTTTCATCTTGCAAAATGCCATCACAATGCATGCCTTTCACCGTAATAGAACGAGCGTACGTTGAAAACTTGTTTTTTTTCCTCTTCATTTGCACAATTAAACAACACAAAATATCTAAATGTATTAGAATTTGATTGTTGGGAAGCTGGAAACCAGCCTATAAGAGTGAAACATTAAAAGTTTCACCTTCACCTCGCTCTCAACGTGTAACCAAACCGTTGGGGAAATTCATTAAGGAGCCCTACCTTGTTAATCTTCAACTTCTGCTGTGCCTCCGAAATCATTTCAGACCCGAAGCCTTGTGAGAGTTGTTCTGTAGCAAAGAAGGTAATTGACAGCACATCTTTGTGTCCACAAAGTCTCGGAGGCGAGTGAAGCTCTCGGAGGGATCCTCAGCTGGAAAGCAAGCAATCATTTGAAACAACTTAAGACTAATTTTCTCCACCACTCATTCTAGACAATTATATATATGATCAGGAGGGCTGAAAGTCATTCTGGATCATGTTGAACTTACAAGCTAGTTGGATTCGTTTCCTACCACAGCTAATAACTCAATTTAAAAAGAAAAAAAAAGTTGTCTTGTGGATTCAGTTCGGTGTCATGCTCAAGTCCAACGTGTTAACCGACTCACCAGTAATGTCCAAAACATCTGCATCTGCAATGAAACTTGTGAACAGCTTCGAGCAGGAGCCCCATGTGTTTGTCCTTGGAATGGAGGAAGCACAAGCATCTGGCTGCAAAGGAAAAGGTGTGAGCATGGTGGTGGTGTGTGTGTGTGTGTGTGTGTGTGTGTGTTGAAAATATCCCCGGAAGTAGACAGTGAGCATCATCAGAAAGAACATCAATTTGTCACCTTATTTTGATGGGAATATTATGACTTGGTTCGAAAAAAATGCAATCTCATTCTTTCCTTCAACAAAGTTATTTCACACAAGAAAGAAAGAATATGCTGTTTGGTCAATATCATTTGTACTTGTCACAAATAGAAAAAAAAACAGGGGCTTTCTATTCTGGGTAATGTCACTGCTCGTCATATCAATCTGCTATTTATTATTATATAGCAACTGCAGAATCAAATCACTTTGGCCTCTCAACATCCGCCGAGTGCGGGTGTAAAGGTCAATCGTAATCCAACAAGATGGGAAGACATTTAAAAGGGGTAAAGGGGAATTCAACAGAGACAAACTAGTTTCACTCATGTTTTGCTTTGTGGAAGACTTGTACATGTGCACACACAAGTAGCCATTGAAATACAGTTCAACACATTCTCAACAAAATATCTTCTCAATTCTCTTACTTAGGATATTTTAAAGGTCACTCAAGTAATACTGCAGTCTTTGATGCGGTCAATGAAATGGTTTAGACTCAATTTAATAAATTATCACTCCTGGTACGGAGGATTTTGCTTGGTTAACTTACGGAACAAACAAGGAAGAATGAAAATCCATACAAACCTGATACGAGGTCTGATCTTGTCAGGATAAGCATAGTAATTGTACACCGTCATATAGCCCACAATAGCATAGTGTGGTACTCCATCATGCTCAAAATTCTCAAAACTGCAAATTAAAACGGAGCACATTGGAAATATTGAACGGGGATATTCAGAGATGAAAGTACTGGCTGCGCTTCGCGTGGAAAGGTGGGGACAAGCAAGGCTAATAATGCGAATGAACAAACAATTAATCAGTACTGATTGAGATGGAAGCTAAACCATAGAATCGTTACTTATCTATTGATCTGGGAAAATGTGCCACCTTGTTTTGATTAAGATGTTCCATTTAAATTTAAAAGAGTACATTCTGTATTTTAGCACTTAAATAAATAAATCAATCAATATTTAAAAAAAATATTGTATACTGTAGGATCCCGACATTCACGGGGGATACGTTCTTGAAAAATGCTGTGAATGTCAAATCCGCAAATGTTGGGGCATTGTTTCAATGGGAAAAGGGGTGGATAGGTTCCCGACGGTTCGTGATTCATGAGGGAAAAAATTAAAAAATCTCGTGAAAAACCATGAAATACGTGAAGCACAGGGCCATGAATGTAGAGGTATGTCACATGAGGGCCATGAAAGAATAAGTCGGCTCGTGGAAGAGCTAGGACACTGAACAGATCAGGACGCACCAGAACAAAAGGAACAGCAGTGAGGGGGTTGGGAGAAATACCAACAGCAGGTTTGAAGGACAACATAGATACAGAAGGAAAGTCTGAGTAAGGAAAAACTGGAATTTGGAAGAAGGGAGATTGTGGTGGGGGGTTAATAGAAGTGGAAAAGGTCATGGTTTTTGGAGGGGATGATCTGAGATGGTGGTTAACAGCTGTCTTGAAGACCTGGAGGGAAGAATGAGACTTTAGAGCAGTGTTTCTCAACCGGGGTTTCGCGGAGAAACAGTTAAATAGGCTAATGTATTTTTGAGTTAGTTTGTTTTGATTTAATATTTGTAATTTTACTATACACGTACGGCATTTTTGGAAACTCCTTGGTTATTATAATGGAGGCTTTCAACCTCTTTACAATTATAACAACCATAGGGAATGTATTTAACGATGTCTATATTGGGCCAGTGTGAAACCGCCCTCACTGGTTAGTGGACGTCCTGTACGCGGCGGATTGTGTATCATTGAGTGACTGACTCAAGTACGGGACGCATGCACGTGTCTCATCTATCTTCTCTGTGCTTCCTAGCGCGAAGTCTCTCTCTCTCTCTCTCAAGGTTAGTTCTTCGTTTACCTTTATTTGTTTAAGTTTTGTTTATCAAGTTACATGGTGTGTTTTTAATTGTCACAGACTCGGGGTTGGCAAACACTTTCAAAAATGATGTTTTAAAACAAAATTTAAAAAAAATTTTTGTGAAATTAAAACCTCGGTGGAGGTCTATAAACGAGCAGTATGTTTTTTTTTCATTGCAAATAAATTTGACAAAAAGGGGGTCATTTTTGACTTAAACAAGGTATCCGAAAAAAATATATTATATTTACCACGTGAACTACGAATAAAAATATAAAAGAGCTAGATATTAATAATGGAAATAATTTTTATGCAGGGGTTCCCTGAGATATGAAAACTATTTCAAGGGTTCCACAAGGGTAAAAAGGTTGAGAAACGCTGCTTTAGAGTGTAGAAGTTGATTCACAGGCAGGGGAAAAAAAAGAGGAACAAATGAGTGGAGGTGAGCAGTGAGCCTGGATTTCGGTAGTTTCACCAGAAGGGAGTTGATGGTGGACCATGTGAGCCCCACAGAAACCTGGAGGGACAAGCATGGAAAGAGCAGGGTGCAAGACCAGAAAGGAGGCGTAGAAGACAGAAGATAATTGTTAACAAAGGGTGATTAGATGGACTTAATTGCTCAAATTAATAAGAAATAAAAATAAACATTCCTTCCACTGGAAAATCTACAGCAAGCTCAAACTGAAATTAGATAAGTAGAAGAAAAAAAAACAAATGGATGTGACAATCATGAAAGAAAAATAATTGTCAGACATCCTTTTTAGGTCATTGGAAGTGTGTTAGCATTAGGGGTAATATATGTTTTATGTACAAAGAGAAAAAACAAAAACCAACAACATTGTGGTATATGACTATCCTGTAGTGTGGTGATGTGGCCACGACGTAATTTTCAAAGTCGTGAACCAGCAAGAATCAGAGAAAGACACAAATTGATCTGGAAGTTTGTACATGGTCCGACACGAGGCGAGGTGAACAAGTGGACGTTCCACGATAGGGACGGCTATGAAGGATGACCGATAGCCAACTTGGATATGCCACTTAAAAGCAATGAATTTTTTACAATATGTGCATAATTGGTAACGAGCCACTTACTTTATAGAAAAGTTGACTAAGTCTAGTTGTTTGCAGCTAGGAATTAATGTGATGTTGGTGTGGTTGGGGAAACCTCAAGCAAGAAGTAGTTCCATTGTCATCATCAACATCGATGTAACTTGCTGTCTCTATGTACCACAAGAGGAAGGTCTGCAGTCGGGCGTGATATTCACGGAAACCAGACACGTCATGTCCGCCTAAACAAACAAAAAAATTATATATATATAATTGAAAGTCCAAAAGAATAAACGTTGAAAGCTCAGAAAGAAATCATTGCTGTTGTTATTGTCAAAAACAACATTAAATTCTAACAACTATGAGCTGTTTGATTGTTGTCTTGTATCACAAAAAAAATTAAAAATAAGAGCTTTCAATTACAACTTGGTTACAAACATGTCAAGACCTATTGTTTAAGCTCTGAAAAGACTCCTCAGGACACACTCGTCCCTCTTATTGGTGCGAATGTAGATACCCTCAGTGGCTATTCGTAACCAGGTAACAGCACACCTTGTATATAACGTAGGTGTATTCTTGGTCATTTCACGACACGGTTGTGTATACAAGTGTATCAACTCTCCGAAAGGCTTGAACGTTGCATCCTTGCTCAGCAACGCCAGGAAATCATCAGCACCAGTGCAGTACCCCAAGGGAATGAACTCCTTGATTTTTCCCTCCACGTCATCTTGCTGCAGAGCGTATGAAATGCTTTGTTAGCCATCTACACACAAGGAAGGTACCTGTTACCTTTGTGTGTAGTTGCAGCATCATCTGGCTGCAACTACACAATAGGCAGGTTCTGCAGGTAATAATGTCACAAGTTATATCAGGGGCAATAGGCTGCCTGTGCGGTGCACTTGGCAATATCTTTCAATTAATTCAGCTGCGGTGTTAAAGTAGAAAGTAATTAATAAATAACACACTTTACCTCGATTCCCTTGAACCGGTCAGTACTGTGGAGCAAATTTAACTTGTAAAAGGGTGTTAGACGACAGGCGCTGTAATAGAGCCGAACTTGCAGTTCCTTGTACCCAAACACGGTCTCACTGCAAAACATCAATACATACAGGATTATAAGATCACAATTATATTCAGCAGCTGCTTCACATCACAAGGGTATAAAACAAAAAAAACCTGAAGGGCACTCTTCGACGTCGAGACATCGCCAGATATGCCTCCACCCACATCATTATACAAACTTGCACCAAGTTTGATTTCAATCCCTGAACCAGATTCAAAATATTAAATAATTCTGGCAGCCAGAACATGTGTCCGATCAGGTTGAAATTAAAACATATATCCCCCATGACTACTACATCATAATTGTGACAATTCATGTCGATTAATAAAGCGGTTCAAGAGAAAGAGTTTACTAAAAGATTTTCGTTCAATCCAATATGGCTGCCAGACCATGTGACCTATTAATTTTTTTGTGAACACTGTGGCATCCCCAAGGCTTGGGAACATGTGTGTGAAGTTTCCCCTCGATATGTCCACCTGTTTCTGGAGAAGGAGATTTTAAAGGTACGTTGTTCAAAAATTATAGCTGTCAAACCATTTGGGTGAACTATGACGTCCAAGGTGGAGAACTTTTTCTTCCTGATGGATAAGTGATCATTCCTGTAAAGTTTTGCCTTGATCCATCCGTTCAAGGGTTTCAGAGAAGAAGATTTTGAATGTTTTTTTTTTAATGTTAAAAATAAATATGGCTGCCGAACCACGTGACGATGAACATCAAAAAAAAATTTCGCCCATATAATTTAGCCCAAGATAACCCTCAAAAATTCTCGTACTGATCGGATAAAGTGTTCAACGTGTGCAATTATGTCATAACAAAGCCACCTTTGACATCATCAAAAAAAAAACATCTCGCTATTTCCCATGTGCCAAGTTTAAATTTTTTTTTCCATGGAGTGGTTTCGGAGATAGAGGTCCAAAGTTTTTCCTTTGTCCAAAATGGCTGCCACACCAAATGACCTTTCGCATCAATCATCATTAATGCATGCTACACGAGTAATCGCACCGATGCTGAAAATTGTGCCAATCGGATAAGCGTTTGCAGAGAAAAGAGAGAATTAGCAAAACGTATGTACGTACGGACGGACAACCCGAAAACATAATGCCACCAGCGACTTCGTCAACGGAGGCATAAAAAATGATACGTATATACACTCCAGCTTCAACTTTATTCATCATTTTTTCCAGCCACCTACTGTAATAGTAACCAACATAGATAGTGGAAGAGTAGACACATATACGCTAATGATTTCATGATAACTTTAACAGAAGCAATAAATAAACAAATTGAACAAGCAACTATACTTGAATGATGGCACGGATTACGGAGCCCTAACAGAGAAACACACAGGACATGTGATCTCGACTTGGAAACGACTGCCGCAAGACTTATAACAACAAAGAATGGGTCAGGTTGGTAAATGAATAAAAAAACCTGAAGCGAAGGCAGAAGAAAATAACGGCATATAACAAGGGGAATGGAGTCGCTGCTCATATGTGACAGGCTGGTACGGAGGTGTGACAGCAAGTTGTAAGCTGGAGAGCACACTGTGTGAGGCTGCAGCTGGCTCATGCTCCGGTGATTCTCATTACTCCATGACAAACTGGCCTACTTCTGCCTCTCCCCAGCCCTCCACCACACACACCCCACCCCCATCACAAAATTTGAGAAGAGCACAATAAATTGGAATCTGGTGGAAAGCCAAGCATATTACGAGGAACAAAGGTGTACGGATACAAAGAATACCTCTGTAGTCAAATTGATAGTCAATGCATGTAAACAATTCAGCTGAACGTTCATCTTGTCAAAATGATAAACAAGACTAGAACAACACTCGGTAAACGCATACCTCCACCAGGCTGAACAGTTTACGTTTTGTATCCCACTAATAGGCTTGATCTGGATCCGGACATCAACTAAAAATCTATTCGGCTGTTCTTGTTAACTAATCAACTCATCCACCGAGTTTTGTCAAACTTAAATGGTTGTTTACTTCCTTCATCGTACCAAACTTGAATCAACGTGACTCAACTGCATTGGGTGGTGGTTATATATAATATATATATATATATATAATTATAATATTATATATATATATATATATATATTGCATCAACAGTTTCCTGCTTTTTACAAACATTTGGTGCAATTACAGAAATAAAGTATATTGTGAAAAAAACAATAAAATAAAAAATAATAACTAGAGCTGCCACTTTATAACTGCTGGCAGTGATGACCGGGTACCCAAACGTCCGCCTTTGATACAACACGAGACTGAGATGATAGTTGCAAAGTTTTGCTTCGATAGGACCAGTGGTTCCAGAGAAACATTTTTAATAGTGATACAAATACAGCCCTGCTTCGATACAGCGCGGGACTGACGAGTTACGAACCAGTAACACAAATGTTCAATCTATTTATTATGTATTCAGTTAGCCCTTTCTGGGAGCATATGGCGGTATCAATGAGATTGCTATTCCTGTCCCCTCAAACGCATTCAGGTGCAGCGAAATGAGCCTTCTGGAAAATAAAATAAAAATCAAAGTTCTCAGATTCAAATAATTAAAAATAATTATGCTACCAGTCCTTGTGGCCGATCAGCTTTAAATTTAAAACTGTTTCACATGTCTGCTACATCACAATTGTGTCATTACACATTGAATGATGCGCGGGTTCCAGAAAAAACATTATTTAATATTTTTCTTCAACCCAACATGACTGCCAAACCATGTGACCTATCAATTATTCATCAACAAACTTATCCCATGCATTGGAGAATATGTGTGTGAAGTTTCTCTTGATCTGAGCAGCCTTTTGAGATAAAATGTTTGAAGGTTTAGGGTGAATTCCATATGGCCACTAAAACATGTGTCCACACGGTAACCGAAACCTACCGGAGTATTGTGAGTCCCCCAACTACGTTTACGTAATCATCTCTATACGACTGGATTTGGATATGATATATAATGGACAAAAAGCAGACCCCACCCAAACAAACACCCAAAACACAAACAAGAATAAAAACACGCCACATCAATCTATGTATTAGCGTAAGCAGTTATGCCTTTTTCCACTGAGAATACAGTCACCAACCCCCACGGGCTCGCAATTGAAGTTGTGAGATTTACAATTAACCACTGAACAACAACACGGTAGGGGGCTCACATTACTCGGGGTAGTTTCGGTTTACCGTGTGGACCACATGGTTTAGTGGCCATATTGAATTCACCCTAAAACCTTCAAACATTTTATCTCAAAAGGCTGCTCAGATCAAGAGGAAACTTCACACACATATTCTCCAATGCATGGGGATATGTTTGTTGATGAATAATTGATAGGTCACATGGTTTGGCAGTCATGTTGGGTTGAAGAAAAATATTAAAT
>CM068956.1:26080869-26099093 GCA_035128595.1 Eptatretus atami | reverse complement strand
AAAAAAATTGATTTACATTTGGGTTACCTCACGTCTTGATTCATTTTCATTATAATTGTTGATTTTTCTGTTTAATAAATCATTATTATTTATTTAATTTGCTTGTGCCTGTGTATCTGTTGTCGGTTCGAGATTAAAAAAAACAACCCTTGTGCTGTGCGACCGCACGGTGAAGCGCCCAGCATTTCCTTCCCGCGTGCGCAGTCATCTCCAAGAATCTCACAGAAGCCTCCAAGGGAGAATTGTTTGGCCATCCGTCCAGGTTAGGGGTAAACCCTCTGGACACGACAATAAAAATAAAAACAAGCTCAAATGATCCTAAGATCCTCGTCCTCTTAATGATGACGTCATAAAAACGAATATGACGTCATTGTGATGTATCAGGTTGCGATAAATTATCTGTGCTAATGCCCGGCTTGATTCCCGCAAACAAAATTCAAACAGCTCGCCTAGTTTCCGAGATAATGGTATAGGCGATTTCCATTCGCGGCGATATTACGACGTCAACTTTTTTTTCTAGGAAGAATTTCCAAAATCGGAGATGGTTACTGCCTGCGCGTGGGCTTTCTGCATATACATGGCAAGTTTCACGAAGATCCGATGAAAACTCTGGGTTGTGAAACAAAAAAATGTCAAAAAATACGAATGACGTCATAAAAATTGATATGACGTCATAGTGATGTATCATATGTGCGGTAATTCATCTCTGCTAATGCCCCGTTCGATTCCGCAAACAGAATTCAAAAAGCTTGCCGAGTTCGGAGATAATTTTTTAGGCGATTTCCATAGCGGAGATATTTTGACGTCATAAACTTTTTTTCTAGGAGGAATTTTCAAAATCGGAGATGGTTACTGTCTGCGCAGGGTATTTTTACATATATACGCCAAGTTTCAGGAAGTTTCGATGAAAACTGTAGGCTGTGAAACAAAAAAGTCCACAAGAAGAAGATGAAGAACTACAACGTGAGTAAGACTTAGAGATCCTCCATGAGGATCTAAAAACAAAAAAATTGAGCTCTTTTTGGGGGGAATTTTTTTTTTCCCAGGAAAACTCTGAGTGAACTTGAACACAAATGAACATAGTAGCTTTCCTCTACAGCTCTTATTAGCTGTAGTAACAATGAATGATGCTAAGGGAGTGCGTCTGCATTTGGGATCATTTAACACCTTCAAAGGAAGCTGTGCCAATGCCCTTCTTTTGACTGCCTAAAGTACCCTTGATTGTACATAACGTTTTTGGAATCGTGCTGGAGGGCTCATATCGCTCATATGTCAACGTTGTTGTGTAGAGGAACCACAAAGTATATCGTCCTTGAGGTCACTGCAATAAAAGCCGGGAGGTAGCTTTGATATAAGTCTCAATGTACAGTAGCTCTGATTTCACTTCCAGGTACAAAAAAGTGATGCACCAATGCAACAATATTTACATTCTGTAATATATCCACAAAGATGATCGCGAAGGTAAATGGCGTAATTTTAGTAAACGAGTAATCTACAAAACTGTAGGTTATGCACGTATTCAAGAATTCTGCATCCTCCATCTGTGGCAAGATTAATGCACGTATTATAACTACATGAATGTCTGCATAGACATTTGTTTTTGGAAGCAATTTAAAATTATGGAGATATAAAACAGATGGCATCACTTTTGGGGTAGCCCTTGTATATCTTCAGATTGGTTCTCAAGCCACGTCCGCTTAAAGCAAATATGAAAACATTATGATAGGAGGGAATACGGACAAAAGTATAACACACTACATCATGTATATATTCCCACGTCTGTATATCAAAACGATCAAAATGTAGCCAATTACGCTGCATCCATTTTACGGATTACAACTGCTTTGGACAGCTCGACATTGGCAGCCGCAAATTTTGTTCAACTGGCGGGTGTCCAATGCAAACATGTATATGCACTTTCATTATGGAATTAGGCTTTCCTTAAATCTCTGCCGTGTGGCAATTTTCAGAAATCAAATTCTCTGCCTAGGAACTTAATTATATGTGATGTCTGACAAAGCGTGAAATCAACGGTGCCAAAAAGGGAGGGACTGTTGAAAACACTGCGATGGGAAAAGCCTTAAAGAGGCAAAACAATTCATAAAGAAAGTACGAGCATGGGATATACCTGTATGACAGGCATGATGCCATTCTTGCCATAAAGGTTCCTGCATTTTCTCATTGTCTACCGCATAAAGGTTCCTGCATTTTCTCATTGTCTACCGCATAAAGGTTCCTGCATTTTCTCATTGTCTACCGCATAAAGGTTCCTGCATTTTCTCATTGTCTGCCGCATAAAGGTTCCTGCATTTTCTCATTGTATACTGCATAAAGGTTCCTGCATTTTCTCATTGTCTACTGCATAAAGGTTCCAGCATTTTCTCATGATCTGCCTCTCCATTTCTCATGGCTTCTTGCTTCCTCGATTCCAGTAGGATACAGATCCGTACAATATTGCTTTTTGGTTTATCACATATTTAATATCCGAATTCTTACCAACAAAATGTGCTTTTACATACAGCACGCGCTGGAAACCTAAAGCCTTCAAGTGATTTGCACGAGACAAATCCCAAGATTATCCAAAACGATTATCCAAAATGCTTGGTCTCCCTTTCCGCTCTTGCTGACAAACAAATATAATGCTGTAACCTTAATACATCTTTAATGTGGTATATACTTTCACAAGAAGTCGAAAGATTGAGTGCCTTTAATCTTTAACGTCATGCAACTAGTGCTCGCAGATGGGACACCCAGTGTAATGTCTCTCCGAGGGACGGTGCACTCTCTGATACTACGCCCTGCCTATGAAGAACCATGACAACAGTTTATAGTCTGGTTGGGAATCAAACCCAGACTCGACTGCTCAAAGGGAAGTGCACCACTACCTGTTAGAATGTTAGATGAACCATCAAAGGTAAATGGCGGATGAACCAATGGTACAATAATTATGGAAAGTAGGCCTTTGGGATCGTACCATGGAATAATATATCAAGATATATAAAATTTGTCTCCAAATTAATGTCTGTGTTTGCATCATGTTATTAAAATTTGGTGTCTGTCTGTTAGACCGTGATACATTCGGTCGTTACTTATGCAATCTCAACCAAAATTGACAGGAGGATTTTAAGGGTCACACGGTGGAGGTTTTTATGACTTTGTTTACCCCCCTCTCTCCAAGGGGGTTTTCTGCCTTGGGCAAAATCCCTGTTAACATGTAAAGATAGCTTATTGTGGTGTTTTTCCGAGGTCACTTTTAATAACAAAAGTAATAACAACAACAATGATAATAGCATAATATTAATGTTATTTCTAGCCTGGTGTTGGCTTAGTGGTTAGGGTGGTGGCTTGGGATCCTAGGATCCTGAGTTCAAGCCCCGTTGGGCCGCTGAATTAATACACCAGGAGGTTGACTCAGCCTGTCATCCTTCCGAGGTCGGCAAAATTATTACCAGTGCACTGGTAAGGGGGACACTGCATCAGCGGCATAGCCGCGTCCCAACCAATGATGCAACCAGCAGCCACAGGCTGCACTCGAGAGAGATAGAATGTTATTTCAAAACAATATTAACACAAGTAATATCCCCTCTCACAGCCAAGGGGTTTTTATTCCTTTGACAAACACCGTGTTAACGTGCATATATAGCTTATCGTGGCGTTTCGTGGTGCACCCTTACCGGAAGTATAAAAAAAATTATAAACCATAAATGCATATGATTACCTTTTTAAACAGTCACTACTGCTGTTTAACACAAAACTGAAATGGAGGAAACCCGACGGTCTTGAGGTATTATCTGCTTATTGCGTCCCCCACAGACTGACGGATCCAAGCCTAGATGTACTGTAATCTATATATCCCAGATAGGATGTAATTACATGACCCTTCCTGGCGCTCCCATAGGGAGCGGGTGTACTAATTGCAATGAAGATGGGGTAAGAAGTTAAACCATCCAGCTCATCAATGCAGCATTGGCAATGCCATGATAGTGCGCTGACATCGACAAATGAAAATGTCTCATCTCATCATGCAAGTGCATCCTAGTTGGTTATTTACTTGTCTGAAATGACTGACAGATATAGGCAGCTTTATGTCTGACAAATACAGGCAGTCCCCCCTTACCTGTTACAGTGACCATAGACACATTTTTCAAATGAATGTTCCCCTTGAGACCTTCCTATAGATATTGTGCAGGTGAGGTCCATTCCATGGCAAACTTCCGCAGACCATTTTGCCTGCAACTTGTAAGTGGGATGATCAAGAAGTTGTACAAACAAGATACAATGGTCCAATAAACGGGAAGGACTTTAATTTTTCAAAATATGGTGTGTTTACTTGCTTACGATCCTGTCATGCCTGACTGCATATGGATCCTGTTGAGGAATTCCCACCACTTTCATCTGTCCTGGGCCCACTGACTGATTACCATCCAGACTGTTTATAGCTCCTTTTCCACCAAACGCCACCAGGTCTCTCTAGGTCGTCCAGCCCTCCTTCGATCTTCGGGCTGTATCGCTCCTTTTGTGATATAGTTGTTTTCCATCCGCAGTACATGCCCAACCCATATCCACCTCCTCATCTTAATTTCCTCCATCATGTTTTTCTTTCCAGTCTACCTCCTCCTTTCTCCATCCTCCTTGCTCACTCGATCTGGCGAGAAGAGTTGCGCATTATTTTAGTGACAGCTATAAATAAAGGATTCTAGCTTCTTTGCAATGACTTTGATCACTGTCCATGATTCACAGCCAAATAGTAGAGCCGATTTTACATTGCTGTCATAATTTTCCAGATTTCTCTCAACCTCATAAATGCTAATCTTGCTTTCTGTGTTCTTCATACAACAACTGAGTCCCCCCTTACCTGTTACAGTGACCATAGACCCGAGATTTGTTATCTTATTGACATCTCAGACGGCCATGTACATTACAGCATTGGTGCCTCATACATGTACTCTCATGCTCTCTGTTGTCTTGGTGTCGATTTTCAGTCCTACTTGCAGGGCATACTACTTGCAGGAGTCAATTTACTTTATCTTGCATACTTTGCTTTGTGCCAGATAGCAAACAGATATCATCAAAGCTGAACTCCTCCAGATGGTCACCTTGAGTTCCATATATACCATGTTCTGGAGTCCTGCGTAGTACCCAGTCCAATACAAGTAGAAACGGCAATGGAGACAGTCGGTCTGCCCCCCTGTCGGACTCTTCTTGTGATTTATTTCCATTACAGATCACACTGCAGTTGTATCCATTGTACGTTCTTTATCATCCTGATGAGCTGTTCCATACCCTTCTAATATATTCCACATCACATCCTGTTCACATTATCAAATGCTTTTTCAAAGTGGACAAAACAAGCAAAAGTACCCATCTCCAGCGACGGGAAAAGTTTGAGTTAATCTTTCAATTTAAATTATTTCATGGACTTTAAAAAGGCGAATTGTGTTACACTCATGGTTTTACTCAGAGCCAAAGCTCTGAGATACTTATCCCGCTCATCACAAAATGGTGGTGAAACATTGGTTGGCGGAGGTTTGATTTGTCTAAAAATCCTGGTTGCGAAATAAAATTTGGCATCAACATTATTCGTGCCTGTTCTTCCATCATTTCAAAATGGAATGTTGAGCTTTGCCTGTGTGCGTAGATTCTCAACTACAGCACGGGAAGTGGCTGCCATAAATGGTAGACGGACGAACACACAGACAGACACCATGGTTCACATTTTCGTACACTAGCAGGGGTACCCAGCGTTGCCCAGTGCTGTTCTAATCCTGTTGGCATTTTGAATAGATCAATTTTTTATTTTTTTGGTGGGGACCTAAACACTTTCACCAAGGACTGGGGTTGGGGATCATTTATTATTACCTTTCACATCACTACAAAGGGTTAGGCACTTGAGAGCAATAAAACATGTTTTTTACAGCGCGTGCGCTGTATACAATTGCACCGAGTTTGAAATGTACCCGGGTCCCCCCCCCCACGTGCCTCAAGTGAGCCAATGACGGCTGTCCGGTAGATGGCAGTGCGTAACCTAGAGGAAATGGCGACAATTGACGGAAATACCCGAGTATTTCAATGGAAATTTGTGAAACTAATGTGTATTGTATGTGAAAACCATTGAATTTATTGCTTGAGGAAAAAAACCAAGAAACGCTCCCCTCTCATGTACGAACGAACGAAAGACGTCATTTCCGCCACCATGCATTTTGCGCCGAACGCTGAAAGCTAAGTTCTTCTTATGCCATCATTCTCTTTAATATTAGCCATAAACAAGTGTTTCGTCATGCATTAGTAGTTGAAATTTACTTACAATTATGGCAGATATTGGTGGCAAAGTGATGTGGTTCTTTCAATAACATTAGTGTACTCATTTGCTTCACCACAATCGCTGATTGAAGGATTTCACTTGTTTTAAATAAAATCCAAAATCCAGCTTTTAATTTTATATTTTTTTTATTATTTTTTTGCCGAACTCACTCCCCGCACTCACTGACGAACATCTGAAAGTTTGACAAAGATCCGTTTGTCCATCTCTCAGAAAAATGGACGACAGACAGACAGGCAGACAAACATCTCTTATAGTACAGTAGAATTATTATTCTTACAGTGAAAATTTGATTTCTACATCCTTCTATTCCTTCTACATCCAGCCTGATCTTTCCTCAATACTCCATCCACAGCCTTTTGCATCCTACTTAGAATTATTTTGAACAGCACCTTGTGTTGTGAGGTGTGGTGGTTCCACGTCTGACATTTTTTCCAGTTGTTACTGTAGTTTGTCAGGGGTGTGTATTGGCCCCCACACTTTTCAGCACTTGTATGGATTTTATTCTGGGGAGGATGTTTGAGAGGTCAAGTTGCGGTGCATCATTTGGGAATGTCAAGGTCGCTGACCTTGATTTCGCAGATGATGCAGTCATCTTTGCGGAGATGCTGGATATCCTAATGGGGCCCTCAAGGTGCTGAATGAGGAGTCAGAACCGCTGGGATTACAGGTTTTCTGGGTCAAAACTAAGATCCAGGCTTTCAATGACATCCTGGATGCTGCTATCTTGTCTGTACCTTTTTGTGCGAGGATGTTGAGGTCACGGAGAGATTCACTTACCTGGCAGTGATATTCATGTCTCCGCATGTTGTGAGCCAGAGGTCAAGAGATGTCTGGGTCGGGCTTGGGAGTCATGGATTCACTGGATCATGGGTGTGGTGCTGTCGGTACCTGTGCAGGAGGACGAAAGTCCGAGTCTTCAGTCCTTGGTGCTTCCAATCTTGCTCTACGGATGTGAGACTTGGACTCTGACCAGGGATCTGAGACAGAGACTTAACTCCTTCAGTACCAGGTCTCTTCGGAGAATCCTTGGTTATCGCTGGTCGGACTTTGTGTCCATGGACGGTTGCTGAGAGAGACTCAAATGAGTTTGTTACCTGTATAGTCCATGAGCGTCGGCTGCTGTATGGACATGTGGCTCGTTTTCCTGACGCTGATCCTGCTCACCAGATTCTCCCAGGAGGGGACCTTGTGAGTGGAGGAGGCCAATGGGCCGACCACATGCCTCGTTGCAGCAGGTTGATCAGCATCTCAAGGAGATGGGATGGGCGGAAAGTGGATGGCCACTGGAGAACCAGCGGAAAGTGGACGCAGTGACTCACTGCTCTGGTGCATGCTCCCATACCTGACCTGACCTGCGTCCTGCTTGCAATACACAGAAGAGTTACACCTCCAGTTACCATATTTACTATTGTCTACTTCTTTTGGCAGTTAGCAATGAGTCCAACTTTTCACACTTCTTGTACTTCTTCTCGTCACCATATTTCACTAGTAATTAATTTGTATGTAAAACTGTTGTTTATGTCTCAACAGTGCTCTTGTATAGTTCATCATTTATATTGTTACGTTTGAAGGAGGGGTAGATATTATTGAAATACAGTTAGAAATGTTTTGATTAGTATGCTCCATGTTTTGGATAGTTTAGCAAATTTTTATGTATTAAGTAGGGAAATGTTAGTTTCGCTTAAGGATTGTCCTGTTTAAATGTGCATCATAGGAAGGGTGGTGCGTTGTCAATAAATAGTCAGGGTGAAGGAATTGCATGTGATGCCTTCTATGAACACCCTAGATGGGGCTTCAGGTGTGACCTTGTGGAGGAGCTTGAGAGGGGCGATGTCCAGAGAGCGAGGGGAGGAGTTGGATCGTCTCACGAGAGTGGCGGGATGGTCGCGGGAGGGTCGGACAGGAAGGAAATCGCCTCAGCAGGGAGGAGTTGGGGATAGCCTCAGAGTGAGAGGGTTGCAGAGTTTGTTTGACACGAGTGTGGAATTTTGCTTCACCTGAGGAGAAGTGTGCCTGCCTCATCCTGCTCGTCTATTCGTGACCTGTTTCATTCTTGCTCGCTTGTTCCTCGTCCGGTCGTCCCTGATTCTTCTTGCTATTTTGTCACCTGCTCGCCTGTTTGTCCTGCCTCATCTTATTTCATCGTCTGTTCGTGACTGCTCCGTCGATGCACACCATGGGAGATATATAAGGTCTTACCTGGTTTCTTGTTCCCTTTTCCATCTGTGCTTGAGTCTTCTGTGTGGCACCTTAGATTTCTTTATTTCTCTTGTAAATAATTATCTGTTGTGATTCTGTTTCCCCTTTTTCTCGACTCAACCCTCCATTGTGATCATTATTCCCCTGTTATTGTGGTGGAAAATATACCCCATTAGATCAGAGTTCAGGATCTCGTGTGCTTCTTGGATTCGTGAACGTGAATCCACCATTGATTGTCGAAAAAGGGAGTAAAAGCCAGTTCGGTCCATTCATCCAGTGCCGATGTTAATCGGAGCTTGACACGGCAATATCATCTGTCCCTCGTGGCTTTCTATCTATTCTTCATCGTCTTTATGGCTTTCCTCGCTTCAGCTCATTTTTTTTGACCAGTACCTATGTATAAATTTGTTCTTGCCATTCCTAAGATACCAATTGATTCCCCCAACTAAGATACCAATTGATTCCCATTCTCCCACTTTGTTAGATACCTCCTCAAAGTATCCAGTCCACCTTACCATCTGTTATTTCTGATATGTGAGAATATGTCCTTGTTTGTCGTTCACTGGTTTCGCCCATCCTTCAATGTGATGCCAACTGTCTGGTTATTTTATACATCGTTGCCATATCCCCTCTCTTGGATGCTGTCTCTACCTCATCCACTAATTCCTCAATGTAGTTTTGCTTATCCTTCCTTGCAGACCCCTGAACTGCTTTGTTTTCATTTGTATCATTTTTCTACAATTTCTCTTTCCCGACATGTGTTTCATAAACTTCTGGTTTTGTTTTTTGAAATTTCTTTCATTCCGCAATATGTTTACAAGTTTGAGTTGAGATCCATTTTTTGTTTTTACACGCTATGTTTCCAATTTCAGTATCCAGCAGTTTCAGTATCCACTTCATTTATTTTCCGACATGCTTCATCAATTACTTCACAGTCTATACCATCACTTTCTTCTGGAACTGCAAATCTATTTTGTGTTTTCACATTGCATTCGTCCCATACTTATTTAACGTTGAATTTATCAATGTCAAATCTCTTTCCCCTTTGTGCAAGTGCCCCTGCCTTCTTTAGTTTGTTTTCTAACTGTGCAACTAGCAAATGGTGGTCATTGAAGATGTCAGCACCCCAGGCAAAAATAGCTTTCCTTTCCTGTAGTAATTATCTGTAGACTACTGTAGTATATGAGAGTACAACTCCCATATACTGTAGTTCTAACTGTAGCATTTTTGGCCAGGGGCCCCTCCTAACCCTCACGTCTGTCGGAGACCTTCTCCACATTCCTCTTATCATGAAATTATCTCTCGGGTTCTAAGTTCCTCCATCTGGTGATGTCCATGTTGCTGCGCTACGTGCGCGAAGCGAAAAGCTGGGTTAAACAATTGGTTCACTTTGTCTGTCTGTCTGTCTGTCTACGGCCGCCAGTCTATGATCGAGGAACAACTTGATTTTAATTGAATGTTATATTTTGAGCATGAATCGGAACACAAACCTGCAGTTTAACAGCACTTTGGCTCTGAATTTGGCAAAATGTGTGGAATCTCATCCCGATCACACATGTGCACAGAGGAGTAAGGTAATATTTTTAGTCTGTCTGCCTGTGTGGCAGTCAAACAAAATTGAAAATCATTCCAAACAGGAAACTTACTGTTTTTAGGGATGTCATTAAGGACACAAACAACAGGCACGAACAACTAATTTAGCGTGTTGAATAAGGTGGTATAAACAAGGCTGCATCACCGGCGGTAAAGTTCCAAATTTTTTTTTTCTGTAGCCTTTAAAAGCTTTATTTTATTTCAATTGAACTTCATCCTAGAACACCAAAGAACAGAAATCGCCTTCTTGGGACATTCAAAAATCTTACCTTTAGCAGTACGGTACTTGGAAAAATATTTATGCCATCTCATGCCCCGTGGTCAGAGTATCTGTGAGATTCAGCATTCAGACAAATATGGTGGCGCTTCGTTTTGTAAATGTGATGGGAAAACAGCGTTTCTCCGACACAAAGCCCATTCGTTTAGTGGCATTCCACTAACCTTCTTTCATTATCATTTCGTAGACCAGTTCCATGGTGCGTTCATGCTCAGAATTGTCCTCTCCCACCTTTGCACTTAAATCTACCATTAGACAGAGTACATCATGGTGCGATGTTTCCTCTACAGCTTTGTCTAATTTCATATAAAGCATATTTGGCTTCTTCACTGACGTCATTCTTCGACACGGAACATTAGATAATTGTCATTTTGGAGTGTTTTGAGTAGAACCTCACTTTTATGATTCGTTCCCCTATTAGTTACCACTCTCTCAATGACTTCTCCACTCCTTTATTTAGCAACAGTACAACGACTCCTCTGTGCAAACGATCTTCTCTGCATGAATATAAGTTTTTCTCCAAATCTCCTATCTTCATCTGCCAAAAGCCTCAGTCGAAGTATATCCAAATTGTAGTTTCCCATCTTCATATACTGCATGATAGCCTTTGTGATTCTTCTTGCTTCTCTCATTGTTCTTACATTCCAGGTTCTGATCTTACAGATTTTTTATTTATTGGTGTCAGAAGAATGCCTCTATCCTGGCAATACCTTCCTTTCGGCTTTCAGTTGTTTTGGTGTTCATTGAAGCAGTGAAGTGCCAAGACCTTCATCTAAATAAGGTTGAGATCGTAGAGAATTTAAGGATAAGCAAACGTAACATAGTATGTGCAAGGATTCTGTAAAGAGTTGGAGTTCGGGAAAAACTTTGAGGGTTTGATGTATGAGGAGAGATTTGGTGGCTACAGATTGTAACAAAATTGACAACCTTCAAAGAGCAAACGTACAGTCTACAGATAGGGTTGTCAGATTTCTGATTCACCATAAGCGGATAAGAAGGGAGGGGGTTTGTATGGTCGTGTAGTCTGAGGGTCCTAATTCACCATGATTTCTCATGAGGTCCTAATTCCCAGATTTCTAATTCATTACAACTAACCCTAACCCTAACAGCTCCCAGAAAATTTTAACTTCGAGGAAGTCCATCTCCTACATTGAGAGGTGAAATAACCAGAATCCAGAGCATGAAATACTTATATTTAGCAACATTCATATTTTCATTAAAACTTTGCTGCAAAATGATTTCCGGTTCCTGCGTCCCTGATTATTACCCCGAATTACTACTACACAAGCAAAATGAAGGAAGTTCCGATTTTGTTGGTTAAATATACTGAATGACTTCAGTTTGCTCATCGCCTGCCTTTTCAGCTGTCACACCATTGCTTAAGGTTATAAGCATAAGGCAAGCGTGTGTAAGGTTATAATCAAAAACACACACACACACACACACACACACACACACACACACACACACACACACACACACACACACACACACACACACAGTTTGTGTCTTGTGTAGGGACAACCATTATTCAAAGAAAGATGTCGGGATGGTTTCACATGATCATGTCTCATGACCATCCCTACCTTGTGTACATACTTTTTGGAGGAACATCCCGACATCCTTTTGCATTTTTGAAATCAGGTATAAAACAAGAGGACTGAAGTCGGACTAGCACCAGTCTAGGAGTAAACAAAGGCTAGTTAAGAAAATAACTAGGTAAGCCAAAGAAGAATATGAAAAGGATATGGTAAAGAATATTAAACACATTATCAAGGCATTTTTCAGTACACAAGGGCAGGTTAATACAGGTGTGGGCCAATTGATGGATAGCCTCATTAAATTCCTGAAGTGTTTAGCAATAGGCTACCTCTTTTGATTTATAATTTATTCCCCTACGAATACAACCTAAAGCCCTGTTAGCTTTACCTACAGAATATGGCTGCCTGACGCTTCTTCTTCTTCGTTTGATGGCAGCACAAGGACAAGGCTGCGGGGTAGCATCATTGGCTGAGGGTGCAGCTATGCTGCTGATGCAATGCAATCTGCTGGTTCAGGAAGGAATTTGGAATTTGTTCAGTGTGAAAGCAACAGCTCACCAACTCTTCACGAAGGACACCATTGGATCTTTAATGTCCACCAATGAATGCTGGAAGAAGGGACGCCCATTTAATATTCATCCGAGGGACGGCATACACATTTATGAATCACCCTGCCTGTGATACACCAGGATGATAGTTTATAGCTGGGTTGGGATTCTAACTTGGGCAAGACGGCCACTGCATGAAGTTCAAAAATGTCCACTGCATGAAGTTCACAAATAAAAACTTGAGTCAAACAGATTTTCAGAACATACATTGCAATAAATGAAGCCAGTGTCTTAATTCCTTGATAGCTTGTACTCCAACAAGGTTTATAAGTAAACGTGGGACTTGACACAAGTCGAAGTAATAACACGGTGATTTGAGACTTGACGTAAGACTTGGCCTCAAAGGCTTGAAACTTGACTTGAGACTTGCCTTCATAGACTTGACACTTGCTTTCAAAGACTTGAGACTTTACTTGAGATTTGACTTGAAACTTGCCTTCATAGATTTGAGACTTTTCCTCAAATACTTGAGACTTGACTTGAGAATTGCCTTCAAAGACTTGAGACTTATCTTCAAATACTTGAGAATTGCCATCAAAGACTTGAGACTTGCCTTCAAACACATGAGACTTGCCTTCAAACACTTGAAACTTACCCTCAAATACTTGACACTTGCCTTAAAAGACTTGAGATTTATCCTCAAATACTTGAGACTTGACTTGAGAATTGCCATCAAAGACTTGAAACTTGCCTTCAAAGACTTTAGACTTGCCTTCAAAGACTTGAGACTTCCCTTCAAAGACGAGTCTTCCCTTCAAAGATTTGAGACTTACCCTCAAAGATTTGAGACTTGACTTGAGGCTTACCCTCAAAGTCTTGAGAATTACCCTCAAATACTTGAGACTTGCCTTCAAATACTTAAGACTTCCCTTTAAAGACTTGAGACTTACCTTCAAAGACTTGAGACTTACCTTCAAAGACTTTCGAGACTTGCCTTCAAAGACTTGAGACTTTCCTTCAAAGACTTGAGACTTACCCTCAAAGATTTGAGACTTGACTTGAGGCTTACCCTCAAAGTCTTGAGAATTGCCCTCAAATACTTGAGAATTGCCTTCAAATACTTGAGACTTCCCTTTAAAGACTTGAGACTTACCTTCAAAGACTTGAGACTTGCCTTCAAAGACTTGAGACTTGACTTGAGAGTTGGCTCAAGTGACTTGTTGACATATCTGCCATCAACTAATGCTAACAGAGAGAAGAACGTCCATATGTCTATCAGAGGTACGACACACTGTATGATGTAAAACCCTGTCTGCAGAGCACAAATCAGAGTTTATAGTCAGGTCGAGAATAAAGCTCAGAGGAGACAATTCTAATGCAAGTGCTCTTCCTCTCCACCATCCTTTCATGACTCTGCCCTCTTCAACTTCAGCTAATAAACCCTGCCCTTATCTACCTGAGGATAAACAACGACCGTATCTAAACATAGTCTTTCATTCATTCATAACACATTTAACATAGAGTAAATTTGAGGTTTCTTCATGATGATTATTTAAATGTTGAACGTGACGTCATTTACAGCATATACTGTTCAGAATGAGCATTATCTTCGACAACGTTTACATCAGTATGTTTCAGATCATGGAACTGAAGAGGACGACGCATGTTTGTTTTGCCAGGATTTAAAGTTTGCTGTTCATTGGAGTCTGCGGGCACGTTAGCAGATGGGCATGAAAGGGAGAAGGATTCTCAAGGGAAGGTGCAGGGGACGGGTCGATTTATTCCACAGCAGGTGCGCACACCTCAGTTCAACCTCCGTGGCGTTGTGTTTCACTGCGAACAGACGGTGAGAGGTTCAAAACACTGCTGGGTAAGAGTAGGACGCACAGGGAAAGCTCCGGTACGAAAGCAGCTCAGGTCAGACAGGTGTTTCACATGCCTTTCTGGTGTATCAGCTGGTGTCAATTTCAGAGGTGCAATAAACGAGAGAACCTGTGTGTGCACGACACAAGGTGCTTGTAGTAGAGTAGACATGTAGCACTCAGAATACTTCACTCAAAACGTGCATGAACAATGGGATTAAAAATTTATTGCCTACTGTCTTCACTATATTAGGCCAGAAATAAATGATCAATGATCATGCATAAGAAATACGTTTTGTAATCTTGGATATGTTGACAAAATTCGTTGGAGGAGGAGGAGGAGTCGGTGGATTATGATTATAAATGATTATAAATTTACAAAATCAAAACAGGGTTCACCTTTGACACCACATTTATTGGGTGTCATTGTATCGGATGATGCTGCAAACACATATTTGTGGATCTCAGATTTTATCTGAGATCCTCCATACAGGACTCATGCTATTTTGCGAATCGCGGCTTTCAGATGCAGCTTGATCACCTCCTGCAAAAAAACCCCCAAAAAAACCTATTGCATGTCATATACCTGTCTTACAGATTATACCAAGATTTATTCTGTCCTTCATTTTCAGTTTAAAATCAACTTTCACACTGTTTTCCAATGAAACTGCCGCATCAGGCATCCAGATAATGCAGGCGCTCTGAGCCAGAGGTCCAAAGTCCTCCGCAGATGACCGGAACGATGCTGAATTCACTATACTTAGTGCAGTGTTCATAAGTACTATTACCATGTACGATCCCCCAATGACTGAAACTGGCAGTGGGTCATGCGCATGAAAGCAAAAGGTGGGAAGGCGATCCTTTGAGTTGAAATCCTTACAGTTCCCTTTCTCTTTGCTCAACACGTCCCATATTTGCCCTTTACTGGATTAAAACATTTTTTGGATCAGATCATCAGTCGTAATATATTAATCGTCTCATCAAGATCCTGGATATTCGATTTTGTTGGTTCAGTATTGGCATTTGTCTGGGGGGTGGCAGGATGGCCTCGAGGTATGTACACTCACCCCTAAGCTGTGAAGCATGGGTTTGAATCCTGACCCAGCTATAAATTGTCATCCTTGTGTTTCATAGGCAGAGTGATTTATAAATGTGTGTGCTGTCCCTTAGATGGACGTTAAACTGGTGTTCTGTCTGCTGGCATTACTTGGTGGGCATTAAATATCCCACAGTGTCCTTTGCGAAGTAAAAGTGACCTATCGCCAGAACACTGAATAAATCCCAAATTTATGCCCTAACCTTAGTCGAATGTCAGGCCTGGCCCTATGGTTTGTGAAAGACTTGGGCCAAGCTACCTCAAGCTAACTCACCAATAACGTGGGAATAATTGTGGCCATTAAAGAGGAAGAAGAAGAAGTTATTAGCATTTGTCCCCATTTAGCTGCTGTTCTTGCAATTTCTTTTTTTCTTTTTGGCAAATATATCCTTAGCGACCAAATGTAGCCTGAAATATCAAATTAAGGGATATGAACCAACCAAAATCTTAATAAACAATTATTTGAATAGTTATTAAACTCTGTACTTTAAATTTGACCGATATCAAAATCATCAGTAAGTTAAACTAAGAACAGACCAACTCGACCTGCCCTATAATGTTAAGTACAATAGTACTTGTTAAAGTGCATACCTCCTGAATAGTTAACGTTTTGTATTTGGCATGACGTGTTCACAATACTCATCCACTGTACACTCACCCGTATGCATTTGCATGCTAAAAATGAGTTTTGGACCTAACTTTCCTTGAAAAAAAACCCCCCAAATCCTCCATACAGGTGAATTACTACATTCCAACAGGTTTGGGTTCTGAATCAATTTTGTTTCAAAAAAAAAAAGAAAAAGGGAATTTTTTTTTTAATGGTTGCTCATGCTATGGTTGTGAAAGGAGCTTTGGCCATGTCAAGAGTAAGACCTACTTTTTACTTTCCATGAATCTAGCTAACCAAACGTTCCCCAGGTTGTACGCTTGCAAACAAACCTACCTGGTAGGAGCCATCATGGTGGATTTTGTGATTGTCGGGTTCCGGTAGTACACACAGTGAGATGTACACATAGAGGGATACCATGCTAGGTTGGGTTAGCGGCGATAAAAACGACACCCCCTCACTGGCTTTGCTAGTGGGAAGGGTGACTATGATACCCTGCCAGGACTAAAAACACCTCACAATATGGTGGATGAGCTCCCTTCAGGAGCCAACAGCCGTCCAGTAAGGAGATGGTGTCTTCTATAAAGCACCCATCCAGATTGGACGGGTTTGTGGCAACCCAGGTAGCGGAGAGGGGTAGTGGAACCCTTGATGTGAGGCGGATGATCTAGTATTTAGCCAACAGCTACCATAAAACTACACCCGTGAGGGAAGAAGGTGGGTACACAGTGTCCTTGAAGCTGTGGAAGGCATGTTTTTCTTACAGCGGATGACACTGCAGTCCAATTCTTCCCCAACCACTTTTGTACCATTTTCATGGTATAAGTGGGCATTGATATTTGTTGTCGGTGCTTATTCGTTGTGGGGAGTGGGGGAATACAGGTTGATGGCGTTCGTTTTATCCATTTTAATTTTTTGGATGTCCAGGACATTAAAGTTATATAGTCCATATTGTGAGTTTAAAATGTCAATTATTTGACAGGCCACAGATACAAAAAAGACATACATATTGATTCTTTATTCAACATTCATAAATTTGAATAAATCCATGGCAATAAATGTTTTATAATGTGGCAAGCAGAGCTCACTTGTGCAATGGGGGTTTGGAGGGTGGGTGCGCATCCCCGAACCAATCAGCCTAAGGGCCAGCTCACTGTCATGTCAATCAAATAACCTACCAAAATTGCAGTAACACAAAGTGCATGCAGAAATTATTCACAAAACGTGGTTTAGCAAAATTCCTGACATGAAACAGACAAAAACTATAATGGCACTCGATAGAGGACATACCTCCACCAGGCTCAACAGTTTACGTTTTGTATCCCACTGTTAGGCCGGTTCTGCATTGGGACCTGAACCAAAATGTAATCGGCTTGTTCTTGTCACCTACTCAACTCATCCACCAAGTTTTATCATAATCCGTCCACAACAATTTCAAATATCGTGGATCTTCACCAAAATCTAATCAATATATCCTTGTCACACACCCAACCTGTCCACCAACTTTCGTCCGAATCCATCCATAACGCTATGAAATATCCTGCTCACAAATAGACAAACAAACAGACAGACAGACAAATAGAGGTGAATACATAACCTCCATTCACCCCTCCCCTCCTTCTGGGAAATTCACACAGTGCATGTGCAAAAGGCCTCATGAGCATTCATATGTGATTTTGAAAGTCCTGTATTGTGTAGTTACTTGTGAATTACAGTGATACATGCTTTCTCACTCTTCGCTGTTCTCCCCATTCCCTTATTATTTATTAAACACATTTATCACCATTATTTTATTGGTCTGATACATAGTTCATTAATTTGGCGTTATAACCACAGGGCCCCCCAAATGTAATTCGATGTAAATGTGTATTGTATCGTGCCGCTCTCGGTGGTGGTTGGTATTGCAATTTATCCCCTCTAATCCTGGGGGAATTAACTCACCTGTAATGATGGGTTCTTCACTATTCATCCAAACTGGACAACTCCATCTTACACGGTGGAACTGAGAACATCTTACCGGTACCATACCTACTTATTACTGTTCAAAATGTCTAAATAATCTACGTTAACACAAATGGTGTTTAGACCTTATCCAAATACTGCCCGGTACACTACCATCTGGAGTTTTAGAACACCCCCATTTTTCCAGTTTTTACTGAAATTTAAGCAGTTTAATGTT
>CM068956.1:26061490-26074509 GCA_035128595.1 Eptatretus atami | reverse complement strand
TGAAAACTCACACAGCTGCAGTACTACAGCTACCACATCATGGTGAGAGAGGGCAACCACATACTGCAGAAGCGATGACTCTTTCAGCAGTTTCTGGTCGATGTCTACTGCAAGATCGAGACAGAGCGACTGGGCTTTATCTGCTGGAGCAAAATAACTTGCTTGCTGATAACTACGACAACCTCTGTGACAGCCTCATGGCCAGCGATGGTGACCCTCGCAATGTTGGACAAAGGGTGCTCCTCCAAGAGACCCTCCTCCAAGAGACCCTCCTCGTCGTCCTCCCCAAGAGACCCACTGCATCTCTGCAGATAAGCTAGTCTTTCTACACTATGCACTAGCTGGGTCTACTAAAAGCGGGAAGCACGGCCTTGCCACGTTATCATAGGTGGCCATCGTCCCACAGGGATCCACGACAGCCTGAGCTGGACTCTCGTCGTCAATCTCTGGCTGATGCCGAGATTGAGTGGGTGTGCATGGACGTTGCAAACTATAACATCATCAACGTCTACAAGCCCCACCCTCGCGGATATCCCCATCGTCGTTACCCACGTTCCCCTCCCCAGTCTCTACGCTGGCGATTTTAATTGCCAGCATGTTGACTGGGGATATAACACCACTAGCAACGACGGAGAGTGTCTGGCTGCCTGGGCAGCAAACAACAACCTTGCCCTCCTTTACAATCCGAAGGGCGCAGCCAGTTTCCTCTCGCGATACTGGGGAACGGGGACGAACCCCGATCTGGCCTTCGCGAGTGCCGACCCTGACAGCCCACTACCTGACAGACGTGTGCTTGAGAAGTTCCCGCGGTCCAACATCGACCCTCGCTTATCACTGCTCCTAAGCTCGTGGCACCTGTGCCGAGCGCACCGGTGAAGCGATGGAACTTCAAAAGGCCGACTGGAATGCTACAGCCTCCTTACAAACAAATCCATCACGGTCTACCACCACCCGATACCATCAATATGGACGAGGCTTACCAGGACTTCTGCAACGCCATAACATCTGCGGCGAAGAAAGCAATCCCACGCGGCCGCCGAAACAACTATACGCCGTGCTGGATTCTGAGTGCGAGACCCTCTACTGCTCCTTCCTTTGTGCCCCACCAGGCACCGCTTCCAATGTAGCCGCCACCAATCTACTCGCGCGGCTCGACCAAAGGAAGCTTGAGCGGTGGACCGAAGCCATCAACACCATCGACTTCTCGCACTCCAGCCGCAAAGCATGGCGTATCATTAACAACCTCACTGGCCGGTCAGCACGCTCCCCTTGCCAGTGCCCCGTTTCTGCTAACGCCATTGCGACTCAGCTGCTGAAGAAGCGGGTGTACGAAGCGAGGGACGCAAGTCATCTCGACTTGTGGCCAAAGAGGTGTCTGACCTGGAGGGCAGAAACACCAGACGGTGAAAGTATCGCCGATGACTTCACCCCGGATGAGCTCGCCACCGCCTCCAACTACTGAAGCCACACAAGTCTCCGGGCCCCGATCACATCTGCCCGGAACTTATACTCCATGCTGGCTCTGCATTGAAGTCCTGGTTACACGAATTCCTCTCTTCCTGCTTGCGCCACCTCAAATCCAAAATCTGGAGAAGAGCCCAAGTAGTCGCGATTCCCAAGCCTCATAAGCCACCAGGGGACCCGAAGAGTTATCGCCCGATATCTCTCCTTTGTGTCCCCTTCAAAATCCTCGAGCGTCTTATCTTCGCCCCCGTCGAACCAATTATAGATCCGCTTCTCCCTCGGGAGCAAGCTGGTGTTTGGTGCAGGAAATCTACCGTAGATCAGGTCACTCTTATGACCCAAGACATTGAGGACTGCTTTGAGGCTAAAAAGAAGGCCGGTGCTGTGTTCCTTGATCTCACAGCCGCCTATGATACCGTATGGCACCCGCGCCTCACCTGCAAGCTGCTCCGCCTGCTCCTAGACAGGCACATGGTCCATATGATCATGGAGCTTGTCGACAACCGAAGCTTCACCCTCACCACCGGTAGCAGACAGTGAAGCAGGTTACGACGCCTTAAGAACGGCGTCCCACAGGGATCGGTCCTGGCCCCCTCCTCTTCAATATCTACACCCACGACCTGCCGAACACGGTCTCCGCAAAGTACGCTTATGCGGACGACCTGGCGATCGTATACCCGGCAAGGAAGTGGGAAACACTAGAGGGGACTCTGAGCCAGGACATGTCTACTTTATCGGCATACCTCCAGAAATGGAGATTGAAGCTCAGCGAAACCAAACACTGTCGGCAGCTTTAATTTGAACAACAGGGAAGCAAAACGTGAGCTAAACGTCAACATCGATGGAAACCCCCTATCCTTCTGCCCTGAGCCAAAATTATTGGGGTAACATTGGACAGGTCGCCCACTTACCACCGACACCTGGAGTCACTACGCAAGAAGCTAACATCCGCGCCGCGCTGCTAAGACGACTGGTGGGTTCCGGCTGGGGTGCGGGTGCTGTCACGTTACGTACAGCAGCCTTAGCCCTGGTCTACTCCACCGCCGAGTACTGTGCGCCTGTCTGGTGCCGCAGTGCTCATTCCCACCAGATCGACACCGCCATCAACGCGCCTTGCGTACTGTGACCGGATGCCTGCGTCCCACACCAACGAACAACCTTTCCATCCTTGCAAGCATCCAACCTGCTGAGCTTCGCCGCGAAGAAGCCACTCTATCTCTCACTCGCCGGGCACTGGAGCCAAATCATTTGCTCCATCTCAAGCTCTCTATTTCATCAAATGAGCAGCCCGGCGACTGAATTAGAGACACCCATTTGTGCCTGCCGCACAGTCGTTGCTGAAAAACGCCAACGACCTTAACATCAGTGCAGCCCACTGGGCGGATCACAACTGGAGCGCGGAATGGCGGACGAACTCTACCAGACTCCGCGCTTTCATTCCCGACGTCGGTTCCACATACCACCTGAATGCCCTTGCCAAGACTGGCTTGGGTACGACTAAACCATCTATGTACCGGCGTCGGACGATTCCGCTCAAATATGCACAGATGGGGTGTGGCACCTTCTGCGGCTTGTGAGTGTGGCGGAGGAACAAACCACAGACCATGTCATCCTTGGCTGTCCCATATACCGTGCCCCAAGCGGGCACACGGTCTGCGTGTTTTGGATGACGATACAACCCAATTGCTGCTCGACACCTGCCCCGACATATAGCCCGGGGGCACCGCCACAGCTCCGGGGTGGTAAAGGCATAGACCTCGGCCCCTGAGCGTGGCGAGAAGAAAGGGAATGAAACCAAGATCAAGCTCGAAACGAAGAAGAAGAGAGCTGTATGTGGCTGCTCTCGGACCGGCAGTGCAGTGTAGCTCAGCATCCTGGCACTCAATAGTCGGACACGCAATGTGGTCTACCCCGAGGCACTGGAGCACTGATGACGAACGTTGACTACGACAAAGAAATGTGAAATGTGTCCAAATTAAATGTGAATTATATTAAGCACAACAATTTACCCCTTTCTTATTCCTACTTTTTTCCCCGGGCAACACCGGGTACTCCAGCAAGTATATATATATATATATATATATAATATATATAATATATATATATATATATATAATATATTGTTGCGAATTCGCGCCCGCCGGCGTGCGAACGGCCACGTAACTCGAATCGCGGCACGTCGCCCACCGGACGGACAATTCTGTCGTGACCCTCGTGACTAACGCCGGGAGCTAGTCACGGGTGGGCCTTTCGACCTCACAACAATCGTGCCAATCGGCCACCCGCGTAGGATAGGGTTGTTCGCAAACTCGACCTACCTAAGTACCCACGCGGATGGTAAACCGGGCGATCGTACCTCGCCACAGGTCGACCTCGGACACGAGCCGCTTGGGCGGCCCGTTCCGTACTATCGGGATAACCGAGTGGTGTTATCGTCGACCTGGACGGTTCAGATTAATTACCGGATGTTGCACCCACTACGAACCCCTTACGTGATGCAAGATGGAGATTCAAATGGAGAAAAGACGAAGCGAAACGGGCACAGTTCAACAAGCAAGCATTTTATTCACAGACCAGCACGGAAGGCACGTATATACAGCCATACACAAAAAGCAAAGGCAAGAAGAAAACAGTTGACACCGACCTAACGCGTACACACGGCAACACTTACACAGTTTTACTTCACAGACGGCGCCAACACACATTTACACAAAAGCAAAACAAGGAAGCCACCTCACAGACAAGGAGGCAGACAGGCCCGTAGGCAAATGTGCGCGGGACCTAGAGGAGCGGCCAGGTCCGTGAGACCGGGGAGGTCTTACCCGTGTCCTCGTGACGCGTTGGCGGGCAAGCCGCAAATGGCCGCGCCGCTGTGCCCCGACTCCGTGCCCTTGGCGTGCTCGTTGGCACCACGTTTGGGGTGGGGGAGGAACGGGGCCCCCTTTTGCACTATCTCAGTGCGGGGGAAGGGGAAATTGTTGATGCCCTGGGGGAGGGGAGTGGCTGGCTGGCTTGGGTCCCGCGACGAGACGAGCGATCCCTCACACCGCAACCTCGTTGCGTCCTCCTTGCCTCGGACCCGAGCTTCCTTGCCCCGACCCGCCGCCTGCGGCTCCACCGCGCGCACTCCACCTCTTCCGGCTCAACTCTCAACGACGCTCTCAACACTCAACGCTCAACGCTCAACGCTCCAACTCACGCTTAGCTCCACCAGTTCCACACTCTCCTCGCGAGTCGCCTTCCGCTCGCACCTTTATAGCTCTCAGGCGGCGCCGACATGCAAATTCCCGGATCAGGACGCGATTGGAGGCGGGGCCACACCGCCCCCCCCCCCGGTCAGCCATTGGTCGGGTAAAAATGGGCGTGAACCTCCCCTGATCCTAAAATTTGCATAGACGGACCTAGACGGAATTCACCTACATGCGCCTGGAGGCGGGGCCAAGCCGCCTCGCGCTTGCCCATTGGACGGAGGAGAAGTGGGCGTGAAGCATTCCTGATCCGCGGATCGACGCGTTCGGCCTCCATGGCCGAACGGCTCCGGAACAGACGTTTGGTGTTGACTGGTGGTGTTTGGGAATGGCCGTAGAAGCGATGATGTGGGATGAAGTTGTGAAGGTAAAGGCGAAGGTGGTGGTGTTTGCGAATGGTTTGTAGAAGCGATGATGTGGTAGCGTAGGTGGTGGAGGTGCGTCGTTGTAGTGTGGTTGGCGTGTGGTGGGGATGGCGTGGTTGTTGAGATGCTGTTTGTTTGAAATAAAAGATAGAACAGAAAAATGGCTAACTCAAAGCGTCGCAGCCCGGATGATCACATAAATTCCCTCTATACAACGGGTTTGGGCTAACTACACATGTACCTATGGAGATATCTCACCTGAGGGCCCTTTAGGTGTAATGCGATTTCCACAGCCGTAACAATATATATATATATATATATATATATATATATATATATATATATATTATGTATATATACAGGGTGAGTCAAAAGTAGCACCCGATTTGTTTTTTCGGCTGTCAGATTCTTTCTGGGAAGTCATGTTGTTAGTAATTGTCTTGCAGATTATTAATTTTCGTAATTCATTTATTTTTGATTTTTTTTGCAGGTTATTGCTGCGAGTTTGGAAAGTTACTGAATTTGCACAAAATTGAACAATGAATTACCTTTCAATGAATCAACGCATTGCGGCCGTGAAACATTACTACAAATGTAATGAACAACAACGATGGCGGCACGCCGTTTGGCACAGGAATTCGATATTAACCCACCTCAGGGAAGAAACATACGATTGATTGTCGAGAAATTTGAAGCAACAGGGTCGGTAGCCACTGCAAAGAAGTCGGTCGTCCGAAAACGGCGAGTGTAGCTAAGGCTGAAGAAGCCATCAGAAGACGGAACAAAGTCCGCAAAAGTCAACTCGCCGTTTATCTGCAGAGTTGGAAGTGAGCCAATCATTTGTTATCCGTATCCTTCACCAGAAAAAATGGAAACCTTACATTCCACGCTTACTGCATGCCCTTCATGATGAGATGACGACCGCCGTCTTCAATTTTGCGAGGAGTTCTTTGCTAAACTTCACGAAGAGGACACAATGCTAGACAACATCTGGTGGTCAGATGAGGCATGTTTAGCTTAATGGCACAATTAACAGACACAATTGTGTACTGGGCTGCGAATAACCCAGAGTGACAGTTGAGAAGGAGGTAAATTTACCTGGAGTGACAGTTTGGGCAGCCATATCTCCATTAGGATAATTGGACCCTTTTTCTTGAGGGATCTGTCACTGCAGAAATGTACCTGGATATGCTGCAAATTCTTTTGGCCCAGGGTACAAGATCAGGACTGTTATTTCCAGCATGATGGAGCTCCACCTATTATGGACGTTATGTTCTTCAGTGGCTTGATGAAAAACTTTCCCAGAAAGTGGATCGGCCGCCGCGATCCGATCGAGTGGCCGGCACGCTCCCCAGACCTTACACCTCCAGATTTCTTTCTTTGGGGGTTCATGAAAGACCTTGTTTATCATGAAAAGCCTCGTACCATTCAGGAATTGAAGGCTCAAATCACTGCAAAGTTTGAGGAAATTGATATCGAATCTGCAGACGTGTGTGCCGCTCTGTGCTGATCGGCTGCAATTGTGCATCGATCACGAGGGAGGGCACTTTGAAATTTGCAAGTAAACAGCTTGGTACAGTTCCGTAATAATTTTTTCTTGAGTAAATGGTTAGATAAACATGTCATTCATTTATTTCTACCTCTTGTACACTGTAATACAAATGACAAACAAACAATCAACTGACAGAAATGGTTGCTACTTCTGACTCACCCTGTACATCTTCTTCTTCTTTTTCAGCTGCTCCCGTTAGGGGTCGCCACAGCGGATTATCCGTTATGATCCGCATAATGATTTGCACAGGTTTTACGCCGGATGCCCTTCCTGACGCAACCCTGGTCGCCTCTTCCGACACAGGGATCTGGTACACCTATTCTAACCGGGGTAGATACACCAGCCCAGTACACTGGTACTCACTTCACCGTCCTCGGAAGGATGACAGGCTGAGTCAACCCCCGCGGTGTATTAATTCAGTGCCCGACGGGCCTTTTGGATCCAAGCCGCTGCCCTAACCATTGGCCAACACCAGGCTGCGGTGACTCACCCTGTAACATATATACATATATATACAGGGGGCTGCAAAAGTAGGTATACAGTAAGGACTGTACTTTTATTCATTACTGTATACCTACTTTGCAGCCCCATATATATACGTATATATACATATTTAACTAATGTATCTATAAACTAATGCTGTATCGCTTTTTAAAAGTTATTTAAGTTTTAATAATGTTAAATCTTTAACTGATCTATTTTTTTATAAACTAATGCAGGTTTTAAAAGTATAATTTCCTTTTTTTTTTTAACTAATGCAGCTTCTTCACAAATGTATCGTTACGGCCAGGGGTTCAGGGCTCACCACGTGGGGAAGCACTTGAGTTTCTCTCAAACACTTGGTCCTGAGGCTGCCGACCACAGGTGTTCTTACACAGCCGTAGCCAGTTCACTTAGATTACCGGCCTGGTAGTGCTATGCTTCAATGTTTCCGCACATCCCTTTATATTGGCATGGCAACCTAACTAGAGGCCACACCCATGGCTCCACACGTGATCTTCTGCTGAGTAGAACAGATAGGTAGCACCGCTAACAGAGCAAATCAGGTGGAGTACAACTTCCCATCTCACAATATTTGTCCACTCTGTCGACCAATGAAGGAAAGGACAACCGAGACAGATTGGAAATAACAAGCAATTATTTATAACAAAGCGAGTACTGTGGGCAATAGAGTACTGATGGGAAATTACAAAGCGAGTACTGATGGGCAAGAAGCAAAAGGCACATATGAGCAGATTTAACTAACAATATTTTTAGAGACATGGCCATCATTCAATCAGGGAAGAAGAAGAAAACAAGAAGAACTTGAGACGAAAAGGAAAGAAAGTACGGAGAAAAGAGAAGTTGGTCAATTATTTTTTCCCTCACCTCACCAGCCCAACAGGGCTGCACTAGTCAAATATACTAGAGATGGGGAGGATGGGAAGGATGGGGAAGATGTGCAGTGAAGTGGCGACGCAATGGGATGCGCAACCGCATCTCTGAGGTGTCAAGACCGAGTAGGCAAGTCCTCTCTGGCATGTAAGATATGCGACGGCAAGCATCCATTCCCGTTTCTGCTGGGCCCCAGTGTCCATCAGCTCCCACGAACCGAACCGCATTCTGGGCTTTCAACACTGCCTCCTTCTTACAACGGGCCACCTCCCTCTCTTCACACACACTGCACACACCTCTGCCCCTCGCTGGATAAGCGTTTTGCATTGATGAGGATCAGCTCTCAGCTCTTCTTCCTCTCCTCTCACTCTGAGCTTTCTGCTCCTCTCAGGACAAGCTTTTAGGACAAGGACAAGCTCTGAGGCAACTCTGTCCCGTCTCTTGCACTCCTGTCCTCTTCCTCTTCATATGGCTTTCTCCCTGTATCGTCTCATGCAGCCTCTTCCTCATTGGGTCACATTCTGATGTGGGCGGGTCCACGATGCAGCTTGTGGAAAATGCCACTGTTTTTGAGGGAACCGCCATGAACATCCCCAGCTCTCTCTCTCATGCACGAAGGACACGGGAAGCGCCCCCAGTCCCTCCCACATGCAAACTTTCTCTGTGCGGGAAGAAAGAAGCTTTCTCTTCCCGCAGGCACAAATATCAAGTGTCGTGCTTTGTGCCATGAATGTGTGAAATAAGATAATGTGCGGATGGCGTTGCAGTGGAAAGGATGCAGACGGACTGAAGGTGCCCAATTAAGCAATGCGGGAATGGAGTGAAAACAGTGAGGGATGCAACCGGACCGAGGGACGAAGGGACAGCTGCAGGGTTGAATGTAAGACCGATGGAGTGAAGGAGGGATTGTCGAAATGAGGTATGGTGAAGGGGTTATTGGTGGATTGAGAAAGGCAGAGTGGGGAACGGACTATGGGTTAAGGAGGAAAGATAGAAAGTATCAGAGGTGGGGAGGAAGACATCACACGGAAAACACGAACTAACCTCAACGTATGCCACCTGAACAACCCTTAGATAAGGAGCCAAGGACTATCTACACATAAACTAATGAAATTACTCATCCTCGTGTTTCCTATGTGTCCATTTATGCTAACCTCTTGGGTTCGTTTCCAAAATCTTTATAACTATCTTTATAACTAAGACAACTTTTTAATGCATTTTAACTTTTTTTTACTAATGCAGATTTTTAACTAGTGTGTCTTTTTATCCAATATAGCTTTTTAACTAATGTATATATTTCAAGTAATACAGCTTTTCAAAGTAATTTAACTATTTAACTAATGTAGCTTTTTAACTAATATATCTTTATAAATTATATAGCTGTTAAAAGTGTTTTAACTTTTTTACTAAAGCAGATTTTTAAACTAATGTAGCTTTTAAATTAATGTTTCTTTTTATCCAATACACAGTAGCTTTTTAACTAATGTATCTTTATTAAGTAATGTAGCTTTGAAAAGTAATTTAACTATTTTACTAATGTAGCTTTTTAACTAATATATATTTATAAACAAATATAGCTGTTAAAAGTGTTTTAACTTTTTTTTTACTGAAGCAGATCTTTAAACTAATGTAGCTTTTAAAACTAATATATCTTTTTAAAGTAATTTTCTTTTTTACTAATGCATATTTTTACGAATGCAGCTTTTAAACTAATGTATCTTTTTAACTTCTGCCGCTTCTTAACATCATGTATCTATTTTAACGAAGGTAGCTTTTTAATCTCACATAGTTTTATAAATTACTAGACGACCCGTGAACCCGTTGGGTTCCCATTGTGACAGCGGTTGATGAAAAAATCATTTCAAGAAAGAAAAAAAAAGATAGTTTCAGCGAACTATACCGCTGAAGTTGTTTGCATTGATCAAATTCTCCGAAGAGTACTTCACTGAATCGGGAATTGATTTAAAAAAAATTTTCTTTGCCCGATTTGAACGAAACTTGAGACTGCACACCGCAGGGGAATGGTGAGTTAGGTGGCCCTAAAAAAAATTTGTGGCTGTCGTGTTCCATTTTGGCTGTATTTCGGAAACATACATACATACATACATACATACATACAAGATGAGAGTTTTAGTATACTAGTACGTGCCCGTACGTGCGTGGCCGTACATGCAAAAAAAAAAACATTCAAACCGCGAGCCAGAAACAACCACACAGGCTGTTCTTTCGCTCTCGCATGCCTGTACGTGCGTGGCCCGGTAGTTCGCATATCGCAGTTACGATTATTCGCAATTTAGTTTTAATGGCCAATTATTCAATTAGCACCAACGTATTGGCTTTTCGCAATGTCATTGCAAGTAAAAACACAAAGAGAAGAGAAGAGAAAAAGAAAGAAAAAAAACATTTAAAACAACCACACAGTCTGTTCCTTCGCTCTCGTAAACGACGACTGGATTTGGGCATTGTGTTTATCTATAAATGCGCATAAGAAATCGAGAAATTATTGAATACACGAAGTCATCACTTTCCGGAAGTCCGTACGTTGTAACCCGTAATGGGGAACGCGACTGAGGTTCTCTTCCCCATCGGCCACGCCCACGCAGCAACGTGTCTTGTCATTGGTTGGTAAATAAATGGCCTTAACTGGAAGCACTTGTCCGATTAATATCAAACCTTGAAAAGGCACATCCACAGGGCCACAGCAATATACCTGGCAAGTTTCAATTAGATCGGACCAGTGGTTGTCGAGAAACAGCGGTCACACACACACACACACACACACACACCACACACACACACACACACACACACACACACACACACACACAAAACAACACCACAACACACACCCACAACAACCAACACCAAACACACACCACACCACACACACACACCACACCTGGAATTATAGACAGATAAAGATTTCACCTTTTTAAGCAACTTTGTAACTTTTTTTAAAAGTAACTTTGGAACGAAAATTATTAGTTTTTTACTAATGTAGCATTTTAACTAATGCAAATTTTTAAGTAATGTATTTTTTTTAACCAATGTAGCTTTTATTCTGAAAGCACGAGATACCCTGCTACTTAAGCAGTGAACACATCACATATTTAGTTGCAGGCAGTTTTTCTTTGACTGTTGAAACCTTTGTCACATGTTGAGCTGGGCACGAAGACGTTCCTCCACTCCGACCACTAAATTGTTGTAACCGCAGGCTCTGGAAACATCTATTTGCCAATGGCTTTTGAAAGGCATCCATCGTAGGTTTGCTTACCTGCCTAACAATTTCTTCAACCTGAAGTGTTGCTGTCATGCAGACTGATGACTAGGATATCTAGCCTTCCAAATAGCATGTCACAAGCTGTCCCAAGGCACTCCCACATGGCGCCTGCTTTCACACATTTGTGATGCCTGCCCGTGGCACATATCTGTTCTTTGTCTTTGCCCAATCAATGGAAGATCCCTCGTGATCCGGCTGTGAATGGCAAGGTTTATTGTCTGCTTAAGGATGTAAAACATCTGCTCACAGTTGAGATAGTTAATGCCAACAGTGCATTGATTAAGGAAATTAATGCAGTGCAGACACAATCTATAGAGTATAGACTATCTGAACTTGAGCAGTGTTTTATTCGATTCTGCAGACAAAATCATGGCTCTGTTGTATGACTTTTTTTCTGATTAATGGAATTTTTATATGTTGTTCATCAAGTAGAACCTTTATAGTTTATACAATGCAACAAATGCATGGAGTTCGTGCTCAGATAAATTTATGAAATCATTATATTGATCTTCCTTTCTTTGACCAATTTAATTTCGTGCAACAATTTTAATCTTCAAAATAAGCAATGTCTCTGTCTCTATCTGTCTCTCACTCTGTCTCTGTCTCTCACTCTGTCTCTGTCTCTCACTCTGTCTCTGTCTCTCACTCTGTCTCTGTCTCTCACTCTGTCTCTGTCTCTCACTCTGTCTCTGTCTCTCACTCTGTCCTCTGTCTCACTCTGTCTTTGTCTCTCACTCTGTCTCTCGTTTATGCACTGCTAAGTTGTCATGAACCTGTGAACAAACGTCACATCTCAGTTGATGGCAACACATCGTTGCTTCTGATTCGGAATGCAGAGCATTGTTCACTTTGCACTCGGGAAAACGTCTTCTCAGCCGGGCTCCCCAAGCTCGTTGATTCCCGGTCTCTCTAATTGCTCTTCGCGTGTCTGCTTGCGTCCACTGGCGGGCAAGTTATCCAATTCATTATGGGACAACGGGTTTCGCGGTTCATGTGCCTTGAACTCGACGAGGCAAAAAGCTTACTCGTCACTTTTTCACGTTTCAAGAGCATTTAGAGCCAAACATTTATCTTTATCGTATAAAAAAAAACCAATTATCTTCTGTTGGAGCCAGTAAAACAAGTCCAGAATTGTTTTTGCTAGTGTACTCTCACCTTTGAAATGTCACGTGTATATGACTCCCTCGTCAATTTGTACTACTACTACTATGACTACTACTACTTCTTTAATTCCTTTTGTGGATCAGATAGGGGGAAGTTTTTGACCCAAGTCTTTTACGAACCAGCTGGCCAGGCCTGATGGTGGAGTAAAAATTGCACGAATTTTTTTAAACCAGCCATAACTTCCCGCATCTTCACAACAGATACTGTGGAATATTTTACACCCACTAATTAATGCCAGCAGATGGACAAAATTTCAGGGTGCTTTACATTCTCCTTAGTGATTGTGCACTCATTGATGCTATGCTCTGCCTATGAAGCACCACTCCACTAGTTTAAAGTCGGATCAGGAATTTAACCCAAACTATGCAGTTCAAAGGTTAGTGGCACACCTTTGCACCACCTGTCAAATTTAGTCACTTTGTAGTTGATGCTTGTGTTTTGTTTTACTGCAATGACTAAGACTCAAAGAAAGATTTATATAGAGCCTACATATACCCATAATGGACGTCGGCACGCATCATCAGGATGCTTTCAAATGAAATACAAACGGTGTAAACGGAATGGACAATACA
>CM068956.1:26039596-26058142 GCA_035128595.1 Eptatretus atami | reverse complement strand
CCACCAGATCGACACCGCCATCAACGGCGCCTTGCGTACTGTGACCGGATGCCTGCGTCCCACACCAACGAACAACCTTTCCATCCTTGCAAGCATCCAACCTGCTGAGCTTCGCCGCGAAGAAGCCACTCTATCTCTCACTCGCCGGGCACTGGAGCCAAAAGAGAGAGATTCTACGGATGTGAGACCTTGGCTCTGACCAGGGATCTGAGACAGAGACTTTAACTCCTTCAGTACCAGGTCTGCTTCGGAGAATCCTTGGTATCGCTGTCCGGACTTGTGTCATGGACGGGTTTGCTGAGAGAGACTCAAATGAGTTTTGTTACCTGTTATAGTCCATGGAGCGTGCGGCTGTGGCTGTATGGACATGTGGCTTCGTTTTTCCTGACGTGATCCTGCTTCACCACAGATTCTCCAGGGAGGAGCCTATGATGCGAGTGGTCGGAGGCCAATGGGCCGACCCACATGCCTCGTGGTTGCGCCGGTTGAATCAGATCTCAAGGAGATGGGGATGGGCGGAAAGTGGATGGCCACTGGAAGAACCAGCGGAAAGTGGACCGCAGTGACTCACTGCTCTGGTGCATGCTCCCATACCTGACCTGACCTTGCGTCCTGCTTGGCAATACACAGAAGAGTTACACCTCCAGTTACCATATTTACTATTGTCTACATTTCTTTTGCAGTTAGCAATGAGTCCAACTTTTCTCACACTTCTTGTACTTCTTCTCGTCACGCAATATTTCACTAGTAATTAATTTGTGTAAAACTGTTGTTTAATGTCTCAACAGTGCTCTCTGTATAGTTCATCATTTATATTGGTTACGTTTGAAGGAGGGGGTAGATATTATTGAAATACAGTGAGAAATGTCTTGAATTAGTCATGCTCCATGTTTTGGATAGTTTAAGGCCATTTTTATGTATTAAGTAGGGAAATGTTAGATTGCGCTTTAAGGATTGTCGCTGTTTAAATGTGCATCATAATGAAGGTGGTTGCGTTGTTCAATAAATAGTCAGGTGAAGGAATTGCATGTGAAGCCTTCTAGAACACCCTAGATGGGGCTTTCGGGTGGTGACCTGTGAAAGAAGAGTGGAGGAGGCCCTTGAGAGGGGCGATGTCGCAGAGAGCGAGGGGAGGAGTCGTTGGATAGTTCACGAGAGGGCGGGATGGTCGCGGGAAGGGGTCGGACAGGAAGGAAATCGCTCGCAGGGAGGAGTTGGGGTAATAGCCTCAGAGTGAGAGGGTTGCAGAGTTTGTTTGACAGCGAGTGTGAATTTTGCTTCACCTGAGGAGAAGTGTGCCTGCCTCATGCCTGCTCGTAACTATTCGTGACCTGTTTCATCTTGCTCGCTTGTTCCTTCGTCCGGTCCGTCCCTGATTCTTACTTGCTATTTTGTCACCTGCTCGCCTGTTTGTGCCCTGCCTCATCTATTTCATCGTCTGTTCGTGACTGCTCCGTCGATGCACACGCACGGGAGATATATAGGTCTTACCTGGTTTCTTGTTCCCTTTTCAATCTGTGTTGAGTCTTCTGTGTGGCACCTTTAGATTTCTTTATTTCTCTGTAAATAATTATCTGTTGTGATTCTGTTTCCCTTTTTTCTCGACTCAACCCTCCATTGGTGATCAAATTATTGCCCCCTGTTATTGTGGTGGAAAAATAAACCCATTAGATCGTGAGTTCAGGATCTGTGTGCTTCTTGTATTCGTGAACGTGAATCCACCATTGATTGTCGAAAAAAGGGAGTAAAAAGCCAGTTCGGTCCATATCATTCGCCAGTGCGATGTTTAATCGAGCTTGAACACGGCCAAATATCACTCTGTCCCTCGTGGCTTTCTATGCTATTTCTTCATCGTGCTTTATGGCTTTCCTCGCTTCAGCTCATTTTTTTGACCAGTACCTATGTATAATTTGGTTCTTGCCATTCCTAAGATACCAATTGATTCCCCCAACTAAGATACCAATTGATTCCCATGTCTCCCACTTTTGTTAGTATACTCTCCTGCAAAGTATCCCAGTCCACCTTTACCATCTGTTATTTCTGATATGTGAGAAATATGTTCCTTGTTGTCGTTCACTGGTTCGCCGCATCCTTCAATGTGATGCCAACTTGTCTGGTTATTTTTATACATCGTTGCCATATTCCCCTCTCTTGGGATGCTGTCTCTACCTGCATCCACTAATTCCTCAATGTAGTTTTGCTTTTATCCTTTGCTTGCAGACGTCCTGAACTGCTTTGTTTTCAATTTGTAATCAATTTTTCTACAATTTCTCTTTCCAAGACATGTGTTTCATAAACTTCTGGTTTTTGTTTGTTGAAATTTCTTTCATTCCCGCAATATGTTTACAAGTTTGAGTTTGAATCCATTTTTTGTTTTTTACACGCTATGTTTTCCAATTTCAGTATCCCAGCAGTTTCAGTAATCCACTTCATTTATTTTCCGACAATGCCTTCATCAATTACTTCACAGTCTATACCATCACTTTCCTTTCTGGGAACTGCCAAATCTATTTTGTGTTTTCACATGCATGTCGTCCATAACTTATTTAACGTTGAATTTATCATGTCAAATCTCTTTCCCTTTGTGCAAGTGCCCCTGCCCTTCTTTAGTTTGTTTTCCTAACTGTGCAACTAGCAAATGGTGGTCGTTGAAGATGTCACAGCACGGCCCAGGCAAAAATAGCTTTCCTTTCCTGTTATAATTATCTGTGACTACTGTAAGTATATGAGAGTACAACTCCCATGATACTGTAGTTCTAAGCTGTAGCATTTTGGCCAGGGGCCCCTCCTAACCCTGCACGTCTGTCCGGAGGACCTTCTCCACATTTCTCTTATCATGAAATTATCTCTCGGGGTTCTAAGTTCCTCCATCTGGTGATGTCCATGGTTTGCTTGCGCTAACGTGCGCGAGCGAAAAGCCTGGGTTAAACAATTGTGTTCACTTTGTCTGTCTGTCTGTCTGTCTACGGTCGCGTCAAGTTCTGATGATGAGGAACATCTGATTTTAATTGAATGTTATATTTTGAGCATGAAATGCGGAACACAACCTGCAGTTTAACAGCACTTTGGCTCTGATTTGGCAAAATGTGTGGAATCTGTGCATCCGATCACACCATGTGCAGCAGAGGAGTAAGGTAATATTTTTAGTCTGTTGCCTGTGTGCAGTACCAACAAAAATTTGAAAATCAAATTCCAACAGGAAACTTTACTGGTTTTTAGGGATGTCATATAAGGACACAAACAACAAGGGCACGAAACAACTAATTTAGCTGTTGAAATAAGGTGGTATAAACAAAGGCTGCATTCACCGGCGGTAAAAGTTCAATTTTTTTTTTTTCTGTAGCCTTTAAAAGCTTTAATTTTATTTCAATTGAACACTTCATCCTAGAACAGCCAAGAACAGAAATCGGCTTCTTGGGACATTCAAAAATATTACCTTTAGCAGTACGGTACTTGGAAAAATATTTATGCCATCTCATGCCCCCCGTGGTCAGAGTATGCTGTTGAGATTCAGCATTCAGACAAATATGCGTGGCGCTTCGTTTTGTAAAATGTGAATGGAAAACAGCGTTTTCTCCGACACAAAGCCCAGTTCGTTTAGTGGCATTCGCACTAACCTTCTTTATTATCATTTCGTAGACGGCAGTTTCCATGGTGCGTTCTATGCCTCAGAATTGGTCCTCTGCCCACCTTTTGGCAACTTAAATCTACGCATTAGATACAGAGTCATCAATGGTGGCGATGTTTCCTCTACAGCTTTTGTCTAATTTCATGTATAAAGGCATATTTTGGCTTCTTCACTGACGTCTTCTTAGAAACACGGAACATTAGATATTGGTCATTTGGGAGTGTTTGAGTAGAACCTCACTTTTATGATTCGTTCCCCTATTAGTTTACCGACTCTCTCAAATGACTTCTCCACTCCTTTATTTATGCAAGTCAACGACCCTCTGTGCAAACGATCTTCTCTGCATGAATATAAGTTTTTCCTCCAAATCTCCTATCTTCATCTGCCAAAAGCCTCAGTCGAAGATATATTCCAATTGTGTTCCTCTTCTATAACGCATGATTAGCCTTTTGTGATTCTTTCCTTGCTTCTCTTCATTGTTCTTTACATTCCAGTTCTGATCTTACAGATTTTTTATTTATTGGTTCAGAAGAATGCCTCTATCCTGGCAATACCTTCCTTTCGGCTTTTCAGTTTGTTTTGGTGTTCATTGAAGCAGTGAAGTGCCAAGACCTCTCTAAAATAAGGTTGAGATCGTAGAGAATTTAGGATAAAGCAAGTAACATAGTTATGTGCAGAGGATTCCTGTAAGAGTTTGAGTTCGGGAAAGACTTTGGGGTTTGATTGTATGAGGAGAGATTTGGTGGCTACAGATTGTAACAAAATTGACACCTTCAAAGGAGAAACTTACAGTCTACAGATAGGGTTGTCAGATTTCGATTCACCATAAGCGGATAGAAGGGGGGGGTTTGTATGGTCGGATAGTCTGAGGGTCCTAATTCCACATGATTCTCATGACGGTCCTAATTCCCAGATTTCTAATTCATATCAACTAACCCTAACCCTAACAGCCCCAGAAAATTTTTAACTTCGAGGAAGTCCATCTCCACATTGAGAGGTGAATAACCAGAATCCAGGCATGAAATACTATATATTTAGCAACATTCATATTTTCATTAAAACTTTTGCCTGCAAAATGATTTCCGGTTCCTGGTCCCTTGATTATTACCCCGAATTACTACTACACAAGCCAAAATGAAGGAAGTTCCCGATTTTGTTGGTTAAAATATACTGAATGACTTCAGTTTGCTATCGGCCTGCCTTTTCAAGCTGTCACACCATTGTTTAAGGTTATAAGATAAGGCAAGCGTTGGTGTAAGGTTATATCAAAACACACAGCACACACACACACACAGCACACACCACACACACACCACACACACAACACACACACACACACACAGTTTTGTGTCCTTGTTTAGGGACAACCATTATTTCAAAGAAGATGTCGGGATAATGGGTTTCACATGATCATGTCTCATGACCATCCGCTACCTTGTGTACATACTTTTTGGAGAACATCCCGACATCCTTTTGCATTTTTTTGAAATCAGGTATAAAACAAGAGGCTTGAAGTCGGACTAGCACCAGTCTAGGAGTAAACAAAGGTAGTTAAGAAAATAACTAGTAGGCCAAAAAAGAATATGAAAAGGAATATGGTAAAGATATTAAAACACATTATCAAGGCATTTTTTGCAGTAGCACAAGGGCAGGTTAATACAGTGTGGCCAATGATTTTGGATAGCCTCATTTTAAATTCTGAAAGTGTTTAGCAATAGGCTACCTCTTTTGATTTAAATTATTCCCACTACGAATACAACCTAAAGCCCTGTTAGCTTTAACCTACAGAATAATGGCTGGCCTGACGGCTTCTTCTTCTTCTGTTTGATGGCAGCACAAGGACAAGGCTGCGGGGTAGCATCTTGGCTGAGGGTGCAGCTTATGCTGCTTGATGCAATGCAATCTGCTGGTTCAGGAAGGAATTGGAATTTGTTCAGTGTGAAAGCAAAGCTACCAACTCTTCACGGAGGACACCATTGGTTCTTTAATGTCCACACAATGAATGCTGGAAGAAGGGACGCCCATTTAATTATTCATCCGAGGACGGCATACAACATTTGATGAATCACCCTGCCTGTGATACACAGGATGATAGTTTATAGCGGGTTGGGATTCTAACTGGGCAAGACGGCCCACTGCATGAAGTTCAAAAATGTCCCACTGCATGAAGTTCACAAATAAAACTTTGAGTCAAACAGATTTTCAGAACACTACATTGCCAATAAATGAAGCAGTGTCTTAATTCCTTGATAGCTTGTACTCCACAAGGTTTATAAGTAAACGTTGGACTTGAACACAAGTCGACAGTAATAACACGGTGATTTTGAGAATGACGTAGACTTGGCTCAAGGCTGAAACTATGACTTGAGACTTGCCTCAAGCTTGACACTTGCTTTTCAAGAGCTTGAGACTTACTTGAGATTTGACTTGAAACTTGCCTCTTCATTAGATTTAGACTTTTCCCTCAATACTGAACTTGACTTGAGAATGCTTCAAGACTTGAGACTTATCTTTCAAAATACTTGAGGAATTGCCATCAAAGCTTGGAGCTTTGCCTTCAACACATGAGACTTGCCTTCAAACACTGAAACTTCCCTCAAATACTTGACACTTGCCTTAAAAGACTTGAGATTAATCCTCAAATACTTGAGACTTGACTTTGAAGATATTGCCATCAAAGACTGAACTTGCCTTCAAAGACTTTAGATTGCCTTCAACTTGGAGACTTTCCCTTCAAGAGCGAGATCTTCCCTTCAAGAAATTAGACTTACCAGATTTGACTTTGACTTGAGGCTTCCCTCAAAGTCTTTGAGGATTCCCTCAAATCTTGAGACTTGCCTTCAAATACTTTTAAGACTTCCCTTTAAAGACTTGAGACTTACCTTCAAAGACTTGAGACCTTACCTTCAAAGACTTTCGAGAACTTGCCCTTCAAAGACTTGAGGACTTGCCTCAAAGACCTTGAGACTTACCCTCCAAAGATTTGGACTTGACTTGAGGCTTACCTTCAAAGTCTTGAGAATTTGGCCCTCAAATACTTGAGACTTGCCTTCAAATACTTGAGACTTCCTTTAAGACTTGAGACTTACCTTCAAAGACTTGAGACTTGCCTTCAAAGACTGAGACTGACTTGAAGAGTTGGCTCAGTGACTTGTTGACAATATCTGCCATCAACTAAGCTAACAGAGAGAAAACGTCCATATGTCTAATCAGAGGTACGACACACTGGTATGATGTTAAACCCTGTCGTGCAGAGCACAAATCAGAGTTTATAGTCAGTAGGTCGAGAATAAAGCTCAGAGAGACATTCTAATGCAAGTGCTCTTCCTCTCCACCATCCTTTCATGACTCTGCCCTTCTCAACTTCAGCTATTAAACCCTGCCTTATGCTTCACTGAGGATAAACAGCGACCGTATTAAACATAGTTCTTTCATTCATTCATAACACATTTAACATAGAGTAAATTTGAGGTTTCTCTATGAATGATTATTTAAATGTTAACGTGACGTTATTTACAAGCATATACTGTTCAGAAGAGCATTATCTTCGGACAACGTTTACTCAGTAATGTTTCAATCATGGAAGCTGAAGAGGACGACGCATGTTTTGTTTTGCCAGGAATTTAAAGTTTTGCTTGTTCATTGGAGTCTGCGGGCACGTTAGCAGAATGGGCATGAAAGGAGAAGGATTCTCAGGGAAGGTGCAGGGACGGTCGATTTAATTCCATACACAGGTGCGCACACTCAGTTCCAACCTCCGTGGCGTTGTGTTTCACTGCGAACAGACGGTGAGAGGTTTGCAAAACACTGCTGGTAAAGAGTAGGACGCACAGGGAAAGCTCCGCGTACGGAAAGCAGCTTCAGGTCAGACAGGTGTTTCACAATGCCTTTCTGGTGTATCAGCTGGTGTCAATTTTCAGTAGTACAATAAACGAGAGAACTGTGTGTGCACGACAGACAAGGTGCTTGTAGTAGAGTAGACATGTAGCACTCAGAATACTTCACTCAAAAACGTGCATGAACAATGGATTAAAATTTATTGGCCTACTGTTTTCACTAATATTAGGCCAGAAATAAATGATCAATGATCATGCATAAAGAAATACGTTTTTGTAATCTTGGATATGTTGACCAAATTCGTTGAGGAGGGAGGAGGAGTCGGTGGATTATGATTATATAATGATTATAAATTTACAAAATCAAAACAGGGTTCACCTTTGACTACCAGCATTTATTGGGTGTCATTGTATCGGTGATGCTGCAAACACATATTGTGGATCTTCAGAATTTTATCTGAGATTCCTCCATACAGGACTCATGCTATTTTGCGATCGCGGCTTTCAGATGGCAAGCTTGATCACCTCCTGCAAAAAACCCCCAAAAAACCTATTGCATGTCAATATACCTGTCTTACAGATAATACCAAGATTTTATTCTGTCCTTTCATTTTCAGTTAAAATCAACTTTCACAGCTGTTTTTTCCAATGAAAACTTGCCGCATCAGGCTCCAGATAATGGCAGGCGCTCTGGCCAGAGGTCGAAATCCCTCCGGCAGATGACCGGAACCGATGCTGAATTTCACTATACTTAGTGCAGTGTTCTATAGTACTATTAGCCATGTACGATCCCCCAATGACTGAACTTGGCAGTGGGTCATGCGCATGAAAGCAAAGGTGGGAAGGCGATGCCCTTTGAGTTGAAATCCTATACAGTTCCCCTTTCTCTTTTGCTCAACACGTCCCATATTTGCCTTTACTGGATTTAAACATTTTTTGGATCAGATCATCAGTCGAATATATAAATCGTCTCATCAAGATCCTGGATATTCGATTTTGTTGGTTTCATATTGATTTGTCTGGGGGGTGGCAGGATGCCTCGAGGTATGTACACTCAACCCCTAAGCTGTGAAGCATGGGTTTTTGAATCCTGACCAGCTATAAATTGTCATCCTTGTGATTTCATAGGCAAGAGTGATTTATAAAATGTGTGTGCTGTCCGCTTGATGGACGTTAAACTGGTGTTCTGTCTGCTGGCATTACTTGGTGGGCATTAGAATGTGATAAAGATCAAATTAATAGATATTTTATAAAATTTTACGGATATTTTAATAGAATTTTATGTATAAGCAGTGTATAAAAATTCCCATGTCCTATTGCGAAAGTAAAAGTGACCTTATCGCCAGAACACTGAATAAACCCAAATTTATGCGCCTAACCTTAGTCGAATGTCAGGCCTGGCCCTTGGTTTGTGAAAGGACTTGGGCCAAGCTACCTCAAGCTAATCTCACCATACGTGAGGAATACATTGTGGCGCATTAAAAGAGAAAGAAGAAGAAGTTATTATAGCATTTGTCCCCTTTAGCTGCTGTTCTTGGCAATTTCTTTTTTTCTTTTTGGGAAATATATCCTTAGCGACCCAAATGTACCTGAAATATCAAATAAGGGATATGAACCAACCAAAATTATAAACAATTATTTGGAAAGTTATAACTCTGCTACTTTATAATTGACCGATTATCAAAATGCATCATGTAAGTTAAACTAAGGAAGCAGACCAACTCGACCTGCCCTATTAACTGTTAAGTCACAATAGTACTTGGTTGAAGTGCATACATCCTGAATGTTAACGTTTTGTATTTTGGCATGACTGTTCACATACTCATCCACTGTACACTCACGAACGTATGCATTTGCATGCTTAAAAATGAGTTTTGGACCTAACTTCCTTAAAAAAAAAACCACCCCAAATCTCCATACAGGTGAATTACTACATTCCACAGGTTGGGTTCTGAATCAATTGTTCAAAAAAAAAAAGAAAAAGGGAATTTTTTTTTTTAATGGTTGCTCATGCTAGGTGGTGAAAGGAGCTTTGGCGCATGTCAAGAGTAAGACCTACTTTTTACTTTCCATGGAATCTATAGCTAACCAACTTCCCAAGGTTGTAGCTTGCAACAAACCTACCTGTGGTAGGAGCCAATCCATGGTGGATTTTGGTGGATTGTCGGGTTCCGGTAGTAACACACAGTGAGTATGTACAACATAGAGGGACTACCATGCTAGGTCTGGGGTTGTAGCGGCATAAAAACGACACCCCCTCACTGGCTTTGCTAGGTGGGAAGGGTGACTATGATACCGCTGCCGAGGACTAAAACACCTCCACAATCATGGTGGATGAGCTCGCCTTCAGGAGCCAACAGCCGTCCAGTAAGGAGATGGGTGTCTTCTATAAAGCACCCATCCAGATTGGACGGGTTTGTGGCGAACCCAGGCTGCGGAGAGGGGTAGTGAACCCTTGATGATGAGGCGGATGATCTAGTATTGTAGCCAACAGGCTACGATAGAAACTACACGCCGTGAGGGAAGAAGGTGGGTCACAGTGGTCCTTGAAGCTGTGGAGGCATGTTTTTCTTACAGCGGATAGACACTGCAGTCGCAATTCTTCCCAACCACTTTATGTACCATTTCATGTATTAAGTTGGGCATTGATATTTGTTGTCGGTGCTTATTCGTTGTGGGAGTGGGGAAATACAGGTTTGATGGCGTTCGTTTTATCCATTTTAATTTTTTTTGGATGTCCAGGACATTAAAGTTATATAGTCCATTTGTGAAGTTTAAAATGTCAATTATTTGACAGGCACAGATACAAAAAGACATACATATTGATTCTTTATTCAACATTTCATGAAATTTGAATAAATCCATGGCAATAATGTTTCTATAATGTGGCAAGCAGACTCAGCTTGTGCAAGTGGGGGTTTTGGAGGGTGGGTGCGCATCCCCGAACCAATGCAGCCTACAGGGCGCAGCTCACTGTCATGTCAATCAAATAACCTACCAAAATTGCAGTTACACAAAGTGCATGCAGAAATATTCACAAAACGTGGTTTAGCAAAATTTCCTGACATGAACAGACAAAAAACTATAATGGCACTCGATAGAGGGACATACGCTCCACCAGGCTCAACAGTTTACGGTTTTGTATTCGCACTGTTGAGGCCGGTTCTGCATTGGGACTGAACCAAAATGTAATGCGCTTGTTTCTTGTCACGCTACTCAAACTCACTCCACCAAGTTTATCATAATCCGTCGCACAACAATTTCAAATATCGTGATCTCAACAAAATCCTAATCAATATATCCTTGTCACACACCCAACCTGTCCACCACTTTCGTCCGAAAATCCATCCATAAGCTATGAAATATCCTGCTCACAAATAGACAAACAAACAGAAACAGGACAGGACAAATAGAGTGAATACATAACCTCCATTCACACCCTCCCCTCCTTCTGGGGCAAATTCACACAGTGATGTGCAAAAGGCCTCATGAGCATTCATATGTGATTTTTGAAGTCCTGTATTGTGTAGTACTTGTGAATTAACAGTGATACATGGGCTTTCTCACTCTTCGCTGTTTCTCACCCATTCTACCCTTATTATTATATTAAACAATTTATCACCATTATTTTTATTGGTCTGATAGCATAGTTCATTAATTGGCGTTATATAACCACAGGGCCCCCCAAATGTAATTCGATGTAAGTGTTATTGTATCGTGCCGGCTCTCGGTGGTGTTGGTATTGCAAATTTAATCCGCCTCTAATCCTGGGGAATTAACTCACCTGTAATGATGGGTCTTCACTATTCATCCAAACTGGAAAACTCCATCTTAACACGGTGGAACTGAGAACATTCTTACCGGTTACCATAACTACTTATTACTGTTCAAATGTCTAAATAATCTATCGTTAACAACAAATGGTGTTTTTTTTTAGACCGTTATCCAAATACTGCCGCTACACTTACCATTGGAGTTTTAGAAACACCCCATTTTTCCAGTTTTTACTGAAAATTTTAGGCAGTTTTAATGTTTCAATGTACTCCTGAAATTAAAGCAGAGTTAACAATAAACAATTCGCAGATAAAAAAGAAATCATTGGGATCGTTTTTGTTTGAACAAAAATTTAATAAAATATTTTGACTCATCCAAAGTAGCCACCTTTAGCAGAAAAAACAGCCGACATACTGCGTGGCATTCTTTCTACAATGAAATCAAATATTGTGTCGGAAAGTTCTTCCAACACTGTTGCAGAAGTTCCCACAAATGTGTTGCAAACTTGTAGGTTGCTTTTTGCTTTCGACCCTTCTGTCCAGTTCATCCAAACCAGCTCAATGGGGTTAAGTCTGGAGACTGTGCTGACCATTCCAATGATTTTGAAGACTTCGCCTCTTGTTCTTTTCTGCTAAGGTTAGTTCTGCATCGCCTGGAGGTATGTTTTGGGTCGTTATTGCTGCTGAAGGATGAACCCCTGACCAACTAGGTGTAAGACCAGAGGGTCTTTGCGTGGCACTGCAAAATGCGCTGGTGTGTAGCCCTTTTGGTTCAGGGTGGCCAGCCCTCTGTTTGTCAAGTCGCCGACCTGGTATCCAGCAAAAGAGCCCCAGATCATCACGTCTTCCTCTCCATGTTTGACAGTTGGTGCAACACCGAGGAACCATCCTTTTCGCTGACGTCGATGGCGTACAAAAACCCTGCGTGATGAACCGAAGATTCCAACTTTTGATTCCCTCGGTGTCCATAAGACTTTCTTCCAGTTTTCAGTAGTCCACTGGCGGTGCTTCATGACCCCCAGGCAAGCCCTCTTTTTCTTAATTTTGCCATTTGCAAATGGCTTCGCGACTGCCACATCGACCTGTCAAACCTGCAGCTCAAAGTCTTCTCTTCACAGTTGAAACTGAGACTATATATACTTTTGACCAGTGTATAAGCTGTGCTTGAAGCTGCTATCCTGTGAGCCATCTATTCATGCAAGCTGTTGACTCTCAGAAACTTGTCTTCTGATTGTGTTGTGGCTTTGTGTCTGGCATGACCTAATCCAGTCAGAGTTTCCTCCAGTTCCAAGTGCTTTTTGGTGGGTAGGAAACTGACTCACTGGGCCACCTTAGCTTGCCTTGCAATTTCTCCAAAGGAAAGACCAACATTTTAAGGGTTATAATGGTCTGTCTGTCCTCCTTGTTAATGTGCTCTTTTCCTGTCATTACGATAGCAATATACTACTTCCTGCAGTGCAATTATTGTTCCAAATAATGCTTCAGAGGGTGTAGCAAACACAGTTATATTCCAACAACTGGCTTTTATACAGACAGTAGGTTTGGTAACTAATGCAACAAGTGTGGGTACATGCCTGTAGGAATTGAGTTATTGCATTGCACTATCTATTCCTTGGCTTAATTAAGCCTTCGCATTTCCTGCAGAACAGCTAGCAGTTGCTAACCATTACTTGTTCCCTGAAATAAGGGCCTTTTTAAAAAACTCAACTCCGAAATTTACATTATTTTTATCAAGTTTTATGGTAACCTAAACCTTTCTTTTAACCTCCTGGCAGTTTACCGCTTGCTTTGTCACATTTCAGGTTAATTCACTGGACTGTGAACTGTTAAATTTCAGTAAAACTGAAAATGGGGCTGTTCTAAAACTTTTGAACGGAAGTGTACATCAAAAATGTAATCATGCTTTTCAAGTAAGGTTAGTCGGTTTAATGTCATTGCAGCTTTTTAAAACAAATGTAACTTTGTAACCAATTGAACTTTTATGAGTAATGTACGCATTTTTAAGCATGCACTTGCCAAAACTTAATAACTTTTGTTTTTTTTAGCTAATGCAGCTTCTTAAGCAATGCAAAAAAACCAATGTCTATTTTTAAACGTATTTCGATTATAAAACTTAGGCGACTTTTTAACTAATGTAAATTTTAAAAATAATCTTTATAAAAGTAATGCTACTTTCTTAAACTAAATTTTCATTTTTTTATAAGCTACACACTTTTTCCTTTAACTGATTTTGTTGTTTTTTTAACCTCTCCCAAAAAAGATTATGTCACATCGCAGCTTCTTAACAAAGGTGAGTATTTTTAAAGCTTGATGTAGCTTTTAAATAATGTCTTTATATATGGAATGCATTACTTATTAAACTAATATCATTTTTAATTTAACATAACTTAAAAAGTACTGCTTCTTGAGAAATATAACTTTTTTAACATTTGTATCTTTAAATATTTGTAGCTTTTGAGACGAATACTGTATATGTTGTATATCTTTTATCTTTTTTACATATTATATATATATAAGTAGTCGGTATGTTTGTTTTTGTTCTCTCATAGCTCGGAATTATGCATCACAGAGAAAAACTAAGGCATATCGGATCAGCACGTCTCAGAGGTACTACTACAGCACACCATAGATGTTTAAAAAAACCGAAAAAAAATTTGTCTCTTTTTTTTGGGCCGTTTCAATTTTCTTGCCGCATTGATTGATTTTCCGCATCGTGACTTTTGTTACTTCACAACCTGATCAAAAAAAATAGACAAAACAGAACCTGTGAATGGACAGACCAAGTGAAGTTTACAAAGTTTCCTGATCAAAATTGAACTTTCTAATTTTAGATGCCCCAAAAAAAGGAAGAGCTCCATTTGCGTCCAGCAGCTGCAGCAAAGCGAGAAACACACTAAGAGGACAACAGGAGACTGAACAGAGGAGTGAGATCCAAGGCTAAATAAAACAGGCACACGGCGGCAACAGCAGCAGCGACAAATGAAGACTGAAGAGCAGAGCATCAGCCGAAGGCTCATGAACCAGGTTCATCGGCAACAACAGCGGCGAGCAAATTAGACAAGGAAGGTGTGAATGCAAGACTTGAGGCAATGTGTCACCGCACTGCAGAAGCACGAGCACTGGCCCCGGGCACAAGAGCACAACAATTGCCCCCCAACAAAGGGTTTGGGGCATTCACGGTATGACCCGGCCTGACCCAAAAACTCATGCAGATCATCGGCCCGAATGGACCAAGTCTGCAACCCACTTGCTCTGCTTACAAGTTCAAGGGAGAGACCGAAGGGGTGTGCTGCAACGATGGAAGGTAGCGTCCTGGGACCCTCTAACTTTGCCCTTCCTACTTTGCTGAAGAACTTCTCTCAGGCGAAGTTCCCCTCGCAAGCACTTCCTTGACAACATTCGGACGTATAATGGCAGCTTTGCGATGACGGCTTCGAGCACAAGGAAGCTGAAGTCCAAGGGGCTGGAACCCGGCTTCCGGATCCAGGGTCAGTGTTCCACGCTATTGGCAAGGCTGCTCCCGCCTGAAGAGGGCCAGTCAAAGTTCCTCCAGGTCTCTTTCCTGGCCTCACACGCCAAGAGAGCATGGCTGCCAGGAAACCACGCGGCGTCAAACACATCCTTGAATGCTCACAAAGTGGTTTTCACGAGCATAAGCATCTGGTTCGCGTGAGCCTTTCCCCAAGAAAACCTTGCAAAGAGGAAATGTACTTGCAGAAGGAGGCGAAGGCTATCTTAAGAGTGCCAGATCATCATCAGAGAGAACAAGGGACCGCAAGGAGAGCACACACGTCCGCACAACGCCCCAGTCTGCACCATAAGTCACCATCCTAATGGACTAATGAGCCAACAGAACCAGAGATAATTTCTCCAAGACTTCGCAATGGGGGCATTAAAAAGGATCCAGCGAGCTGCATGCTCTTAATGATGCACTCCAGTAATCCCACATAGTGTTCCCATATGGAACAGATTGGCTACAGCTCCATCTGGTGGGCCAGGACTGCTAACTGGACCAGGATGGATGAAAACTCACACGCTGCATACTACAGCTACCACATCTTATGGTGAAGAGAGGGCAACCACATACTGTCAGAAGCGATGACTCTTTCAGGCCAGTTTCTGGTCGATGTCTACTGCAAGATCGAGACAGAGCGACTTGGTTTATCTGCCTGGAGCAAAATAACTGTTGGCTGATAACTACGACAACCCTCTGGACAGCCTCATGGCCAGCGATTGGTGACCCTCGCAATGTGGATCAAAGGGTGCCCTCCAAGGAGACCCTCCTCCAAGAGAACCCCCTCGTCGTCCCCTGCCAAGAGACCCACGCATTCTCTGCAGATAAGGCTAGTCTTTCTACAACTAATGCAACTTAGCACTGGTCTACTAAAAGCGGGAAGCACGCCTTGCCAGTTATCAGTAGGGGCCATCGTCCACAGGGATCCACGACAGGCCTGAGCTGGACTCTCGTCGGTCAATCTCTGGCTTGAAATGCCGAGGATTGAGTGGGTGTGCATGAGACGTTGCAAACTAATAACATCATGCAAACGTCTACAAGCCCCCACCCTCGCGGATATCCCCATGTCGTTACCACACTTTCCCCTCCCCAGTCTCTACGCTGGCGATTATTAAATTGGCCAGCATGTTGACTGGGGATATAACACCACTAGGCATACGACGGAGAGTGTCTGGCTGCTGGGCAGCAAACAACAACTTCCCTCCTTTACAATCCGAAGGGCGCAGCCAGTTTCCTCTCCGGAATACTGGGAACGGGACGAACCCCGATCTGGCCTTCCGCGAGTGCCGACCCTGACAGCCCAGCTACCTGACAGACGTGTGCTTGAGAAGTTCCCGCGAGCGGTCCAACATTCGACCTCGCTTATCACTGCTCCTAAGCTCGTGGCACGTGCCGGCGCCACCCGGCTGAAGCGATGGAACTGCAAGAAAGGCCGAGCTGGAATCGCTACAGCCTCCTTACAAACAAATCCATCAACGGGGTCTACGCACCACCCGATACCATCAATATGGACGAGCTTAGCCAGGACTTTCTGCAACGCCATAACATCTGCGGCGAAGAAAGCAATCCCACGCGGGATCGCCGAAACACTATACGCCGTGCTGGGATTCTGAGTGCAGACCCCTCTAACTGCTCCTTCTTTGTGCCCCCACCAGGCACCGCTTCGCAATGCTAGCCGCCACCAATCTACTCGCGCGGCTCGACAAAGGAACGCTTGGCGCGTGGACCGAAGCCATCACACCCATCGACTTCTTCGCACTCGCCGCAAAGCATGGCGTATCATTAACAACCTCAACTGGCCGTCAGCACGCTCCCTCCAGTGCCCGTTTCTGCTAACGCCATTGCGACTCAGCTGGCTGAAGAAGCGGGGTGTACGAAGCGAGGGACGCGCAAAGTTCATCTCGACTTGTGGCCAAGAGGTGTCTGACGCTGGAGGTCCAGAAACACCAGACGGTGAAAGTATCGCCAGGAGAGTGACTTCACCCGGAATTATTTGAGCTCGCCACGCCCTCCAACTAACTGAAGCCACACAAGTCTCCGGGCCCCGATCACATCTGCCGGAACTTATACTCGCTATGCTGGCTCTGCATTTGAAGTCCTGGTTAACAATTCCCTTCTCTTCCTGCTTGCGCCACCTCAAAAACGCCCAAAATTCTGGACGAAGTAGGCCCAAGTAGTCGCGATTCCCAACCTCATAAGCCACCAGCGGGACCCGAAGGTTTATCGCCGCGATATCTCTCCTTTGTTGTCCCCTTCAAATCCTTCGAGCGTCTTATCTTCGCCCCGTCAACCAATTATAGATGCCGCTTCCCTCGGGACAAGCAAGTGTGTTGGTGCAGGTGAAATCTAGCCGTAGATCAGGGTCACTCTTTGCCCCAAAGACATTGGAGGACTGCTTGAGGCTAAAAAGAAGCCGGTGCTGTGTTTCCTTGATCTCAGCAGCCGGCTAATGATACCGTATGGCACCGGCGGGCCATCACCTGCAAGCTGCTTCGCTGCTCCTGACAGGCACATGGTCCCATATGAATCTGGCTTGTCGACAACCGAAAAGCTTCACCCTCGACCACCAGTAGCGACAGTGGAAGCAGGTTACGACGCCTTAGAACGGCCGTCCCACAGGGATCGGTTCCTGGGCCCCCCTCCTCTTCTCAATATCTACACCCAGCGACCTGCCGACACGGTCTCGCGCAAAGTAAGCTTATGCGGACGACCTGGCGATCGTTACCGGCAAGGAAGTGGAAACACTAGAGGGGACTCTGAGCCGGACATGTCTACTTTTATTCGGCATAACCTCCAGAATGGAGATTGAAGCATCAGCGGAAACCAAAACGCTGTCGGCAGCTTTCAATTTGAACAACAGGGAAGCAAAACGTAGTAACGTCAACATTCGATGGATAACCCCCTATCCTTCTGCCCTGAGCCAAAATATATGGGTAACATTGGACAGCGTCGTCCACTTACCACCGACACCTGGAGTCACTACGCAAGAAGCTTAAATCCGCGCCGCGCTGCTAAGACGACTGGTAGGTTCCGGCTGGGGTGCGGGTGCTGTCACGTTAGTACAGCAGGCCTTAGCCCTGGTCTACTCCAGCCGCCGAGTACTGTGCGCCTGTCTGCGCTTGCCGCAGTGCTGCATTCCCACCAGATCGAACCCACGGCCATCAACGGCGCCTTGCGTACTGTGACCGGAATGCCTGCGTCCCACAACCAACGGAACCAACCTTTCCTCCTTGCAAGCATCCAACCTGTGAGCTTACGCCGCCGAAGAGCCACTCTATCTCTCCTCGCCGGGACTGGAGCCAAAATCATTTGCTCCATCTCAAAGTCTCTTAATTTCATCAAATGAGCAGCCCGCGGCGACTGAATTAGAGAACCCCATTTTGCCTTGCCCGCACGTCCGTTGCTGAAAACGCCAACGACCTTAACATCAGTGGCCAGCCCACTGGGCGGATCACAAACTGGAGGCGCGGAATGGCGGACGAACTCTACCAGACTTCCCCGCTTTCATTCCCGACGTCGGTTCCCCATACCACCTGATGCCCTTGCCAAGACTTGGATTGGGTACGACTAAACAACTCTATGCTACGGCGTCGGACGATTCCGCTCAATATGCACAGATGGGGTTGGCCACGCTTCTGCGGCTGTGAGTGTTGGCTGGGAACAAACCACAGACCATGTCTCCTTGCTTGTCCATTATACCGTGCCAAAGCGGGGCACACGTGTCTGCGTGTTTTGGATTTGACGATACAACCCAATTGCTGCTCGACACCTGCCCCGACATATAGCCCGGGGCAG
>CM068956.1:26023726-26039571 GCA_035128595.1 Eptatretus atami | reverse complement strand
GGGGCACCGCCACAGCTCCGGGGTGGTAAAAGGCATAGACCCTCGGCCCCTGAGCGTGGCGAGAAGAAAGGGAATGAAACCAAGATCAAGCTCGAAACGAAGAAGAAGAGAGCTGTATGTGGCTGCCTCTCGGACCGGCAGTGCAGTGTAGCTCAGCATCCTGGCACTCAATAGTCGGACACGCAATGTGGTCTACCCCGAGGCACTGGAGCACTGATGACGAACGTTGACTACGACAAAGAAATGTGAAATGTGTCCAAATTAAATGTGATATATATTAAGCACAACAATTTACCCCTTTCTTAGTTAGAACCTCACTTTTGATGATTCGTTCCCTATTAGTTTACGACTCTCTCAATGACTTCTCCACTGCTTTATTTTGCACAGTACAACGACTCCTCTGTGCAAACGATCTTCTCTGCATGAATATAAGTTTTTCTCCAAATCTCCTAATCTTATCTGCCAAAGCCTCAGTCGAGATATATCCAAATTGTAGTTCCATCTTCTTACGCATGATTAGCCTTTTGTGATTCTTCTTGCTTCTCTCATTGTTCTTTACATTCCAGGTTCTGATCTTACAGATTTTTATTTATTGGTTCAGAAGAATGCCTCTACCTGGCAATACCTTCCTTTCGCTTTCCAGTTTGTTTTGGTGTTCATTGAAGCAGTGAAGTGCCAAGACCTCATCTAAAATAAAGGTTGAGAAATGCGTAGAGAATTTAGGATAAGCAAATGTAACTAGTATGTGCAAGGATTCCTGTTAAAGGAGTTGTGAGTTCGGGAAAGACTGTTGGGGTTTGGATGTATGAGGAGAGATTTGGTGGCTACAGATTGTAACAAAATTGACAACCTTCAAAGGAGCAAACGTACAGTCTACAGATAGGGTTAGTCAGTATTTGCTGATTCACCATAAGCGGAAAGAAGGGAGGGGGTTTGTATGGCTCGTGTAGTCCTGAGGGTTCCTAATTCCACCATGATTTCTCATGAGGTCCTAATTCCCAGATTTCTAATTCATCAACTAACCCTAACCCTAACAGTCCCAGAAAATTTTAACTTCAAGGAAGTCCATGCTGCCTACATTGAGAGGTGAAATAACAGAATCCAGAGCATGAAATACTGATATTTTAGCAACTTCATATTTTCATTTAAAACTTTTCGCTGCAAAATTGATTTTCCGGTTCCTGGTCCCTTGATTGATTACCCCCGAATTACTACTACACAAGCCAAATGAAGGAAGTTTCCCGATTTTGTTGGTTGAATATACTGAATGACTTCAGTTTGCTGATCGCCTGCCTTTTCAGCTGTCACACATTGCTTTAAGGTTATAAGATAAGGCGAAGCTGGCTGTAAGGTTATAATCAAACACACACAGCACACACACACACACAGGCACACACCACACACAGCACACACACACACACACACACACACACACACACAAGTTTTGTGTCTTGTGTAGGACATACCATTATTCAAAGAAAGATGTCGGGAGTGGTTTCACATGATCATGTCTCTGACCATCCTACCTTGTGTACATTACTTTTTGGAGGAACATCCCGACATCCTTTTGCATTTTTTGAAATCAGGGTATAAAACAGAGGCTTGAAGTCGGACTAGCACCCAGTCTAGGAGTAAACAAAGGTAGTTAAGAAAATAACTAGTAAGGCCAAAAAGAATATGAAAAGGATATGGTAAAGATATTAAACACATTATCCAAGGCATTTTTTGCAGGTAGCACAAGGGCAGGTTAATACAGGTGTGGCCAATGATTTGGATAGCCTCATTAAATTCTGAAAGTGTTTAGCAATAAGGCTACCTCTTTTGATTTATAATTATTCCCCTACGAATACAACTAAAGCCCTGTGCTTTAACCTACAGAATAATGGCTGGCCTGACGCTTCTTCTTCTTCGTCGTTTGATGGCAGCACAAGGACAAGGCTGCGGGGGTAGCATCATTGGCTGAGGGTGCACTATGCTGCTGATGCAATGCAATCTGCTGGTTCAGGAAGGAATTTGGAATTTGTTCAGTGTGAAAAGCAACATGCTCACCAACTCTTCACGGAAGGACACCATTGGTATCTTTAATGTCCACCATGAATGCTGAAGAAGGGACGCCCATTAATTATTCATCCGAGGACGGCATACACATTTATGAAGTCACCCTGCCTGTGATACACAGGATGATAGTTATAGCGGGTTGGGATTCAACTTGGGCAAGACGGCCGCACTGCATGAAGTTGCAAAAATGTCGCACTGCATGAAGTTCACAAATAAAAACTTGAGTCAAACAGATTTTCCAGAAACTACATTGCCAATAAATGAAGCCAGTGTCTTAATTCCTTGATAGCTTGTACTCCACAAGGTTTATAAGTAAACGTTGGACTTGACACAAGTCGAAGTAATAAACACGGTGATTTGAGATGACGTAGCTTGGCTCAAGGCTTGAAATATGACTTGAGCTTGCCTCATAGCTTGACACTTGGCTTTCAAGAAGACTTGAGACTTTACTTGAGATTTGGACTTGAACTTGCCTCTTCATAGATTTAGACTTTTCCTCAAATACTTGAGACTTGACTTGAGAATGCTTCAAGACTTGAGACTTATCTTTCAAATACTTGAGGAATTGCCATCAAAGCTTGACTTGCCTTCACACATGAGACTTGCCTTCAAACACTTGAAACTTCCCTCAAATACTTGACACTTGCCTTAAAAGACTTGAGATTGAATCCTCAAATAACTTGAGACCTTGACTTGAGAATTGCCATCAAAGACTGAAACTTGCCTTCAAAGACTTTAGATTGCCTTCAGACTTGAGACTTTCCCTTCAGACGAGATCTTCTCGAATAACTTACCCTCAAAGATTTGAGGACTTGACTTGAGGCTTACCCTCAAAGTCTTGAGATTACCCTCAAATCTTGAGAACTTGCCTTCAAATACTTTAAGACTTCCCTTTAAAGACTTGAGGACTTACCTTCAAAGACTTGAGACCTTACTTCAAAAGACTTTCGAGAACTTGCCCATTCAAAGACTTGAGGCTTGCCTCAAAGACCTTGAGACTTACCCTCAAAAGATTTGGACTTGACTTGAGCTTACCTTCAAAGTCTTGAGATTTGGCCCTCAATACTTGAGACTTGCCTTCAAATACTTGAGACTTCCTTTAAAGACTTGAACTTACCTTCAAAGACTTGAGACTTGCCCTTCAAAAGACTGAGACTTGACTGAGAGTTGGCTCAGTGACTTTTTGACAATATCTGCCATTCAACTAATGCTAACAGAGAGAAGAACGTCCATATGTCTATCAGAGGTACGACACCACTGGTATGATGTTAAAACCCTGTCTGCAGAGCACAAATCAGAGTTTATATAGTCGGTCGAAGAATATATAGCTCAGAGAGAGACAATCTAATGCAAGTGCTCTTCCTCTTCCACCATCCTTTCATGACTCTGCCTCTCAACTTCAGCTATTAAACCCTGCCCTTATGCTTCACTGAGGATAAACACGACCGTATTTAAACATAGTCTTTCATTCATTCATAACACATTTAGACATAGAGTAAAAATTTGAGGTTTCTCTATGAATGATATTTAAATGTTAACGTGACGTATTTACAGCATATTACTGTTCAGAATGAGCATTATCGTTCGGAGCAACGTTTACTCATATGTTTCAATCATGGAACTGAAGAGGCGACGCATGTTTTGTTTTGCAGGATTTAAAGTTTTGCTGTTCATTGGAGTCTGCGCGGGCACGTTTAGCGAATGCATTGAAAGGAGAAGGATTCTCAGGGAAGGTGCAGGGGACGGGTCGATTTATTCCTACAGCAGGTGCTGCACACCTCAGTTTCCAACCTGCCGTGGTTGTGTTTCCACTGCGAACAGACGGTGAGAGGTTTGCAAGAACACTGCTGGTAAAGAGTAGGACGCACAGGGAAAGCCTCCGCGTACGAAGCAGCTTCAGGTTCAGACAGGTGTTTCACAATGCCTTTCTGGTGTATCAGCTGGTGTCAATTTTCAGTGAGGTACAATAAACGAGAGAACCTGTGTGTGCACGACTACAAGGTTGCTTGTAGTAGATAGACATGTAGCAACTCAGAATACCTTCACTCAAAACGTGCATTGAACAATGGATTAAAATGTATTGCCTACTGTCTTTCCACTATTTAGGCCAAAATAAATGATCAATGATCATGCATAAAGAAATACGTTTTTGTAATCTTGGATATGTTGACCAAATTCGTTGAGGAGGGAGGAGGAGTCGGTGGAATTATGATTAATAAATGATTATAAATTTTACAAAATCAAAACAGGGTTCACCTTTGGACACCACATTTATTGGGTGTCATTGTAATGCGGATGAATGCTGCAAACACATATTGTGGATCTTCAGATTTTATTCTGAGATCCTCCATACAGGACTCATGCTATTTTGCGATACGCGGCTTTCAGAATGGCAGCTTGATCACCTCCTGCAAAAAACGCCCCAAAAAACCTTTGCATGTCATATACCTGTCTTACAGATAATACCAGATTTTATTCTGTCCTTTCATTTCAGTTAAAATCAACTTCACCACTGTTTTTTCCAATGAAACTTGCCGCATCAGGCTCCAGATAATGCAGGCGCTCTGAGCGCAGAGGTCAAAGTCCTCCGCAGCATGACGGAACGATGCTGAATTTCACTATACTTAGTGCAGGTTCTATAGTACTATTAGCGCATGTACGATCCCCCAATGGACTGACTGGCCAGTGGGTCATGCGCATGAAGCAAAAGGTGGGAAGGCGATCCTTTGAGTTGAAATCCTATACAGTTCCCTTTCTCTTTTGCTCCAACACGTCCCATATTTGCCTTTACTGATTTAAAACATTTTTTGGATGCAGATCATCAGTCGTAATATATAAATCGTCTCATCAAGATCCTGGATATTCGATTTTGTGGTTTCAGTATTGATTTTGTCTGGGGGTGGCAGGATGCCTCGAGGTATGTACACTCACCCCTAAGCTGTGAAGCATGGGTTTTTGAATCCTGAGCCAGCTATAAATTGTCATCCTTTGATTTCATAGGCAAGAGTGATTTATAAAATGTGTGTGCTGGTCCCTTGATGGACGTTAAACTCGGTGTTCTGTCTGCTGGCATTACTTGGTGGCATTAAATGTGGATAAGATCAAATTAATATAGTATTATAATTATATCGGGATATTTTTTAAAAAATTTGATATACAAGTAGTTTAAATAAAATTTATCCTCATCTTTGCGAAAGTAAAAGTGACCTATCGCCAGAACACTGAATAAACCCAAATTTATGCCCTAACCTTAGTCGAATGTCAGGCCTGGCCCTATGGTTTGTGAAAGGACTTGGGCAAGCTCCTCAAGCTAATCTCACCATACGTGAGGAATAAATTGCTGGCGCATTAAAAGAGAAAGAAGAAGAAGTTATTAAGGCATTTGTCCCGCACTTTAGCTGCTGTTCTTGCAATTTCTTTTTTTCTTTTCTTGGGAAATATATCCTTAGCGACCCAAATGTACCTGAAATATTCAAATTAAGGGATATGAACCAACCAAATATCTATAAACAATTACTTTGAAAGTTATAATCTGCTACTTTATATTGACCGATATCAAAATGCATCATGTAAGTTAACTTAAGGAACAGACCAACTTCTGTACCTGCCCTATAACTGATTAAGTACAATAGTACTTGTTAAAGTGCATACTCCTGAATGTTAACTGTTTTGTATTTTGCATGACTTGTTCACAATACTCATCCACTGTACACTCACAGCGTATGCATTTGCATGCTAAAAATGAGTTTTGGACTAACTTCCTTGAAAAAAAAACCCCCCAAATCTCCAATACAGGTGAATTACTACAATTCAGACAGGTTTGGGTTCTAATCAATTTTGTTCAAAAAAAAAAAAGAAAAAGGGAAATTTTTTTTTTTTAATGGTTGCTCATGCTAGGTGTGTAAAGGAGCTTTGGCATGTCAAGAGTAAGACCTACTTTTTACTTTCCATGAATCTTAGCTAACGCAACTCCCAGTTGTACGCTTGCAACAAACCTACCGTGGATAGGAGCCATCCATGGTGGATTTTGGTGATTGGTCGGGTTCCGGTAGTAACACACAGTGAGTATGTACACATAGAGGGACTACCATGCTAGGTTGGGGTTTAGCGGCGATAAAAACGACAACCCCCTCACTGGCTTGCTAGGTGGGAAGAGGTGATATGATAGCCCTGCCGAGGACTAAAAACACCTTCCACAATCATGGTGGATGAGCTCGCTTCAGGAGCCAACAGCCGTCCCAGTAAGGAGATGGGTGTCTTCTATAAAGCACCCATCCAGATTGGACGGGTTTGTGGCGAACCCAGGTGCGGAGAGGGGTAGTGAACCCTTGATGATGAGGCGGATGATCTAGTATTTAGCCAACAGCTACATAGAAACTACACGCCGTGGAGGGAAGAAGGTGGTACACAGTGGTCCTTGAAGCTGTGGAACGGCATGTTTTCTTACGCGCGGATGCACTGCAGTCGCAATTCTTCCCAACCACTTTATGTACCATTTTCATGGTATAAGTGGGCATGATATTTGTTTGTCGGTGCTTATTCGTTGTGGGAGTGGGGAAATACAGGTTTGATGGGCGTTCGTTTTATCCATTTTAATTTTTTTGGATGTCCAGGACATTAAAGTTATATAGTCCATTTGTGAAGTTTAAAATGTAATTATTTGACAGGCACAGATACAAAAAGACATACATATTGATTCTTTATTCAACATTTCATGAAATTTGAATAAATCCATGGCATAATGTTTCTATAACTGTTGGCAAGCAGACTCAGTTGTGCAATGGGGGTTTGGAGGGTGGGTGGCGCATCCCCAACCAATCGCCCTAAGGGGCTGCAGCTCACTGTCATGTCAATCAAATAACCTACCAAAATTGCAGTACACAAAGTGCATGCAGAAATTATTCACCAAAACGTGGGTTTAGCAAAATTCCTGACCATGAACAGACAAAAACTATAATGGCACTCGATAGAGGGACATACCTCCACCAGGCTCAACAGTTTAGTTTTGTATCGACACTGTTTGGAGGCCGTTCTGCATTGGGACCTGAACCAAAATGTAATGCGCTTGTTTCTTGTCACCTACTCAAACTCACTCCACCAAGTTTATTCATAATCCGTCGCACAACAATTTCAAATATCGTGGATCTTCACCAAAATCTAATCAAATATATCCTTTGTCACACACCCAAACCTGTCCACCAACTTTCGTCCGAAATCCATCCATAACGCTATGAAATAATCCTGCTCACAAATAGACCAAACAACAGAAACAGGACAGACAAATAGAGGTGAATACATAACCTCACATTCACCCCTCCCCTCCTTCTGGGAATTCACACAGTGCGAGTGCAAAAGGGCCTCATGAGCATTCATATGTGATTTTGAAAGTCCTGTATTGTGTAGTTACTTGTGAATTAACAGTGATACATGGCTTCTCACTCTTCGCTGTTCTCAACCCATTCCGCTTATTATTATATTAAACAAATTTATCACCATTATTTTTATTGGTCTATACATAGTTCCATTAATTGGCGTTATTAACCACAGGAGCCCCCCAAATGTATTCGATGTAAAGTGTTATTGTATCGTGCCGGCTCTCGGTGGTGGTTGGTATTGCCAAATTTAATCCGCCTCTAATCCTGGGGGAATTACTCACCTGTAATGATGGGTTCTTTCACTATTCATTCCAAACTGGAAAACTCCATCTTAACACGTGGAACTGAGAACATTCTTACCGGTTACCATACACTCTTATTACTGTTCAAATGTCTAAATAATCCTTCGTTAACAAACAAATGGTGTTTTTTTTTTTTTAGACCTTATCCAAATACTGCCGCGTACACTTTACCATTGGAGTTTTAGAACACCCCCATTTTTCCATTTTTACTGAAAATTTAAGCAGTTTAATGTTTCAATGTACTCCTGAAATTAAAGCAGAGTAACCAAATAAACAATTCGCAGATAAAAAAGAAATCATGGATCGTTTTTGGTTGAACAAAATTTAATAAAATATTTTTTGACTCATCCAAAGTAGCCACTCTTTACAGAAAAAACAGCCGAACATACTCGTGGCATTCTTTCTACAATGGAAATCAAATATTGTGTCGGAAAGTTCTTCCAAACTGTTGCAGAAGTTCCCACAAATTGGTGTTGCACTTGTAAGGTTGCCTTTGCTTTCCACCCTTCTGTCCAGTTCATCCAAACCAGCTCAATGGGGTTTAAGTCTGGAGACTGTGCTGACCATTCCAATGATTTTGAAGACTTCCCTCTTGTTCTTTTCTGCTAAGGTTAGTTCTGCATCGCCTGGAGGTATGTTGGGTCTTATTCTTGCTGAAGGATGAACCCCTGACCAACTAGGTGTAGACCAGAGGGTCTTGCGTGGCACTGCAAAATCGGGCATGGTGTGTAAGCCCTTTTGGTTTCAGGGGTGGGCCAGCCCCTCTGTTGCAAGTCGCCGACCCTGGTATCAGCAAAAGAGCCCCAGATCATCACGTTCCTCCTCCATGTTTGACAGTTGGTGCACACACCGAGGAACCATCCTTTCGCTGAACGTCGATGGCGTACAAAAAACCTGCGTGATGAACCGAAGATTCAACTTTTGATTTGCCCTCGGTGTCCATAAGACTTTCTTCCAGTTTTTCAGTAGTCCACTGGCCGGTGCTTCATGACCCCCAGGCAAGCCCTCTTTTTCTTATTTTGCCATTTGCAAATGGCTTTCCGACTGCCACTCGACCTGTCAAAACCTGAGCTCAAAAGTCCTTCTCTTCACAGTTGAAACATAGAGATTATATACTTGACCAGTGTTAAGCTGTGCTTGAAGCTGCTATCCTGTGAGCCATCTATCATGCAAGCTGTTGACTCTCAGAAACTTGTCTTCTGATTGTGTTGTGGCTTTGTGTCTGGCATGACCTAATCCAGTCAGAGTTTCCTCCAGTTCCAAGTGCCTTTTGGTGGGTAGGAAACTGACTCACTGGGCCACCTTTAGCTTGCTTTGCAATTTCTCCAAAGGAAAGACCAACACTTTTAAGGGTTATAATGGTCTGTCTGTCCTTCGCTTGTTAATTGTCCTTTTCCTCGTTCATTCGATAGCAATATACTACTTCCTGCAGTGCAATTATTGTTCCAAATAAATGCTTCAGAGGGTGTAGCAAACACAGTTATTCCAACAACTGGCTTTTATACAGACAGTAGGGTTATGTAACTAATGCACAAAGTGTGTGGTACAGCGTGTGAAGGAATTGAGTTTTGCATCACATCTCTCCATTAGGCCTTAAATAGCACTTCCATTGTCATGAAACCCAGTGCATTGCTAACCCATTACATTGTTCCCTGAAAAGGGCCTTTTTTTACAAAAAAAAAACTAACTCCGAAATTTACATTATTTTTTCAAGTTTTATGGTAAACCTAAGAAGCCTTTTTCCTTTTAAACCTCTGGCAGTTTACCGCTTAGCTTTTGTCACATTTCAGGTTAATTCACTGGACTGTGAACTGCTTAAATTTCAAGCTAAAAACTGAAAAATGGGGCTGTTCTAAAACTTTTGAACGGAAGTGTACATCAAAAATGTAAGTCATGCTTTCAAGTAAGGTAGTCGGTTTAATGTCATTGCAGCTTTTTAAAACAAATGTAACTTTGTAACCATTGACTTTTGAGAATGTAGCTTTTAAAGGCAATGCACTTGCAAAACTTAATAACTTTTGTTTTTTTTACTAATGCAGACTTCTTAAGCATGCAACAAAAACCAATGTCTATTTTTAATACGTATTTCATTATAAAACTTAGGCGTACTTTTTTAACTAATGTAAATTTAAAATAATCTATTTATAAAAGTAATGCTACTTCTTAAACTAAATTTTCATTTTTTTAAGCACAACAGCTTTTTCCTTTAAACTGATTTTGTTGTTTTTTTAACCTTCTCCCAAAAAAGATATGTCACATCGCAGCTTCTTAACAAAGGTGATGTACTTTTTAAAGCTTGATGTAGCTTTTAAATAATGTCTTTATATATGGAATGTACTTATTAAACTAATATCATTTTTAATTAACATAACTTAAAAAGTACTGCTTCTTGAGAAATATAACTTTTTAACATTTGTATCTTTAAATTTTGTAGCTTTTGAGACGAATACTGTATATGTTGTATATCTTTTATCTTTTTTACATATATATATTATATAAGTTAGTCGTGTATGTTTGTTTTGTTCTCTCATAAGCTCGGAATATGCCATCACAGAGAAAAACTAAGGCATATCGCGGAATCAGCACGTCTCAGAGGTATACTACGCACACCATAGATGTTAAAAAAACCCGAAAAACAATTTGCTCTTTTTTTTGGCCGTTTCAATTTTCTCTGCCCGCAATGATTGATTTTCCGCATCGTGACTTTTTTTATTCACAACCTTGATCAAAAAAAATAGACAAAGACAGAACCTTGTGAATGGACAGACCAGTGAAGTTTACAAAGTTTCTGATCAAAATTTGACTTTCTTATTTAGATGCCCAAAAAAAGAAGAGCTCCATTGCGTCCAAGGCAGCTGGCAGCAAGCGAGAAACACACCTAAGAGACAACAGGAGACTGAAAGGGAGTGAGGATCCAGGCTAAAATAAACAGGCACACGCGGCAACAGCTAGCAGCGACAAAATGAGACTGAAGACAGAGCATCAGCCAAGGCTCAATGAACCAGGTTTCATCGGCAACAACAGCGGCGAGCAAATTAGAACAAGGAAGGTGTGATGCAGAACTTGAGGCAATGTGTCACCTGCACTGCAGAAAGCACGAGCACTGGCCCGGGCACAAGAGCACAACAATGCCCCCCCAAAACAAAGGGGTTTGGGGGCATTCAATCGTATGACCCGGCCTGACCCAAACAACTCATGCAGATCATCGGCCGAATGGACCAAGTCTGCACCCACTTGCTCTGCTTACAAGTTCAAGGGAGAGACCGAAGGGGTGGCTTGCAACGATGGAAGGTGCGTCCTGGGACCCTCTAACTTGCCCTTCCTACTTGGCTGAAAGAACTTCTCTCAGCGAAGTTCCCCTCAGCAAGCCTTCCTTGACAACATCCGGACGTATTAATGGCAGCTTTGCGATGACGAGCTTCGAGCACAAGGAAGCTGAAGTGCCAGGGGCTGGACCGAGCTTCCGGATCCAGGGTCAAGTGTTCCACGCATTGGCAAGCTTGCTCCCGCCTGAAGAGGGCGCAGCAAAGTTCCTCAGGTCTACTTCCCTGGCCTCACACCCAAGGAGCGGCTGCCAGGAAACCACAGCGGCGTCAAACACATCCTTGATGCTCACAAAGTGTTTTCACGAGCATAAGCATCTGGTCGCGTGAGACTCCAAGAAACCCCCTGCAAAGAAAGGAAAAATGTTACTTGCAGAAGGGAGAAGGGCTAACTCTAAGAGTGCCAGACATCATCAGAGAGAACAAGGGACCGCAAAGGAGAGCACACCAGTAACCGCACAAACGCCCCAGTCTGCACCATAAGTCACCATCCTAATGGACTAATGAGCCAACAGAACCTCAGAGATAATTTCTCCAAGACTTCGCAATGGGGCACTTAAAAAGGATCAGCGAGCTGCATGCATCTTAATGATGGCACTCCCAGTATCCCACATAGTGTTCGCCCATATGGAACAGATTGGCTACAGCATCCATCTGGTGGGCCCAGGACTGCTAACTGGACAGGATGGATGAAAACTCACACAGCTGCATACTACAGCTACCACATCTATGGTGAAGAGAGGGCAACCACATACTGTCAGAAGCGATGACTCTTTCAGGCCAGTTTCTGGTCGATGTCTACTGCAAGATCGAGACAGAGCGACTTGGCTTTATCTGCCTGGAGCAAAATAACTTGTTGCTGATAACTACGACAACCTCTGCTGTGACAGCCTCATGGCCAGCGATGGTGACCCTCGCAATGTGTGGATCAAAGGGTGCCCTCAAGGACCCTCCTCCAAGAGAACCCGCCTCGTCGTCCTCCTCCAAGAGACCCACTGCATCTCTGCAGATAAGCTAGTCTTTCTACAACTAATGCACTTAGCCTTGGGTCTACTAAAAGCGGGAAGCACGGCCTTGCCACGTTATCAGAGGGGCCATCGTCCACAGGGATCCACGACAGGCCTGAGCTGGACTCTCTCGGTCAATCTCTGGCTGAATGCCCGAGGATTGAGTGGGTGTGGCATGGACGTTGCAAACTAATAACATCATGCAAACGTCTACAAGCCCCCACCCTCGCGGATATCCCCATCGTCGTTACCGCACTTTCCCCTCCCCAGGTCTCACGCTGGCGATTTTAATTGGCCAGCATGTTGACTGGGGATATAACACCACTAGCAACGACGGAGGTGTCTGGCTGCCCTGGCAGCAAACAACAACCTTCCCTCCTTTACAATCCGAAGGGCGCAGCCAGGTTTCCTCTCCGGATACTGCGGAACGGGACGAACCCCGATCTGGCCTTCCGCGAAGTGCCGACCCTGACAGCCCAGCTACCTGACAGACGTGTGCTTGTAGAAGTTCCGCGCAGCGGTCCCAACATTCGACCGCTCGCTTATCACTGCTCCTAAGCTCGTGGCACGTGCGGCGCACCGGTGAAGCGAGTGGACTTGCAGAAAGGCCGACTGGAATCGGCTACAGCCTCCTTACAAACAAATCCATCAACGGGTCTACAGCACCACCCGATACCATCAATATGACGAGCTTAGCCAGGACTTTCTGCAACGCCATAACATCTGCGGCGAAGAAAGCAATTTCCCAGCGGGGACGCCGAAACACTATAACGCCGTGCTGGGATTCTGAGTGCAGACCCTCTTAACTGCTCCTTCCTTTGTGGCCCCCACCGGCACCGCTTCCAATGTAGCCGCCACCAATCTACTCGCGCGGCTCGACCAAAGGAACGCTTGGCGCGTGGACGAAGCCATCACACCCAATCGACTTTTCGCACTCAGCCGCAAAGCATGGACGTATCATTAACAAACCTCAACTGGCCGTCAGCACGCTCCCTCCAGTGCCCCGGTTCTGCTAACCGCCATTGCGACTCAGCTGGCTGAAGAAGGCGGGGTGTACGAAGCGAGGGACCGCAAAGTTCATCTCGACTTGTGGCCAAGAGGTGTCTACGCTGGAGGTCGCAGAAACACCAGACGGTGAAAGTATCCGCCGGGGAGATGACTTCACCCGTGAATTATTTTTGAGCTCGCCACCGCCCTCCAACTAACTGAAGCCACACAATGTCTCCGGGCCCCGATCACATACTGCCGGAACTTATATCGCATGCTGGCTCTGCATTGAAGTCCTGGTTAAACAATTCCTCTCTTCCTGCTTGCGCCACCTCAAAATCGCCCAAAATTCTGAGAAGAGGCCCAAGTAGTCGCGATTCCCAACCTCATAAGCACCAGGGGACCGCGAAGGTTTATCGCCGCGATATCTTCCTTTGTTGTCCCCTTCAATCCTTGCGAGCGTCTTATCTTCGCCCCGTCAACCAATTATAGATGCCGCTTCACCCTCGGGACAAGCAAGTGGTGTTGGTGGCAGGGAAATCTAGCCGTAGATCAGGGTCACTCTTATGCCCAAAGACATTGAGGACTGCCTTGAGGGCTAAAAAGAAGCCGGTGCTTGTGTTCCTTATCTCAGCAGCCGCTATGATACCGTATGGCACGCCGCGGCCATCACCTGCCAAGCTGCTTCCGCTGCTCCTAGACAGGCACATGTCCCATATGATCTGGAGCTTGTCGACACCGAAAGCTGTCACCCTCGCCACCAGTAGCGACAGTAGCAGGTTACGACGCCTTAAGAACGGCCGTCCCACAGGGATCGGTTCCTGGCCCCTCCTCCTCTTCCAATATCTACACCACGACCTGCCGAACACGGTCTCCGCAAAGTAGCTTATGCGACGACCTGGCGATCGTTACCCGGCAAGGAAGTGGAAACACTAGAGGGAACTCTGAGCCTGGACATGTCTACTTTACTTCGCATAACCTCCAGAATGGAGATTGAAGCATCAGCGTAAACCAAAACGACTGTCGGCAGGGCTTTCAATTTGAACAACAGGGAAGCAAAACGTGAGCTAAAGCGTCAACATCGATGGAAACCCCCTATCCTTCTGCCCTGAGCCAAAATATATGGGTAACATTGGACAGCGTCGCCACTTACCACCGACACCTGGAAGTCACTACGCAAGAAGCTAAATCCGCGCCGCGGCTGCTAAGACGACTGGTAGGTTCCGGCTTGGGGTGCGGTGCTGTCACGTTAGTACAGCAGGCCTTAGCCCTGGTCTACTCCAGCCGCCGAGTACTTGTGCGCCTGTCTGCGCTGCCGCAGTGCTGCATTCCCACCAGATCGAACCACGCCATCAACGGCGCCTTGCGTACTGTGACCGGATGCCTGCGTCCGCACAACCAACGGAACAACCTTTCCGTCCTTGCAAGCATCCAACCTGTGAGCTTCGCCGCGAAGAGCCACGTCTATCTCTCCTGCGGGCACTGGAGCCAAATCATTTGCTCCATCTCAAAGCTCTTATTTCATCAAATGAGCAGCCCGCGGCGACTGAATTAAGAGACACCCCTTTGTGCCTGCCCGCACAGTCCGTTGTGAAAAACGCCCAACGACCTTAACATCAGTGCAGCCACTGGGCGGATCACAAACTGGAGGCGCGGAATGGCGGACGAACTCTACCAGACTTCCGCCGCTTTCATTCCCGACCGTCGGTTCCCATACCACCTGATGCCCTTGCAAGACTTGGCATTGGGTACGACTAAACAACTCTAGTGTACGGCGTCGGACGATTCCGCTCAAATATGCACAGATGGGTGTTGGCCACCTTCTGCGGCTGTGAGTGTTGCTGGAGGAACCAAACCAACAGACCATGTCTCCTTGGCTGTCCATATACCGTGCCACAGCGGGGCACACGTGTCTGCCGTGTTTTGGATTTGACGATACAACCCAATTGCTGCTCGACAACCTGCCCGGACATATAGCCCGGGGGCAGCCGCCACAGCTCCGGGGTGGTAAAAGGCAAGACCCCTCGGCCCCTGAGCGTGGCGAGAAGAAAGGGAATGAAACCAAGATCAACGCTTCGAACGAAGAAGAAGAGAGCTGTATGTGGCTTGGCCTCTCGGACCGGCGTGCAGTGGTAGCTCAGCATCCTGGCCAACAATCAATAGTCGGACACGCAATGTGGTCTACCCCGCGGCACGAGCACTGATGACGAACGTTGACTACGACAAAGAAATGTAAATGTGTCCAAATTAGAATGTGATATATATTAAGCACAACAATTTACCCCTTTCTTATCTACTTTTTCTCCCCGGGCAACACCGGTACTCCCAGCAAGTAAGTATATATATATATATATATATTATATATATATATATATATAATATATATATATATATATATATATATATTGTTGCGAATTCGGCGCCCGGCGCGTGGCGGAACGCCACGTAACTCGAATCGCGGCACGTCGGCCCACGGACGGACAATTTGTCGTGACCCTCTGCTAACGCGGGAGCTAGTCACGGGTGGGCCTTTCGACCTCACCACAATCGTGCCATCGGCCACCCGCGTAGGATAGGGTGTTCGCCAAACTCGACTTACCTAGAGCTACCCACGCGGATGGTAAACGGGCGATCGTTTACCTCGCCACAGCGTCGACTCGGACACGAGCCGCTTGGGCGGCCGTTCCCCGTGTAACTATTCGTGCATAACGAGGTTACGTGTGTCGTCGACCTGAACTTACGGTTCAATTAATTACGGGATGTTGCACCCACTCGAACCCCTTACGTATGCAA
>CM068956.1:26009406-26023701 GCA_035128595.1 Eptatretus atami | reverse complement strand
GATGGAGATTCAAATGGAGAAAAGACGAAGCGAAACGGGCACAGTTCAACAAGCAAGCATTTTATTCACAGACCAGCACGGAAGGCACGTATATACAGCCATACACAAAAAGCAAAGGCAAGAAGAAAACAGTTGACACCGACCTAACGCGACACACGGCAAACACTTACACAGTTTTACTTCACAGACGGCGCCAACACACATTTACACAAAAGCAAAACAAGGAAGCCACCTCACAGACAAGGAGGCAGACAGGCCCGTAGGCCAAATGTCGCGGGACCTAGAGGAGCGGCCAGGTCCGTGAGACCGGGGAGGTCTTACCCGTGTCCTCGTGACGCGTTGGCGGGCAAGCCGCAAAATGGCCGCGCCGCTGTGCCCCGACTCCGTGCCCCTTGGCGTGCTCTGTGGCACCACGTTTGGGTGGGGGAGGAACGGGGCCCCTTTTGCACTATCTCAGTGCGGGGGAAGGGGAAATTGTTGATGCCCTGGGGAGGGGAGTGGCTGGCTGGCTTGGGTCCCGCGACGAGACGAGCGATCCCTCACACCGCAACCTCGTTGCCGTCCTCCTTGCCTCGGACCCGAGCTTCCTTGCCCCGACCCGCCGCCTGCGGCTCCACCCGCGCCACTCCACCTCTCTCCGGCTCAACTCTCAACGACGCTCTCCAACACTCAACGCTCAACGCTCCAACTCACGCTTAGCTCCACCAGTTCCACACTCTCCTCGCGAGTCGCCTTCCGCACCTTTATAGCTCTCAGGCGGCGCCGACATGCAAATTCCCGGATCAGGACGCGATTGGAGGCGGGCCACACCGCCCCCCCCCCGGTCAGCCATTGGTCGGGTAAAATAGGGCGTGAACCTCCCCTGATCCTAAAATTTGCATAGACGGACCTAGACGGAATTCACCTACATGCGCCTGGAGGCGGGCCAAGCCGCCTCGCGCTTGCCCATTGGACGGAGAGAAAGTGGGCGTGAAGCATTCCTGATCCGCGGATCGACGCGTTCGGCCTCCATGGCCGAACGGCTCCGGGAACACGACGTTTGTGTTGACTGGTGTGTTTGGAATGGCCGTAGAAGCGATGATGTGGGATGAAGTTGTGAAGGTAAAGGCGAAGGTGGTGGTGTTTGCGAATGGTTGTAGAAGCGATGATGTGTAGCGTAGGTGGTGGAGGTGGCGTCTTGTGTTGGTTGGCGCTGTGGTGGGGATAGCGTGGTTGTTGAGATGCTGTTTGTTTGAAATAAAAGATAGAACAGAAAAATGGCTAACTCAAAGCGTCGCAGCCCGGATGGATCACATAAATTCCCTCTATACAACGGGTTTGGCTAACTACACATGTACCTATGGAGATATCTCACCTGAGGGCCCTTATGGTGTAATGCGAATTCCACAGCCGTAACAAATATATATATATATATTATATATATACAGTGGGGAGAACAAGTATTTGATACACTGCCGATTTTGCAGGTTTTCCCACTTACAAAGCACGTAGAGGTCTGTAATTTTTATCATAGGTACACTTCAACTGTGAAAGACGGAATCTAAAACAAAAATCCTGAAAATCACATTGTATGATTTTTAAATAATTAATTTGCATTTTATTGCATGAAATAAGTATTTGATACATCAGAAAAACAGAACTTAATATTTGGTACAGAAACCTTGTTTTGCAATTACAGAGATCAGACGTTTCCTGTAGTTCTTAACCAGGTTTGCACAGACTGCAGCAGGATTTTGGCCCACTCCTCCATACAGATCTTCTCCAGATCCTTCAGTTCGGGCTGTCGCTGGGAACACAGACTTCAGCTCCTCCAAAGATTTTCTGTTGGGTTCAGGTCTGGAGACTGGCTAGGCCACTCCAGGACCTTGAGATGCTTCTTACGGAGCCACTCCTTAGTTGCCTGGCTGTGTGTTTCGGTCGTTGTCATGCTGGAAGACCCAGCCACCCCCCATCTTCAATGCTCTTGTTGAGGGAAGGAGGTTGTTGGCCAAGATCTCGTGATACATGGCCCCATCCATCCTCCCCTCAATACGGTGCAGTCATCCTGTCCCTTTGCAGAAAAGCTCCCCAAAGAATGATGTTTCCACCTCCATGCTTCACGGTTGGATGGTGTTCTTGGGGTTATACTCATCCTTCTTCTTCCTCCAAACACGGCGAGTGGGTTTAAACCAAAAAGCTCTATTTTGGTCTCATCAGACCACATGACCTTCTCCCATTCCTCCTCTGGATCATCCAGATGGTCATTGGCAAACTTCAGACGGGCCTGGACATGCGCTGGCTTGAGCAGAGGGACCTTACGTGCGCTGCAGGATTTTAATCAATGACGGCGTAGTGTGTTACTTATGGTTTTCTTTGATACTCTGGTCCCAGCTCTCTTCAGGTCATTGACCAGGTCCTGCCGTGTAGTTCTGGACTGATCCCTCACCTTTCTCATGATCATTGAGGCTCCACAAGGTGAGATCTTGCATGGAGCCCCAGACCGAGGGAGATTGACTGTATCTTGAACTTCTTCCATTTTCTAATAATTGCGCCAACAGTTGTTGCCTTCTCACCAAGCTGCTTGCCTATTGTCCTGTAGCCCATCCCAGCCTTGTGCAAGTCTACAATTTTGTCCCTGATGTCCTTAGACAGTTCTCTGGTCTTGCCCATTGTGGAGAGGTTGGAGTCTGATTGATTGAGTGTGGACAGCTGTCTTTTATGCATAACGAGTTCAAACAGGTGCAGTTAATACAGGTAATGAGTGGAGAATGGGAGGGCTTCTTAAAGACAAAACTAACAGGTCTGTGAGAGCCGGAATTCTTACTGGTTGGTAGGTTATCAAATACTTCTTTCATGCAATAAAATGCAAATTAATTATTTTTAAATCATACAACGTGAATTTCAGGATTTTTGTTTTAGATTCCGTCTTTCACAGTTGAAGTGTACCTATGATAAAAATTACAGACCTCTACGTGCTTTGTAAGTGGGAAAACCTGCAAAATCGGCAGTGTATCAAATACTTGTTCTCCCCACTGTATATATATATATATATATATATATATATATATGTATATATACAGGGTGAGTCAAAAGTAGCACCCGATTTCTGTTTTTCGGCTGTCAGATTCTTTCTGGGAAGTCATGTTGTTAGTAATTGTCTTGCAGATTATTACTTTCGTAATTCATTTATTTTTGATTTTGTTTTGCAGGTTATTGCTGCGAGTTTGGAAAGTTACTGAATTTGCACCAAATTGAACAATGAATTACCTTTCAATGAATCAACGCATTGCGGCCGTGAAACATTACTACAAATGTAATGAACAACCAACGATGGCGGCACGCCGTTTGGCACAGGAATTCGATATTAACCCACCTCAGGGAAGAAACATACGATTGATTGTCGAGAAATTTGAAGCAACAGGGTCGGTAGCCACTGCAAAGAAGTCCGGTCGTCCGAAAACGGCGAGTGTAGCTAAGGCTGAAGAAGCCATCAGAAGACTGGAACAAAGTCCGCAAAAGTCAACTCGCCGTTTATCTGCAGAGTTGGAAGTGAGCCAATCATTTGTTATCCGTATCCTTCACCAGAAAAAATGGAAACCTTACATTCCACGCTTACTGCATGCCCTTCATGATGGAGATGACGACCGCCGTCTTCAATTTTGCGAGGAGTTCTTAGCTAAACTTCACGAAGAGGACACAATGCTAGACAACATCTGGTGGTCAGATGAGGCATGTTTTAAGCTTAATGGCACAATTAACAGACACAATTGTGTACTGGGCTGCGAATAACCAAGAGTGACAGTTGAGAAGGAGCTAAATTACCTGGAGTGACAGTTTGGGCAGCCATATCTCCATTAGGGATAATTGGCCCTTTTTCTTTGAGGGATCTGTCACTGCAGAAATGTACCTGGATATGCTGCAAACCTTCTTTTGGCCCAGGGTACAAGATCAGGACTGTTATTTCCAGCATGATGGAGCTCCACCTCATTATGGACGTTATGTTCTTCAGTGGCTTGATGAAAACTTTCCCAGAAAGTGGATCGGCCGCCGCGATCCGATCGAGTGGCCGGCACGCTCCCCAGACCTTACACCTCCAGATTTCTTTCTTTGGGGTTCATGAAAGACCTTGTTTATCATGAAAAGCCTCGTACCATTCAGGAATTGAAGGCTCAAATCACTGCAAAGTTTGAGGAAATTGATATCGAACTCTGCAGACGTGTGGTGCCGCTCTGTGCCTGATCGGCTGCAATTGTGCATCGATCACGAGGGAGGGCACTTTGAAATTTGCAAGTAAAACAGCTTGGTACAGTTCCGTAATAATTTTTTCTTGAGTAAATGGTTAGATAAACATGTCATTCATTTATTTCTACCTTCTTGTACACTGTAATACAAATGACAAACAAACAATCAACTGACAGAAATCGGTTGCTACTTCTGACTCACCCTGTACATCTTCTTCTTCTTCTTTCAGCTGCTCCCGTTAGGGGTCGCCACAGCGGATTATCCGTTATGATCCGCATAATGATTTGGCACAGGTTTTACGCCGGATGCCCTTCCTGACGCAACCCTGGTCGCCTCTTCCGACACAGGGATCTGGTACACCTATTCTAACCGGGGTAGATACACCAGCCCAGTACACTGGTACTCACTTCACCGTCCTCGGAAGGATGACAGGCTGAGTCAACCCCCCGGTGTATTAATTCAGTGGCCCAACGGGGCCTTTTGGATCCCAAGCCGCTGCCCTAACCATTGCGCCAACACCAGGCTGCGGTGACTCACCCTGTACATATATATACATATATATACAGGGGGCTGCAAAAGTAGGTATACAGTAAGGACTGTACTTTTATTCATTACTGTATACCTACTTTTGCAGCCCCATATATATACGTATATATTACATATTTAACTAATGTATCTATAAACTAATGCTGTATCGCTTTTTTAAAAGTTATTTAAGTTTTTAATAATGTATCTTTTAAACTGATCTATTTTTTTTATAAACTAATGCAGGTTTTAAAAGTATAATTTACCTTTTTTTTTTTAACTAATGCAGCTTCTTCACAAATGTATCGTTACGGCCAGGGGTTCAGGGCTCACCACGTGGGGAAGCACTTGAGTTTCTCTCAAACACTTGGTCCTGAGGCTGCCGACCACAGGTGTTCTTACACAGCCGTAGCCAGTTCACTTAGATTACCGGCCTGGTAGTGCTATGCTTCAATGTTTCCGCCATCCCTTTATATTGGCATGGCAACCTAACTAGAGGCCACACCCATGGCTCCACACGTGATCTTCTGCTGAGTAGAACAGATAGGTGTAGCACCGGCTAACAGAGCAAATCAGGTGGAGTACAACTTCCCATCTCACAATATTTGTCCACTCTGTCGGACCAATGAAGGAAAGGACAACCGAGACAGATTGGAAATAACAAGCAATTATTTATAACAAAGCGAGTACTGATGGGCAATAGAGTACTGATGGGAAATTACAAAGCGAGTACTGATGGGCAAGAAAGCAAAAGGCACATATGAGCAGATTTAACTAACACATATTTTTAGAGACATGGCCATCATTCAATCAGGGAAGAAGAAGAAAACAAGAAGAACTTGAGACGAAAAGGAAAGAAAAGTACGGAGAAAAGAGAAGTTGGGTCAATTATTTTTTCCCTCACCTCACACAGCCCAACAGGGCTGCACTAGTCCAAATATACTAGAGAATGGGGGAGGATGGGAAGGATGGGGGAAGATGTGCAGTGAAGTGGCGACGCAATGGGATGCGCAACCGCATCTCTGAGGTGTCAAGACCGAGTAGGCAAGTCCTCTCTGGCATGTAAGATATGCGACGGCAAGCATCTCATTCCGTTTCTGCTGGGCCCCAGTGTCCATCAGCTCCCCACGAACCGAACCGCATTCTGGGCTTTCAACACTGCCCTCCTTCTTACAACGGGCCACCTCCCTCTCTTCACACACACTGCACACACCTCTGCCCCTCGCTGGATAAGCGTTTTGGCATTGATGAGGATCAGCTCCTCAGCTTCTTCTTCCTCTCCTCTGCACTCTGAGCTTTCTGCTCCTCTCAGGACAAGCTTTTAGGACAAGGACAAGCTCTGAGGCAACTCTGTCCCGTCTCTTGCACTCCTGTCCTCTTCCTCTTCATATGGCTTTCTCCCTGTATCGTCTCATGCGAGCCTCTTCCTCATTGGGTCACATCTGATGTGGGCGGGTCCACGATGCAGCTTGTGGAAAATGCCACTGTTTTTGAGGGAACCGCCATGAACATCCCCAGCCTCTCTCCTCATGCACGAAGGACACGGGAAGCGCCCCCAGTCCCTCCCCACATGCAAACTTTCTCTGTGCGGGAAGAAAAGAAGCTTTCTCTTTCCCGCAGGCCACAAATATCAAGTGTCGTGCTTTGTGCCATGAATGTGTGAAATAAGATAATGTGCGGATGGCGTTGCAGTGGAAAGGGATGCAGACGGACTGAAGGTGCCCAATTAAGCAATGCGGGAATGGAGTGAAAACAGTGAGGGATGCAACCGGACCGAGGGACGAAGGGACAGCTGCAGGGTTGAATGTAAGACCGATGGAGTGAAGGAGGGATTGTCGAAATGAGGTATGGTGAAGGGGGTTATTGGTGGATTGAGAAAGGCAGAGTGGGGAACGGACCTATGGGGTTAAGGAGGAAAGATAGAAAGTATCAGAGGTGGGGAGGGAAGACATCACACCGGAAAACACGAACTAACCTCAACGTATGCCACCTGAACAACCCTTAGATAAGGAGCCAAGGACTATCTACACATAAACTAATGAAATTACTCATCCTCGTGTTTCCTATGTGTCCATGTATGCTAACCTCTTGGGGTTCGTTTCCAAAATCTTTATAAACTATCTTTATAAACTAAGACAACTTTTTAATGCATTTTAACTTTTTTTTACTAATGCAGATTTTTAACTAGTGTGTCTTTTTATCCAATATAGCTTTTTAACTAATGTATATATTTCAAGTAATACAGCTTTTCAAAGTAATTTAACTATTTTACTAATGTAGCTTTTTAACTAATATATCTTTATAAATTAATATAGCTGTTAAAAGTGTTTTAACTTTTTTTACTAAAGCAGATTTTTAAACTAATGTAGCTTTTAAATTAATGTTTCTTTTTATCCAATACACAGTAGCTTTTTAACTAATGTATCTTTATTAAGTAATGTAGCTTTGAAAAGTAATTTAACTATTTTACTAATGTAGCTTTTTAACTAATATATATTTATAAACAAATATAGCTGTTAAAAGTGTTTTAACTTTTTTTTTTACTGAAGCAGATCTTTAAACTAATGTAGCTTTTAAACTAATATATCTTTTTAAAGTAATTTTCTTTTTTACTAATGCATATTTTTTACGAATGCAGCTTTTAAACTAATGTATCTTTTTAACTTCTGCCGCTTCTTAACATCATGTATCTATTTTAACGAAGGTAGCTTTTTAATCTCACATAGTTTTATAAATTACTAGACGACCCGTGAACCCGTTGGGTTCCCATTGTGACAGCGGTTGATGAAAAAATCATTTCAAGAAAGAAAAAAAAAAGATAGTTTCAGCGAACTATACCGCTGAAGTTGTTTGCATTGATCAAATTCTCCCGAAGAGTACTTCACTGAATCGGGAATTGATTTAAAAAAAAATTTCTTTGCCCGATTTGAACGAAACTTGAGACTGCACACCGCAGGGGAATGGTGAGTTAGGTGGCCCTAAAAAAATTTGTGCTGTCGTGTTCCATTTTGGCTGTATTTCGGGAACATACATACATACATACATACATACATACAAGATGAGAGTTTTAGTAATACTAGTACGTGCCCGTACGTGCGTGGCCGTACATGCAAAAAAAAAAAACATTCAAACCGCGAGCCAGAAACAACCACACAGGCTGTTCTTTCGCTCTCGCATGCCTGTACGTGCGTGGCCCGGTAGTTCGCATATCGCAGTTACGATTATTCGCAATTTAGTTTTAATGGCCAATTATTCAATTAGCACCAACGTATTTTGCCTTTTCGCAATGTCATTGCAAGTAAAAACACAAAGAGAAGAGAAGAGAAAAAAGAAAGAAAAAAAAACATTTAAAACAACCACACAGTCTGTTCCTTCGCTCTCGTAAACGACGACTGGATTTGGGCATTGTGTTTATCTATAAATGCGCATAATAAATCGAGAAATTATTAGAATACACGAAGTCATCACTTTCCGGAAGTCCGACGTTGTTAACCCGTAATGGGGAACGCGACTGAGGTTCTCTTCCCATCGGCCACGCCCACGCAGCAACGTGTCTTGTCATTGGTTGGTAAATAAATGGCCTTAACTTGGGAAGCACTTGTCCGATTAATATCAAACCTTGAAAAGGCACATCCACAGGGCCCAGCAATATACCTGGCAAGTTTCAATTAGATCGGACCAGTGGTTGTCGAGAAACAGCGGTCACACACACACACACACACACACACACACACACACACACACACACACACCACACACACACACACACACACACACACACACACACACACACACACACACACACACACACACACACACACACACACACACACACACACACACACACACACACACACACACACACACACACACACACACACACACACACCACACACACACAACACACACACACACACACCTGGAATTATAGACAGATAAAGATTTCACCTTTTTAAAGCAACTTTGTAACTTTTTTTAAAAGTAACTTTTGGAACGAAAATTATTAGTTTTTTTACTAATGTAGCATTTTAACTAATGCAAATTTTTAAGTAATGTATTTTTTTTAAACCAATGTAGCTTTTTATTCTGAAAGCACGAGATACCCTGCTATTAAGCAGTGAACACATCACATATTTAGTTGCAGGCAGTCTTTTCTTTGACTGTTGAAACCTTTGTCACATGTTGAGCTGGGCACGAAGACGTTCCCTCCACTCCGACCACTAAATTGTTGTAACCGCAGGCTCTGGAAACATCTATTTGCAAATGGCTTTGAAAGGCATCCATCGTAGGTTTGCTTACCTGCCTCACAATTTCTTCAACCTGAAGTGTTGCTGTCATGCAGACTGATGACTAGGATATCTAGCCTTCCAAATAGCATGTCACAAGCTGTCCCAAGGCACTCCCCACATGGCGCCTGCTTTCACACATTTGTGATGCCTGCCCGTGGCACATATCTGTTCTTTGTCTTTGCCCAATCAATGGAAGATCCCTCGTGATCCGGCTGTGAATGGCAAGGTTTATTGTCTGCTTAAGGATGTAAAACATCTGCTCACAGTTGAGATAGTTAATGCCAACAGTGCATTGATTAAGGAAATTAATGCAGTGCAGACACAATCTATAGAGTATAGACTATCTGAACTTGAGCAGTGTTTTATCGATTCTGCAGACAAAATCATGGCTCTGTTGTATGACTGATTTTTTTCTGATTAATGGAATTTTTATATTGTTGTTCATCAAGTAGAACCTTTATAGTTTATACAATGCAACAAATGCATGGAAGTTCGTGCTCAGATAAATTTATGAAATCATTATATTGATCTTCCTTTCTTTGACCAAAATTTAATTTCGTGCAACAATTTTAATCTTTCAAAATAAGCAATGTCTCTGTCTCTATCTGTCTCTCACTCTGTCTCTGTCTCTCACTCTGTCTCTGTCTCTCACTCTGTCTCTGTCTCTCACTCTGTCTCTGTCTCTCACTCTGTCTCTGTCTCTCACTCTGTCTCTGTCTCTCACTCTGTCTCTGTCTCACTCTGTCTTTGTCTCTCACTCTGTCTCTCGTTTATGCACTGCTAAGTTGTCATGAACCTGTTGAACAAACGTCACATCTCAGTTGATGGCAACACATCGTTGCTTTCTGATTCGGAATGCAGAGCATTGTTCACTTTGCACTCGGGAAAACGTCCTTTCTCAGCCGGGCTCCCCAAGCTCGTTGATTCCCGGTCTCTCTAATTGCTCTTCGCGTGTCTGCTTTGCGTCCACCTGGCGGGCAAGTTATCCAATTCATTATGGGGACAACGGGTTTCGCGGTTCCATGTGCCTTGAACTCGACGAGGCAAAAAGCTTACTCGTCACTTTTTCACGTTTCAAGAAGCATTTAGAGCCAAACATTTATCTTTATCGTATAAAAAAAAACAATTATCTTTCTGTTGGAGCCAGTAAAACAAGTCCAGAATTTGTTTTTGCTAGTGTACTCTCACCTTTGAAATGTCACGTGTATATGACTCCCTCGTCAATTTGTACTACTACTACTATGACTACTACTACTTCTTTAATTCCCTTTTTGTGGGATCAGATAGGGGGAAGTTTTTGACCCAAGTCTTTTACGAACCAGCTGGCCAGGCCTGATGGTGGAGTAAAAATTGCACGAATTTTTTTTAACCAGCCATAACTTCCCGACTCTTCACAACAGATACTGTGGGATATTTTACACCCACTAATTAATGCCAGCAGATGGGACAAAATTTCAGGGTGCTTTACATTCTCCTTAGTGATTGTGCACTCATTGATGCTATGCTCTGCCTATGAAGCACCACTCCACTAGTTTAAAGTCGGATCAGGAATTTAACCCAAACTATGCAGTTCAAAGGTTAGTGCACTACCTTTGCACCACCCTGTCAAATTTAGTCACTTTGTAGTTGATGCTTGTGTTTTGTTTTACTGCAATGACTAAGACTCAAAGAAAGATTTATATAGAGCCTACATATAACCCCATAATGGACGTCGGACACGCATCATCAGGATGCTTTCAAATGAAATACAAAGGTGTAAACGGAAATGGACAATACAACAGAGTATGGTATATTGGATTTGAGCCTGGATATTGGAATGGCAAATAAACCCACGCGAGTTGCATGTGCAATATTCTTCCCAAGAAATGATGCGATTTCTACTCGAGGTTATCACCTTGTGCAAAAGACAGAAATTTTGGGAGTACGAATGTGACATCACAACTGTTTGTTTCGATTCACGTCGTGCCGCACGTGTGCTCCGCCTCGCTTCGAAAATGTATTTGCAGTAGTCGCTTCTTGGCTGTGGTACTGAAGCCTCATCCTGTAATTTGGCCCTTTTCCCCACCAGCACCCACCGCAGTGTTTACTTTAGTTTCAGAGGGCGCTTCCCTCTTCCCAAATCCTTGCGACAATGCATAGCCCAACCACCGCTCCGCCTCTCTCCCACGATTCTCCGCCCCGTCGCACGCCTCTTCCCTCAAGCTCTCAATTCTTGTTTTGCCTGTCAAAGGGCAGGCCGTGCAAAGCGGCGGGAAACAAGCCTGGGCCATGCCCTTTGCTCTGCCAGCATTGGCAGCAATTACGCCCTGACCTACAGCGAACCCCGCCGGTGCTGGAAGTTCCGTTGGACCGCATGTGCTTTGACGTTTTACCAGCTTGAAGCTTCCCATCCAATGGTCCATCAAATCATTCCACCATGTTTCCATATCGTATGCCAAATATATTCACAACAAAAGTCAAGATTGTTTATGAACAAGCACTGTGGACGTGACCTCAATAGCGTAATCCCATATGAAATATGATCTGTTCAATCGATTATATTGTATTAATTTAATTGTCCGACAGGATTGTGCGGAGGTCGTGCACTTGCCTCTGAGCTGTCCATTTGGAGTTAAATTCCGGGCCCGATTTTAAACTGTCAGATTGGTGCTTTGCAGGCTGGGTGTATCATAACTGTGCATGTGGTGCCTTGACTGGATATTAAGCCAGGTGTCCCGTCTGATCACATTAGTTGGTGAACGGGAAAGATCCAACGGTGTATTTCGACGAAGAGGAGGGAAGTTCCATTCTTCCCTCCAGGCTTTCAAAACAGCTGTTCACCACCACCTCTTATCATCCCCCATCCAAACGATCTTTTATACCCCGATAATCCACCCAAGCCCACTTCCTTCAATTCCCCTGCTTTCCTTCCTGAAAGTCCCTGCAATGTCCATCTTCTCTTCCCATGTTCCCCGTCCCATCCCTCTCCCTTCCACAGATCTCCTAATGTGTCTGTTCCCCACTGTTTTGTCCCTCCCACTCTCGCCCCTCTTGTCTCATGCCCCCTTGCTGTGCGTTGTGTGTTAGCTCTCATACGAGCCTCGACAAGGTATACAAAAAAAAAAAAGTTATCGCATACACGCTGGAACAAATACCAAATTCTTACGCAAATAATATCCATCCCCTCGAACATCATGCCTGACCAACTGTTTTGTGAAAGACTTGTGCCAAAAACATTTCCCAGCCGACTCCACAAGAAAGTTGGATTACGTGTGGCCCTTGAAGGATTAGTAGGCTAGTGGTTTATATCAAGGATATACAAGGAACTTGGGCACAGGAGACCACCATTTGGCCATCATGGCTGAGCTCTATCAACAGCACATTATCAGTTTATCGACAATTTCACTGGGGAGTATATTATAGTAATTGTATTATGTATAATATAATATAATATAATATAATGTATATACCTATATAAGTACAAGTTGCACAATTGTGTCTGAAAAGGGTAAACCTCATAACCACAGCAGGTATAATGCCGAATGATACCTCATTAAAAAGCTCGAGGGTCCGGACAGTGCATGCGGAGGTCTAAAAATATCAATATTTACGCTTTCGAGTTATGTGCATTTTTTTTTTTAGGTACAGAGCGGTGTATAGGCTCAGAGATGCTGGTCAGCACATGTGCCGGAAGTAAAAAAAATAATATAACCAAAAACTATTTAGTCAATTCCACCCATATACAGTGCCTATAGAAAGTCTATACCACCTTTCAAAATTTTCACCTTTTGTTACCTTGTAGCCTGGAATTAAATTGCATTAAATCAGACTTTTTCCACCTTTATTTACACATCGTAACTCACAAATTCCAAGTGAAAAACAAATTCTACAAATTTCAGAAAATTAATTTAAAATACAAAACTAGAATATCTTTGGTTGGATAAATGTCCACCCCCCCCCCCCCTGAGTTAATACTTGGTGGAAGCACCTTTGACAGCAATTACAGCTTTGAGTTTGTTGGGATAGGTCTCTATCAACTTTTCACACCTTGATTGGGCAATATTTTCCTATTGTTCTGCACAAAACTGTTCAAGCTCAGTCAAGTTGCGTGGGGAACGTTGATGGGCAGCAATCATCAAATCATGCCACAGATTTTTGAGTGGATTTAGGTCGTGGCTCTGCCTGGGCCACTCAAGGACATTTATCTTTTTGTTCCTGAGCCACTCTAGTGTAACTTTGTCTGTGTGCTTCGGGTCGTTGTCATGCTGAAAGGTGAACTTCCGCCACAATTTTAAGCTTTCTTGCAGAGGGCAACAGGTTTTCCTCTGGGATTTTTCTGTATTTTTCTCCATCAATTTTCCCTTCTATCCTGACAAGTGCCCCAGTCCCTGCTGATGAGAAATATCCCCATAACATGATGCTACCACCACCATGCTTCATAGTAGGGATGGTGTTCTTTTGGTGATGTGCTGTGTTGGGTTTGCACCAAACGTAACGTTTTGCATTGAGGCCAAAAAGTTCCATCTTGGTTTCGTCAGACCACAAAACTTTTTGCCACGTGGCTTTAGAATCTCTGGAATGGTTTTTTGCATGCCTTAAACAGGACTCAAGGTGGGCTTTTTTGAGTAATGGCTTCCTTCTTGCCACCCTACTGTACAGGCCAGACTTGTAGAGTGCTTGGGATATTGTTGTCACATGCAGACAGTGACCAGTCTTTGCCATAAAGGCATGTAGCTCTTTCAAAGTTGCCATTGGCCTCTTGGTGGCCTCTCTGATCAGTCTCCTTGCTTGGTCATCCAGTTTGGAGGGACAGCCTGATCTTGGCAGGGTCTTGGTGTTACCTTACACCTTCCAGTTCTTAATGATTGTCTTGACTGTGATCCAAGGGATATTCAAGGCCTTTGTAATCTATTTATACCCATCCCCTGATCTGTGCCTTTCCACAACTTTATCTTGAAGGTCTTTTGAAAGCTCCTTGGTGCTCATGGTTGAGTCTTTGCTGTGAAATGCATTACCCAGCAGAGGAAACCTACAAGAACAGCTGATTTTATTCTGAAATAATCAGAATCACAACAATTTAACACAGGTGGAGGCAAATTAACTTGGTATGTGATTTTGAAGGTGATTGGTTTCACCTGAGCTATTTTACAGTTGTTATTATAAGGGTGGACCCTTATTCAACCAAGATATTCTAATTTTGTCTTTTAAATTTATTTTCTGAAATTTGTAGAATTTGTTTTTCACTTGGAAGTTGTGGGTTATGATGTGTAAATAAAGGTGG
>CM068956.1:25997115-26009396 GCA_035128595.1 Eptatretus atami | reverse complement strand
AAAAAGTCTGATTTAATGCAATTTTATTCCAGGCTATAAGGCAACAAAAGGTGAAAATTTTGAAAGGGGGACTTTCTATAGGCATTGTAATTACCTTTTCGTCAATTTACTTCACCGAGAAACCTTGGTAGTCTTAACAGCTGATCACTATTATGCTATCAAAGGACATTCCTAGCAAACGCACTAAATATTCCACAATCTATTGAGAACAAATTCCCTTCCAACAGCCTGGTGGAGCTTGGTTATCTGCTCGTATAATATAATACAACAAACATATTATCACATAATTCACATTCAAGCTTGCCTGAATTAGTATTCAACCACCCTCTCCCGAACCTCCCCCCGCCCCAACTCTCTGTTCTCCCCTTCCCATTTCTTCTTCAAGTCCTCCACTACCCCAAGCACCAAGTCCACAACTCCCCTCCATTTTCCAAGTCCTCAACCCCCCCCCCTCAAGTCTCAACCCACCTCTCCCAACCCTCTCCCCCTCCCTACCCCAACTCTGGTCTCACCTTCCCTTTTCTTCCCATTCTTAACAACGTTACCAAGGAACTTTGGTGCAGGAGAAGTCATCGGCGCATGATTTCATTTCATTCATTCTTTTTATTGTCCATGTGAAACATGGAAATTTTTCATCCACTGGCAATTCAATTCAAAATGGGTGCATCACATCCTTATCTCATTGGCATTAAACATGTCAATTGAATTCGGCACAAATCATCATCTAAAACAACAGAAACACAGAGGTGAATGCCTGAATGAATAAAACACAAGAAACCCCACTTTCTCTGCACAAACCCTGCTTCCTATGGTGGAGGAGCGGGCCGACCCTGGTCATAGCAACATGGACGCGCGTACTCCACTCCCTATGACGGAAGAGCGGGATGGCCACGGGAAGAGCAACATGGCCGTGCGAACCCCTCCCCATGGAGGATGAGCGGGTCGGCCTTGGGCAGAGTAACACTGCCGCGCATACTCCGCTCCCTACAACAGAAGAGCTGGATTGACAAGAGAAGAGCAAAATGGCCATGTGAACCCCCCCCCCCAACTCGGCGGATGAGCGGTTCGGCCTTGAGCAAAGCTTTAAAACATTTGATAAGAGACAGCCAAATCCTCTAAGCTTGCAGAAGGTGTATAGGAACAATGTGGCTCCTTAGACATGCCTTAGACAATTATTACATGAAAGCATACAGCAGCAGCAAGATCATGTGACACAGAGCTCAATACAAAACTTAGCTGTGTCCGATTTTCAGCATCCATTGTAAGTGGTGCCGGTGCAGGCGATGACAACGATGGGTGGCCGGCAGCCACTGGCAGTGCCACTGAAGTCAGTGTTGATATCGACGGGGGCTCGGTGACCACTGGCAGTGCCGCTGTTTCCGGCGACGACAGTGACGTGTGTTTCGTGGCTACCGGGATGGCCGTCTTGGACATTACTCCTCTATGTTCCAAATGTAAGCTCACCAACATGAGGAAGCATTCCATTCAGTGCCGGTTATGTAATTCTTATTACCACGATTCATGTGTTAAATTGTCTGGGCGTCAGGCGGCAGTGCTTCTAACCAATTGGTCATGCCCTGCCTGTCTTGGGATTGTACCAAAGGCCCCCTGGCTATCCCGGCCCAACCAATGGACTTTTCCACCTACTTATTAAGATGTTGTAATAATTTTAGGGTACTCCGTAAAGTACCAAAGGGTGCTCGTATCCCTGTCGCCGATGCTCTTGGCAAACCTCTGTGACATTGTCCTCGAGAACCAGGCCCCCCTGGCCTTGTTTTTTTGTTACTTTGGCCTTAGGGTGCCCAATAAAGAGGCTTCAGACTCCCCCAATGGCTCATTGACTTCTAAAGTCAAGCATCAGGTGGCTGATTTTTATTATTATTATTTTTTGGCAATGGACGTCTTGCCACTGCTTCCAATCGTCCTTTCTGGCAACTCTACAATTAAGCCTCGTAAAGCCGATAACTCTCAATGTATCAACAGAAGAGTGAAAGCAAAATTTGCCGATTATCGATATCAAGGGGGCCATCAGAGTTGGCATCTTGTGAGAGCCATGCCCCACTCAGCCGAAACGACCGAAGCCTTCAAAGCCAAACACCCGGCTGCCCTGGCCTGCCTGCATTCCGTCCGAAACACGGTCAACCTTTTTTTTCAATCTGGATCAGCTATGGGCCCCGATGGGCTCAGACCAGAACATCTTCTGACGCTTTTGGGCAAGGAATCTGCCGATGCAGGGTCTGCTTATTTCTTCTCTTACCCTGTTCATTAACATGGTTCTGCGGCGAGAGGCTTCTGAAGCCGTGTCCTGTTTTTTTGGTGCAAATTTATTTGCTTTAACCAAGGACGACGGTGGTGTTCATCCGATCACTGTGGGCAATACTTTGCACCATCTTGCAACCAAAGCCGCAGTCCGATCTTTTTCTGAAGATGTCGGGGCTGAGCTACGTCCTGTCCAGTTGGGATATTCAACCAAAGGTGGGTGTGAAATGCTGCCAAACTTTATCTGACAAATCTGCCTCCTAATCACGTCTTTCTTATGATCGATATGCAGAATGCATTTAATTGCTTGAGTTATGACCTGTTTTTTGTCTGAAGTACGAAGGCGCACCCCCAGTATCTATCCGCTCATCTGGCAGGCATACGCCAGGCATTCTGATTTGTTCTATGGCAGCAAGGCCATTTATTCAGCAACTGGCATTCAACAGGGTGACCCCTTCGGGCCAGGTCTTTTTTCCCTGGGCATCGACCCAATCGAGAAGGGGGGTTCAGTCAGAGTTCAATATGTGGTACCTTGATAACGCATCGTTTGGGGATGAAACCGCGAAAGTGCTGGCTGACCGCTAGAGTGTCATTGCCCGGTTGACCGACATTGGCCTCGAGATCAATGGTGGCAAGTGAGAGTTGACCATCCTCAACCATACATCACTGGGTAACTGTCAACTTACCGAGGCCATATTTAAGGCAGTGCTCCCTGGATATTAAGATTGTTTTGATCAACAAATGTACTCTTCTTGGTGCTCCGATCTCCCTGAGGCCTTCGCCTAAAGCAATTATCGAGAAGCACGATGACTTGATCCGTATGGCAGACCGTCTGGAGCAAATTGATGTACACGAAGCATTTGTGCCGCTCTAAAACTGTTTCACTCTGCTCAAGCTCCTTGCTGCATCTTGCGTGCATCTCCCTCCTACCTGAATGGTGTACAGATAGGAGCTTTTGACCACACCGTTTACAAAACCGTTAGTAAAATCTCAAATGTTGCTTTCAACGATTCTGCTTGGATGCAAGCTACACTCCCAGTTAAGCAGGGAGGTCTGGGTTTCAGGAGGGCTATTGATATCACTTTCCCTGGCTTCATCTCCTCATTGATGGTGGTCTGCCCCTTACTCGATGCCACTCTGTCCCGCGTAAGCGGTTTGGCGCAAATGGGGGAGTTGACAGTGGCAGTGTTGTCATGGAGTTCAGCCAATATCATTGTTTGCGAACCTGAAGGCCTGTCACAGCTTATCCAAAAAGCATGGGACATTGAGGTGACAAGAGTGTCTTTTGTCAGCCTGTTGAACAGTGCGGATCAGGTTACCAGAGCCCGTCTTTTGGCCGCAGCCACTAAGGAAAGTGGGATGTGGCTTCATGCAGTCCCTGTTCCCTCTTTGGGAACACAGCTTGACCCTGAGTCTTTACGGGTTGCGGTTGCGCTCAGAGTTGGAGCATCTGTCTGTGAGTGGCATAAATGTCAATGCGGCAGTATGATGGATACACTTGGACACCATGGCCTGTCGTGCCGTTTCAGTGCCAGTCGATCTTTCAGACATTTGGCTTGAAACGATGTGGTCAAACGTTCGCTTTATAGGGCAGGGATACCATCTGTCCTGGAACCCCTTAGTGTAGACCTTGACGAAAACACCCGCTCAGATGGCTTGACCATTGTTCCATACAAGAATGGGGAAAACCCTAACCTGGGATTGCACTTGTGTCGACACTTTTGCCAAATCACACGTTTACAATACAGCCTCAATGGCTGGAGTGGCTGCCACCAATGTAGAAGTTCTGAAACGCAGTAAATATGCCAGCCTCAGTCAAACTTATTTATTCGATGAAATCACCATCTAAACAACCAGTCTATGGCCGATCTACAACCAACATCATTAGTGATATCGGTGGAAGGCTCGTTGCATCCACTCGCGATATAAGGCGACTGGTTTGGTTCAAGCAGCGACTGAGCTTGGCCATCCAGCGGGGAAATTCCATTAGTATTCGGGCTTCAGCAAGGGAAGAACAAAATCCCACATGAACACCATTTTAAATCTGTTTTTCTAGGGGGGTGTGGGGGAAAAAAACCCCAAAAACTAGAACTGCCACTTTATAACTGCTGGCAGTGATGTCCGGGTACCAAAGACGTCTGGCTTTGATACATATACCACCCTGCTTTGATACATTGCAGGACTGACGAGTTACGGACTGAGTAACATGAAGTGTTCAATCTACTTTTTACATATGCAGTTGGTCCTTTTTCCTGGGGACATTGTTGGTATGAATTGAATTGGTGTTTAAATTACTTGAACACGAAGTAATAAATGTGCAGGAAATCTCACGATGTGTCCACAGGGTAAACCGGAACTCCACTGAGCAATATGAAGCCCCCCCCCCAATACGTCTCTCTACTATGTGAGATTGATGACTTATGGACCCAGTAACATATCCACATTCAATCTGTTATGTCAGCAGTTAGCCCTTTATCCTGAACACAAAGTTATAAATGTGGACACCATTGGTGCAGAGCATAAAGGGGGATTCCCCTGGGTCTAATGAGGCCCCACACGTTTCTCTCTGACGTGGGATTCACAAGTTATGGACCGAGGAACAGGCCACGTTCCATCCATTTATTATGTACACAGTTGACCATTTTCCCTGCGGCCATTATCGGTATCAATTGACTTGCTACTGCTATACCCTCAAATGCATGCAGACACAGCCAAGTGAGCCTTCTGCAAAAAAATCTAAAAGTTCTCAGATTTCAATAATTAAATAATTATAGCTGCCAGACCTTGTAGCCAATCAGATTGAAATTTAAAACCTACATTCCACATGTCCACTAGATCATAATTGTGAAGTTTCACATTGAATGATGCAGCGGTTCCAGTGTAAACATTATTTAATATTTTTCCTTCAATCCAATATGGCTGCCAAACCATGTGATCTATCAATTATTCATTAACAAACTTATATATCCTTGCCTTGTAGAATATGTGCTTGAAGTTTCCCCTTGATCTGACCAGCCATTCTGGAGATGTTTGAAGGTTTTAGGGTAAATTCAATATGGCCACCAAACCTTGTGACCTATCAATTAGAAATTAACAAACTTGGTAAAGGATAACGGGGAATGTGTGTGTAAAGATTGGCCTCAATCAGTCCAGCCGTTCTGGAGAAGAAGGTTTTTTAAAATTCTTTTTTAAAAAACAATATGGCTGCCGAATCACGTGACCTATGACGTCATAATGATTTTTTTCCCGCAGTGAATTGTTGCGTAGTTGACGCTCAAATTTCTAATTTTTCTGATGCAGCGTTCTTCTTGTCAAATTTTCCCCGGGATAGCGCTTCACCGATGACGTCACGAAAAAATCACATTTATTCCCCATAAGGAGTACTTGCCTCTGCCAAGTTTCAATTTTTCCCATTGTGCGGTTTCGGAGATACAGAGGTCCAAAGTTTTTCAGTTTTTCAAAGATGGCTGCCACACTCCGTGACCTATGACGTCATAGTTATCAATAAAACATTCTACTTTAGTCACTCCAATGGTGAAAATTTCGTCTCAATCCGCCAAGCGATTGTGGAGAAAAACACTGAAGTTCTGTGCGGATAAACAAACAAATGGACCAAAATGCAATACCCTCTACTTCGGTGAGGGTAACTAGAACGGCATTCGGGAGAGCGCATCTTGAGTACTTGCGAAATCAGAGCTCCATTATGACAATGACCCAATTACAAGGAATTAAGGCACAGGAGGAGGCCATTCAGCCCATCATGCCTGTGCCACACCAATACCAGATTTAATCAATCCGGCAATACCCTTTCCCTTCATGTGCAGCCTTTTGGCTGCTATACTGGTACTCATTTTGCCGACCTCGGAAGGATGACAGGCTGAGTCAACCCCCTGGTGTTAATTCATTGGAAAAACAGGGCTTAAACTCAGGACCCTAGGATCCCAAGCTACCACCCTAACTACTAAGCCAACATCCTATTGTTATATTGAGACTCCAAAAATGAATCACACAAATCATAACATTATTTTGTATGAGCTGCTAAAAAGTTTGTTTTTTTAATTCAAAAAATAAGGCAATATAGTATAATAATAATAATAATTGGAACTATACTCTCCACAGAGAGTGTCGGTGCTGCTGAAGCAGTTTCCTGGGCTGACGGGCACAATCCTGGACGGGTCGCCACTCTGTCACAGGGTACTCGAATGGCTCAATTATCCCAGCAAGCTGGTACTCAATTTGCCGACCTCAGAAGGATGACAGGCTGAGTCAACCCATTGGTGTGTATCAATTCAGTGGCCAGCAGGGCTTGAACTCAGGACCTTTGGATCCCAAGCCGCTACCCTAACCACTGAGCCAACACCAGGCTTAAGGCAATATAGACAGCTCTTTTATTATCATTTTTTTTATTAAGCATATTTTTTTATTTTTAAAAAGTATTATAATAATTACTTATTTTGATGTGTAGCAGATGTTTATTAGCTACAGTTTCATACCAAATTTATGTCCATATATTTTACACAAATGTAGTTATAGTGTTAGCAACATGACAACCCAAAACAGCCGAATAAGTACGGTTGGTCATTTGCATGAATAAACAGACATGTGAAAACACTATCTGTAAAATACAATTTCATCCTACATTTTGGACTGAAATAACCAGCTATATATGTTTTAAAACTTACTCCACTCATCATCGTCACTTTCAGAATCAAGGACACGAGCACATTTGTCTGGTTTAGCTGAACACTTGCAGTCAACCACACAGTTCACACCAGCAGCAAGCAGCACATGGGTATCTATCTCTCACACATGTACAGTATTGCTTCCCAGTCGCTGCTGGAGGTGTGGATGGCTTGTCCGTCATGATTGGAACCAGTTTTTCACCACAAATCTCTCTCCCAAATGATGTAGGGTGGGTATGTTGGGATGATTTTGCTGAGCAGCTTTGCAAATGAGAATTTGGAAGAGTGCACACAGCATATGGTAGTGGAATGCATCTTCCATTGGAGGAAGACACCTGGGGCCCCCCTTTGTCAGACTTAATGCACGGGCTCGGACTTATTCCAGATTATCGTTAAAGTTACTGTATAGCTTCAGGTAGAAGAGACGAGCTGATTTTTTTATTTAATCAGACAAGAATACATCAGTGTCTCCAAACAGTCATTGCAGTTATATTTTGTGCAGCAGACATAACTACCTCATACACCTTTTTATTTATTATCCAACCAACATATTCTGGTTTTGTATTTTAAAGTAATTTTCTGAAATTTGTGGAATTTGTTTTTCACTTGGAAGTTGTTGGTTACGATGTGTAAATAGAGGTGGAAAAAGTCTGATTTAATGCAATTTAATTCCAGGCTATAAGGTAACAAAAGGTGAAAATTTTGAAAGGGGGTGTACACTTTCTATAGGCACTGTGGTTTCATCCTGTAGGTGTGGTGAGTGAAAGTTGGATTGGGGAAACATATCTTAAATAATTTTAAAATATTAAATAATATTAATGTCTGCCATGCCCTGTAATGTAGGTCATGTGAAACATATGCATTTGTCATGTATTAAAAAAAAAAAGTCATTGTCCGATAGACGTTGAAATATGGGGATAAAATAATCAATATTCATGAAATTGTATTGCTCTGTCATATAACCTTTTTATTGAAGAATATGTAATTGTAACAAAATACTTTATTGGTAGTCCGTTTGTCTAAATATATTATATCCAGAGATTTCCATGGAGTAATATGTGCAATTAGTCAACACGTTCCCTGACTCAAGTCGCAGAAATTGTCAATTAAGGTTAACCTTTTAAAATAAAATTTTCGGAGGTTTCGCAAGAGATAAGGCAGAGCAGGCCCCATGATTATTCATCTAAATGCACCTATATTATAGAATTTTTATTTTTTAATGAGGTCTGCTTTCCACACTACATTATGTCCATCCATCCCTAAATAGATGCCTTTTTGCAGTGTGGATCCTTGACTATTTGGACCTGAACCAAAATCGAATCGGCTTCTTCTCATCACCGAAACAATTCATCCACCAAATTTTGTCATAACTTGTCCAAACCTTTTTGAAATATCGTGCTATATATCGTTGTTGGCCCCATCTCTCAGTGAAGAATAACTTTAAAAATTCTCGTATCTGGATCCGGATCTTCACCAAAATCGAATCAGTCGGTCCTTGTCACATACACAATCTTGTCACATACAGTCCACCAAGTTTCGTCCGAATCCATCCATAACTTTTTGAGATATCGTGATATACTGTACATAATTTTAAATGATCACACATTGGTGAAGAATCACTTTAAAAATTCTCAGATCCGGATTTTTACCAAAATTGAATCAATTTTTCTTTGGCACACACACTCCGCCTCAACAGTTTACGTTTTGTATCCCACTGATAGCCTGATCTGGATCCGGACCTCCAAAATCGAATCGGCTTGTTCTTGTCACCTAACCAATTCATCCACCAAGTTTTATCAAAACTTTTCCACAATTGTTTGAACTATGATGTGATATATCGTTTTTGGCCCCCATCTCTCAAAGGTGAAAAAACACTTTGTGATATAAAAGGTGGAGACCAGAACTTCTTGGACAAAGACCTTAATAATGAGATGGGTTTTATGGTCCCTGGTTGAGTAGTTTAAGAGAAAATCGTTGGATAGACAGTCATAGAAACAAGATAGACAGACATAGAAACAAACAAAGAGAATAAGCATATTATTATATCAGACAGTTCCCTCACAAGTAAGTTCAACACAGGTGGAGGCCATGAGGCCCATCAAGCATGGTTGCCAACTTGTAGTCGTTATTCATGCTCTATCTTTTTAAATGCTGAGAGTCACACAATGAAGCAGCACATGCCATTTTAAAGTCTTTCGTGTGACACAGCCAGGGCTTGAACCACCAACCTTCCCAACTCAGAGGAGATACTCAAACCATAACACCACCAAGTCAGGTTCTTGATCCGCTTTGCTTTTTGCCATCTGAATTCAGCCTTCCTTGCGAGTGATTAAGAAACTCATAATGCTAATGATATGCAAGATTCGTTGAAACCTATTTATAGTTTCTGCTTTTTTATGCTTTGGCTGACGAAGTCACCAGAGGCAGTATGTTTTCGGGATGTCCGTATGTGCGTAAACATTAAACATGAGTACGTCTGTCCATGCTACTTTTTTGTTTTCTCTGCAACCGCTTATCCCATTGACACAAAATTTTCATCATACATGCAACTATTGATGTAGAATGTTTTAATGATAATTTTGATGTCATCAGTCATGTGGTGTGACAGCCATGTTGGAAAAAAGGAAAAACTTTGGACCTCTGTGTTTCCGAAACCGCTCCATGGAAAAAATTGAAACTTGCTACTTGTTAAATACTCACAATGGGAAACAAGTGTGATTTTTTTGATGTCATAGGTGGCTTTGTTATGACGTCATAATTGTATACATCGAACGCTTTATCCGATCAGTATGAAATTTTTTGAGGGTCATCGAGGGCTATATTGCATGAGGGGGAAAATTTGATGACGTCATCAGTCATGTGGATTGGCAGCCATTTTTTTCACCAAAAAACCTTCAAAAATCTTCTCCAAAATGGCTGAACAGATCAATCGAGGCAAAACTTTACAGGTATGATCACCCATCAATGAGGAACAAAAAGTTCTCCACCTATGACATGATAGTTAACATGGTTTAGCAGCCATATTGGATTTCCCCTAAAACCTTTAAAAACGCTCTTCTCCAGAACGGCTTGACAGATCGAGGGGAAACTTCACCCACATGTTCCCGTAGTCTTGGGGATACCAGGGTGTTCACAAATAATTAATAGGTCACATGGTCTGGCAGCCATATTCCATCCATCCATCTTGGATTGAATGAAAATCTTGTAAAAATTCTTTCTCTTGAACTGCTTCATAAATTAACGTGAAATGTCACAATTATGATCTAGTAGTCATGGGAATATATGTTTTAAATTTCAACCTGACTGCACACATGGTCTGGCAGCCAGAATCACTCCCCTAGCTGGAGGAGAGGGTATTGCATTTGGGTCCGTTCGTTTGTCCGCACAGAACTTTAGTGTTTTTCTTTGCAACCGCTTGTCGGATTGAGATGAAATTTTCACTATATTTTCACTATTTCACATGAGACTACTACTCATGTAGAATGTTTTAATGATAATTATGACATCATAGGTCACGTGGTGTGGCAGCCATATTGGATTTACCCTTACACCTATAAAAATATTCTTCTCCAGAATGGCTGGACAGATTGAGGGGAAACTTCACACAAATGTTCCCAAAGCCTTGGGTAAACAAGTTTGGTCAGGAATAATTGATAGGTCACATGATTTGGCAGCCATATTGGATTAAAGAAAATATTAAATAATGTTTTTTTCTGGAACCGTTTAACCAATCGATGTGAAACTTTCCAATTATGATTGAGTCGTGATCTCGTACTTTTTCTTTTTTATTAAGGCTCACTTGGCTGTGCCTGGATAGGTTTGCGGGTAGAGGAGTAGTAGCTGAAATGCGAATCCTACCCAGGTTCCTCCTGATGACGTCATCTTCTGCTTTTTGCTTGTTCGGGTTCCTTCTGATGACTCCAATGCAGGACTGTTCCTATTTGGTCTTCCATTTGATTTGAATTGAATTTATTTTCATCTCATTCTAAATTCAATTGGATAATAATAAACGTCATGGATCAGGGTTAGGTGTTTAATCAAAGCGGGGTTGCATCAAAGTGGGACGTCTTGGTACCCGGTCATCACTGCCAGCAGTTAAGAAGTGGCAGTTCTAGTTATGTCTTTTATTAATTACATAACACACCAGTACACAAACACCACACAACACACCACAAGGATTTGCAAAATCTGATTGCTCTTGTTCTTGTTTAATATTTTGAATCTGGGTTCAGGGATTTAAATCAAACTTGGTACAAGTATGTATAATGATGTAATAATGTAGGCAGAAGCATATCTGGCAACGTTGCAATGTCAATGAATGCCCTTCAAGTTTCCTTCTCCCTTCCTTTGGCTTTCCAAGACGATTATTTATACCCTTCTTCATATCCCTGCCACAAGAGGTTTTTGTTTTCAGCAGCACCTTTGCATGATGTCTATTGACTTTAAGTCAAGGGTTTGCTTGTTTTATTCCAATATTTTTCACCATTTTCCCTAAGAGATGTTGGTATGGCCTCTGTAGCTTATTCCCAAAAGAAATGGAGATGTGAAAGATCCATTCATTGGGACCATACACTGTGCAGAGTGTTAGTGCTGCCTAAGCAGTCTCCTTGGCTATTGGGCACAATCTTGGACAGCTCACCACTCCAACATCCAACATGCTGGCACTCATTTTGCCAACCTCGGGAGGATGACAGGCAGTGTCAACCCCACCTGGTATTAATTCAACAGCTGAGCAGGATTTGAACTCAGGATCCATGGATCCCAAGCCCACAACCCTAACCATGAAGCCAACACCAGGCATACATGTGAAAGATGATACTATTTAATATATCATATTTTTTGCCTTTATAGCCAAAATACATATACAGTCGCTCTTTTCCCTGTAATGTGTGTCGTAGTATGATATGTTTCATGACTTTGACCTTTATGTCAAGGTCCATGTGTCATCGTTTGAAAAGCTGTCCATGACCAGGTGCTTTATTTGCTCTTTGGGCCGAAGTACCTGCGTTTGACTTTGTCCTTATGTTTAGATTTTTACCTTTTTATATAAAAAGGCATTTCTCAACAGAGAAAAAAAAGTACTGTCTCGCACTGGTATATTAATGTGAACTTGTGAAAATCCACGTAACCATTATACACTGTCCCATTCTGGCTGGTGGTTCTTGGCAATGGCCTTTTTCGTATACAAGGTCAAGGCTCGTGGAAGAGAGAGAACATTGAACGGATCAGGATGCAACAGAACAAAAGGAACAGTTGAAAGAGGGGTAAAACGCTTAACAGCAGGGTTGAAGGATAAAATATAGGGAGACTTGGACATATTAGGGAGGTGGAGGGGGGGGG
>CM068956.1:25985799-25997100 GCA_035128595.1 Eptatretus atami | reverse complement strand
GGGGAGAGGGTAGGGGACAATGTACAGGGTGGACAAGATGGATACAGAAGAAAACTTTCAGGAAGGAAAAACTGGAAACTTGGAAGGGGGTGGTCTTGTCCAAATCTTCATCTATTTTGTCCTTCAACCCTGCTGGAACAATTTGTCATGAATGTACTGTAGTAATAAAAATAAATGTGTTTTAGTAATAACTATTATTCACATAGTCCCACACATTCCAAATACCAGACAAAAAGTTTCAGGCATCACATCACCACGTGCCCACGTCTGCATCCAGCATTTTCACTCTGCAGGTCGGAATCTCTTCCGTTACCATCAAAGTCTTTGTGGTGGACTTGTTCTTCCAGATACGTTTCTCGTCTGAGGGAGGCGCTTAAATGTCTGTGATAAGACAACAGGAGCATAACGCACTGTTTCATGGGTTCGAGCAGGACTGTTAAACTTCTGTCTCAGCACCTTGTGCCCATGTGAGCCTCCAGAAAGCGACTGTGTGCGACGATTCCTGACTTGCGCTGGAGTGAATGGCATGGCCACAAGCTCCCTGATGGCTAATCGCATGGGCCAATAGAGAAAATAGGAGGGAAACCACAGAGGATAAGAAGGTTGCATACAACTCCCAGTTAGTTATCACCCACAAAGGGCAAAACCTCCTGATATTGCGTTTTGGAAATTATGTGAACTCAATGCAAAGATGGTGCATATCGGATAAGATTAGAATTCCATGATGTTAATGTATGCATGTGATATTAGTCATTTATTTGTTTTCAGATGAGGAATTAAGATTGCGAAAGCACGGATAGTTGATGAGTTGGACAACCAGGGGAAGGTCTGCTTTTGGGAGAACTGTTTCAACATCTCTTTCGATTGTTCAAGCTCCGAAAAATATTCAAACGTCAAATCAGAATACAATCGAACCCCTATCTGCAAATGCATGTTGTTTATGTGAATGAAGAACATTCATGAAGGAAATTGAGATGTATCCACATAAGGTTCAGTTTGCCTAATATACCAATCTCTGACGTACTATACTCCATAACGGACCATTGGTGCTGCTGATTATTACAGTTTCTTGGCAAGGTTACACTGGATCGTTTGGCATTGCCTTCCCAGCAGTAGTTTGGTCAGTAATTTTGAATTTGATCATGGTGCCGGTGATAGCTCGCATACTCTTCACGAAGGACACCATGGGATCTTTAATGTCCGCCAACTAATGCTGGCATATGGGACGCCAGTTTAACAGAAGGGAAGGCAGCGTTCCGGGGCGTTACCGCCCACCACTATTAATCCCTCAAGCAAGCACTCCAACGAAACGGTTGATAAGGAACGGCTGGCTGGGTCATACTCAACACTGTCCGGAGACGACTTGAGTGTCAAACAATGTGCAAATTGGAAAAATGAACACTTTCAATTCCGCAGTTGAAATTTTGAAATTTGGTTCATGTTCAGAGATTCTTGAACTTATCGCATTTCAGCTGTAATCTTCTATCAATGGATGAGGTGTGTGGGTGTGAGAGGCTACACCAAAATGATCATCATTATCTCCTGAGCTGATTCCGCTAATGAACTACAAGGAACCCCAAAAAATAGAATTCCCATGTTTTAAATGTACGCCATGTGAAGGTGTATGTAGCAGCTTAATCGGTCCTTCCATGGTATGTCATTCTAACTACAAAAGAAAGAGCAAAAAGAATAATAACATTGAAAGAAAGCATATATTAATTAATGCTAATAATATTAACAGCAACAATATTAGTATCATTTGGCAAGAACAGTAACAAACATAATCCCTGTCCTGGCCCAAACACATCTGGTCTTGGTGAAAGGCAAGCTAATGCTCAAGCAGCACAGCAGGCAGGTCTGCAATAAGGCCGTGAAGACAATTAAACTTTGATGCAACAGACCAATGGGTCCACTCATGCTTATAAACGTCCAGAGACTTTAATGGGGATGGAGGAGGGGGGTTGGGAATTGACGGGGGAGTGGGAGGTTAGGGCAGGGTTTCGGAGATTGAGGGGTGCGGGGCTTGGGAGGTGAGTGGGTGGGGGGGGCTTGGGAGGTGGAGGAATGGGTTTCGGAGGTGTACGAGGGTTTTTGGAGGTGTATAGAAGGTTGGGAGGAGAGGAGGGGTTCGGGAGGTGGATGGGGGGTTGGGAGGCGGGAGAGGGATATGTGGGGAGGTAAGCATGAGGTGAGGGGAGGCAGAGTGTGGTGGAGTGTTAATTATGATTCACTGTCTCATTAAAATGATTTTGCATAGAATAACAGTGAAGATGGAAACAAAATAATGTCTGAAATACATTTTCTACCGGTCATACTATAAACACCACCCAGAGATAAACACCGCCCAGACACATCCGGAGACAAACACCAACCGGACACATCCCGAGACAAACACCGTCCAGATATGTCCGGAGACGACCACCGCTCGGACATGTCTAGAGATAACCACCATCCAGACATGTCCAGACTATGAAATAATGTGTGAATACAACTCCCTGGATGTTTGCAAGCATTACAGCTGAAATGCAGTAAGCTCTAAAATCTCTTAACTTGAGGCAAGTTTCAAATTTTAAACTGCGGAATTGAACTTAGCAGTAGTTCCAACTGCTAAAAAAAAAAGTGTTTATTGTCCGGAGTGTCAAAGAATGTCCGAATTGGACAAAGGAACACTTTTTTTTAGCGGCAGGAGCTGCTGCTAAGGTCAATTCCACAGTTTAAATTTTGAAATCAGCTCAGGTTAAGAGATTATAGAGCTAATCACGTGTGCGGAAATGAAATCAAGGCACAAACTCAAGCAGGCAGGTATGTGTCTCTGGGCGTTTATAAGCATTGTGATGTATACAGCTATTCATAGGTATGACGATGAGGCATTCAATAATATTGTTACGAATCTACCGCCCGCCCAGCGTGCGAACGACCGCTTTTCACTAATAGCAGCCGCTACGCCCACCGACGAGCAATTCAGTCGCCACTTTCTGGAACAACGCCAGAAACCAGTCACGGGTGGGTTCTTAACCCCACCACGGCCTAGTCCGTATTCTACCCGCGCGCGACAGGGTCAATCGCCAAATATCGATATACCTAAGTATTCGCGCGGGTAACCTACCGAGAGACCGTACCTCGGCGAAGGCCTGCTTGGACACGAACCGCTTAAGCGGTTCGTTCCGTTCTGGGATAACCGAGCGGGGTATTATCGCCAGACCTCGCCGACCCGATTCTTTTATCGTATTCAAAAACCAACTACCATTCCGAAATGCAATACGGCGGTTCAATATGGGAAAATGACACGACGAACGGGTTCACATTCAACTAAGCACATTTATTTACACATATGCACATATACAGCCATGCAGGTATGCAAAAACACGCATGCAGTCATGCAACCAAACAAGCAATGCGCGGGGCGGGCACAAAACACGAGCAAGGACCAAGAGTTACCACCGTCTATTAGTTATTATCAATGTACACTTAACAGTTTCTACTTACGGGACACAGCGCCACAACATTCATTCAAAAGAAAAGCAAGAAAAGACCCCCTCACAGACAAGGAGGTCAGACTGGGCCCGTGGGCCTTATAACGTGAGGCTTTGGTGACCGAAAGGGCCCACGAGACCGTTGCAGGTTATCTGCACCCTCGTGGTGCCTTGATGGGGCGAGTCGCGACGTCCCGTCCCCACGGCAGCTAGCGTAGCCGCGGTTGAGCTCGGGCCTTCTGCGTGGCAGGCGAGCTCTCTCTCTCTCGGCTCTCCCCACACGAACGTGCAGGTTCGCGCGACACAGCAGGGCTGCTCCTCCAGTCCGCGTCTCCCTCGCGACGCCCGGACCTCCACCGACTGACTGTTCCAAGCTCCCGACTCTGACACGAGCCCAGACCTCCACACAGCTCCTTGGCTTCTCCAGACTCTCCGAACCCCGCCAAACACACTCCGAACCCCGACAGAGACTCGGTTCTCTCCACGCAGCTTCTCTCTTACGACACACACACCTCGCTGCGTTCAGCGCTCGCTTTTATTCCCCCTCCCTTCTCGCCCCGCCCTCCTTCCAGCTCCTGCGGGAAACTTCCAGAAGGGGGGCGTTTCCCTCGTGGGTCGGGGTTTTTCGTAGCAATCATCCTGGTAGCACTTCTCTATTCTCCCTCCACTCGCCCCTCCCCGTCCCAAAGCGCGGGAAAGTAAGAGGAAAAATCCGTGCGTTATCGGAACGCCTTCTTCTTTCTCCATGGCAGAGACGGTTTTCGATGCGGAGAGGGTTGTAGCGTGGGTGTGGAGAAGGTGATTGGTGTGTGGTTGTTGTAATGGTGGCGTGGTTGGCGTTGGTGGTGGTCGTGAGGTGGTGTGGTTGGGTGTTTGTAAAAAGGTGGTTGGTGGTGTGTGGTTGGTCCAAAATAATGATAGCAAAGAATAACGGCTAACTCAAAGATCACAGCCCTGATAACACGAATAATCCCTTTAGACCACGGTGGGGAAATCTATCTGAACACACACTTAGCGATATAACTGAACTAAGGACCTTATGGTGTTCTGCGAATTTCCACAGCCGTAACAATATGAATGCGGAAGTGAAAAAAAAAACTTCATCATTAAGAAATCATTGCGCCTGTTCCAAGTCAAGGCAAGGTTGAGCAGGCCAAAAAATATGGCAGCTTCAGAGCCCAGCAAGCTTACCTTGGATATGCCTTAAGACCCCAGAGTGCGAGGTGGCCGAGGATTGCCTGATGAAGGATATAATTAATAAGGCTGCTAATTATCTTCAAAGGAGGTGTTTTAATTATCCCAAACATCCAATTTTCACTCTTTCACTTCCTTGGAGTTTTCTTAGTATGCATAAATCACACACACACACACATACACACACACACACACATACACACACACACACACACACACACACACACACACACACACACACACATTTATTATATCGATGTATATGCATGCATGTGTGTATGTATGTATATATATATATAGATATATATATAGATATATATATATATATATATCTCTATTATAATACCAAGCTTGCACACTAAAAACTCGGCTCGCCGTCACACGATCCCTATGAAATTGCTGTGGCCTAGGGGACATGCCGACAATGTTTGGGAAGTCTTGGCGTTCCATAGTACCACTTGCATTCTGCACAATGCGTTTTTTTGTCATTCCCCGTGTACGGTCTGTCGTCTGCTACCAGCTATGTTGTACTGCTATCCCGTGCATGTGCACGGGTATCGCTAGTATATATAATACAACCACACACACACACACACACACTTTGGGGGGGGCTGGCCTCAATAAGAAAAAGTGTATGCTGGCAAACCTGCTAATTTGGACAAATTTAAAGGTTCTATCCACAATGTTTTTGCTGATTTGATTTGCTAGAGGAGTTTCTTAGATGTTCAGTAGAAAATTTTGTCCAGCAATTGAAAAAAAAAATGTGCTCAGAATGCAGGATCTTATTTTGAAATTTGGTGTTCACAAATTAAAATGGCAATAAATGGCCTTTCAGGAAAAAAACAAAAAATTCTGGTGTTTTATTTCCATGAACAACGTGGTATTTCGACGTATATTGAGAACTTAATTATTGTTCACCCTGTACACACTCACACAAACACACAAACACATAAACTGGCTACAAGCAGAAATCGATAAACTGGATATCAAAACAAGGAAACTACCCACCATCCACAAAATGTTCTACAAAAATCAATGCATACCGAGAATGTACCGACCGAGACGAGTTAGCGGCCTGATGGAGCTCAACCAACTGCACAGAATGACAACTGTAGGATTGGCTGAATAAGTGAAAAGTTCAACAGACTACCGAATCCAATTTGTAAACAAACACGAAGACAACAAATCAGAAAAGGTATCCCTAACCCTCCTCGCAAAAAACTTATAAAGACAGAATCGAATGGAAGATGTCACACAAGAAACCGAAACAACAATACAGCCGCAGCAATTGCAAAAAAAGACAAAAGAAAATATAAAACGAAATATCAACAGATATACACTGACAACTGGGAAAATGACAAAAGAGCAGGAAGGTATAAACAAGAGTTGAACAGATTGGGAATAGACAAAGAAAGCTCTTTGGAATGGCTAAGAAAATCTCAGCTCAACTGGGGTGGACAATGAATCATTATAAATACCCAAGACCAAGTACACTACACCAATGGCTTTAAGAAAATGGTGGGACTGAGTCAATCGGACAAGTGTAGGTTCTACAAGGTAGAAACATAATGTACTAGCATCGTCCTATCGGGATGTAAAAAAAACTCATGTCAGAGCAGCTGTACACACAAATGTACAACAAGGTATGTTGCGTAATCCATTGGCACATCTGCAAAAATCTCAATATCCCAGTTCCAGAAAACTCATGGAAACATGAACCAAAAACAATCACTGAAAACAAGGAAGTAACACACGTACAATCTGATGATCCCATCGAGCATGAACATAAAAAACAAAGCATTGCGATCGGATATAGTACTGAGGTACAAAAAAATAAAATAAGACATTGCTAATTGAGGTGTCAATACCCAGCGATATTGGCCTAAACAACACAGAAATCAAGAAAATGACCAAATACCAAGATCTAAAAAATGAAGTGAAAAGATCCTGGAAGCTGAAGAGATCCAAAATTGTACCGGTGATTATTGGAACAATGGGAATGATGAAGTAGAATGTGACAGAGATCTTAAAACCCATCCCTGGGAATATTACTGCAAATGAACTGCAGTTGGAAGCTGTCCGGGGCTCGGTGGCGATCCTGAAAAGAGCCCCCAGAACAAACCTTTGAAAACAAAACTTCACACCATGGTCCATGATTCGTGATCTCTTACTGAAACTGATGTGGATGCTTCGAGACATGGGAGGACTCTGTTCTACCTTCTGAAACCCGCATATGGATATAACAACCAATGACGCGCGCACGCACACACACACACACACACGTACATCAGTAAATTAAGTGAATTTTACATTTCCTCATAGATCATTGAGGCAAGTGTGAGTCATTCGTTGACCGCTTAATATTTGCTAGTAATCGTGCTTTTTAAATGGTGTCCTCTCTCAAAGAGTGCACCATTATGGAGCAGTAAGGAGTCATCAGGTTTTTGCTTCATGAAGGTATCAAAATGTGTGACATTCTTTGGAGAATGATTGCACATTATTGTATGAACTGTACATCACGGAAAATGTGTACAAATGATGAGAAGAAGAAAACTTCACAAATTGGTCCATGATTCGTGATCCCTTACTGAAACGGAGGTGGATACTTCGAGACCTGGGAAGATTCTGTTCCACCTTCTGAAATAGTTTCAAAAAGAACGGATGAGGCAAACAAGTCTTCTTTGGCAACAAACCATGGTCGCCCAGACTGTTGTTCATTGCCCTCGTTGTTTTTCTATGTGAAACTAGGTTGACAGCTTTCCTCCAATTCTTCATCCAACTTTTATGCTTTCTATGGAACTGTCTCCACAATTCTGTCAAATCCTATTTTTCTTTGAAACAAGGAAGATGCAAGATCGTCATCAACTTCGAACATGCTTTGTTCACTTCTCAGCTAATCTACTCTTCCGAACTTTTCTTCTGTTCTTGTTTCATTTCTTCCATCAACTTAACTTTCTCTTATAACTGTCGGTAGTGCACTATATGCTCCTCTGCCTTCTGTATTTCAACCTTCCATGTGCATATACAGTATATATGAATAAAAAACATCAGTCAAAAAAGTTGAGCATATAATAATACAAAGACTCTTTGGCAGGCTGATTAAATTATTCAGCATCCTGTTAACATGATTATCAACAATGGTGGAATGTGTATTTTCATCTGAACAATACATTAGGAATACACATTTATGACTGTACATCAAAATCTCTCTCTCTCTTTGGTGGATTGCCAGAGGATAGGTTCGGTCCCACAGAAACTCCCTTGGCAAAGATTACGCTCTATCACCCGTACTACCTGGCTGAAGCCCACCAGACAGAAACATTGGACCATCTTGTTGTGGCCCTGCTGACATCTTAAGCATCATGCTGAAGTTTCCTGTTTGGCCTCTTATTCCTTTTAAGATTGAAGCAAAACCTTTTTGTTTTGCCCGGTCTTCCAGATCAGGACGCGTTACCTTGTGAATCTAGGGATGAGGTGTGTCCACTCCACAGCAGGATTTCTATGGAGTTGCTAACCTGGTCACTTACTCAGTCGTCCTATGGAAGGTATTATGCCGAGGAGAGCTCTATCCTCGCCCTCATCGACTGAATTTGCTTATTTAGGCACCATTTCCAATGTTGCGTCCATACCAATTCACTTTTACACTCCGTGCCCAAACCAGGACTTGTAGGGTCACAATGATTTATTGGCTCACAATTCTCTCCTTATGAATCACATTTAACACATCTATGACAAGCTCAAACAAAGTGGCAACAAAATTACCTGTGCATTTAGACTCTGCCTAGCCGTTCGTTGGCAAAACAAAATACAACTTAAGTTAAGAAAGCCATTAGGCTTCCGGTTACATCAACGTTAACCAAAGGAAACACTCCTGCTCTGGAAAGCCTCTATTTATGCCCTGGAAAATGCTTTCTTCCTTTTTGCAGATGTTTCCACAGTGTCGTAAAGTATCCTCATTCCTTTGTGATAGGCACACAACAGCTGCGCAACTCTTTGCTGATTTGGAATTGATTAGAATATTAGATTAGAATCTGTCCCTTGAATTTATCAAAATCACCTTCAGCTACGACCTGCCCTGGGCTGACCAAATCACCAATCTGGCCAGCAACAGCCAGCAACAGATAGAGCATCCTCCGTCATTTGAAGTCATTCCTTAACAAATCGGAGCAACTCACGTGTTGTGATGGCTTTGTCCGTAGCTCAAATAAGTACGACGACTCTTCTCTATGGGCTGGGGCACCAGCATACCATCCATCTCTTCTATAATTTGTGGAATTTAGAGTTGTCAACATTGTTGGCACCTCCCGTGATGAGGCCGAAGCACGAGGCCTGTTGCTGTCACATTGCAGAGAAGTCTACAGCCTCTATTTTTTAACCACCGCTCATCCGTTGTTTCCCCAAGATGGTTCAATTGCACTCTTCCCTCCAGGGTTTCAATCAAATGACGCACCACCATCTCACGTCATTCCCCAATCCCGACCTGCAGTATTCTCCACCCCCATTAACCCTACCTCACTCAACTCTTTTACTTGCAGGTTATTGTATTTCTTCCCCTCCCCTCCCTCCCCATTTGTTGTTAGCTAATTCCCTTGCTTGATGCGTTATACTATGGATTCATTGTCACTGCATTATATTTTTACCTTTTGTTAATTTTTTTTTATATTCTCTTTCCAGTCACCCATGAAGTTTAATGGTCTTTGTGCATTTTTCAAGTGCCAACATGATGCAGGAACTCCTTTTGCATATATTTGGGTGAAAAAGACATGCGTTAGCCTTGGCTTTTCAGCTGCAAACGTTTACAGAACAATCTTGGCAGCAATTAGATCCGAAACGCCAAGGAAAACAAACATGTTCAAGCAATCGGCTTTTCCTGTCCGAGGAACGGCTAAGGGTTCCAAGCTCAAGTCTGTGCATAAATGACAGAGGTGCGAAGAGAAGCGGACAATTTTTAAAGGACAGCACTTGCAGAAAATGATCATTACCAAACATATGCACAATTTGAAAGTTTTAAATCAACTGCATTTGTTTGGAATTATCAAATTGCAATTTCTGTATTCTCCAGCCTGAATATGATATCATGAGGAGGTGATGCCATCTGCCAAAATTACTCTTCTCAATAGTTACTCTTCTGAAAACCAGATACGAAGAACAATCCAAGACATGCCAAGGTATTTTTATTTTTCAATACAGTGTGTGTGTGTGTGTGTGTGTGTGTGTGTGTGTGTGTGTGTGTGTGTGTGTGTGTGTGTGTGTGTGTGTGTGCGCGCGCGCGTGCGTGTGTGTGTGTGTGTGTGTGTGTGTGTGTAAGGTCAGACACTCAGCAGTAAAATAATAAATTATTTATTAAAGTCCGACGTTTTGAGGACAAGTTAGTTCTCTTCCCTAGAGGCGTTAAGAGCGGTGTGGTGGTGATGGCGTATTGGGTTTCGATAGAGACGGTTCTGCGTTTGGGATTGGTCCAAGTCCTCACCAATCACAGTTCCCCACATTCAAATTATTTTGCCGCTTTGATTGGCATTGTAATTGATTGCGTAGTGGTTTGTATGTGAGATGCAAGTCGATGTTTTGGTTGATCAAAGACTCTATTCTTCACTCTCCATGCACTGCCCTCATGCCCCCACACCCCCAGGAATACCTCTGGCTACAGCTTCCCCTCCACTCCCACCTCATGTTTATATGTGTGTTGCACCGTCCACCAAACAGCGATGACTCCATTTACACCTCACTATCCGAAAACATGGACCAACTTCTATCCTCTCATCTGAACTCTCTCATCCTCAAAGGTGGTGACGTTAATTGTCATCATGCCAGTTGGCTGGGTGTGGGTACCTCTCTCATCTGCCATGGCACTTCAGCAAAAAACTTCTGCGACTCATTGGGACTGACTCAATCGGTCAACTTCCCGACCCGGATCTCAACCAATTGGTACTCTGTCTCTTCTGGATCTGATTTTGACAAATTTCCCTGAAAATATCTGCTGTTTCTTCCTCCGCTCCAATCGGTTCTTCTGACCACATGCTTGTCAAAGTGGACATCTCTCTGGTTGTTATTAGAAAACCATCTCAGCGCCGTTGAGTCTGACATTTCACTCAGGCTGACTGGCAGGGTCTTCAAGCAGCCATCAAACTTCTAGACTGGTCTTCCATCTCTACTTTCTCTGACAGGCAACTCATCCTGGGAATTCTTTCAAAGAAACTTGCTCTCTCTTTCTCTTTCTCTTTCTCTTCTCTCTTTCTCTCTCTCTCTCCCCCGCTCTTGCACAGATTTATCCCCTCTCGTCTTTAGTTGTCCTTACCCTTCCTCCCACCCATGGTTCACCGAAGCTTGTGGCGAGGCAGTTGTCCTGAAACAACTTGCCATTGCCTCATGGAAAGCAAATCCAAATGTGGCTAATCTCAGTTCCTTCCATAAAGCTCGGAACAAGTGTTTGTCTACCAGAACAAGTGTTTGTCCACCAGAACAAGTGTTTGTCTCCTCAGGAGAGCCAGAAAACAACATCATTCTAATCTCAAGTCTGAATTCTCAAACCTCTCTCCCTCCTCTAAATCCTGATGGCATCCAATCAAATCTGTTTCTGGTGTATGTTCCCTCTCTATCCCCTCCCTTACCTCAAATGGCCGCACTGCTGACACCG
>CM068956.1:25974648-25985531 GCA_035128595.1 Eptatretus atami | reverse complement strand
AGGTCATCTGGCATCTGCTTGGAAATCAGCAAACGTTAACGCTCTGCATAAAAAGGTGCAAAAACAGATCCCTGCAATGACAGACCAATCAGCCCTCTCCCAATCATCAGCAAGGTTATGGAATCCATAATCGCTTCAGACATTAAATCCTTCCTCTTCTCAATGGCCTGATTTCCGATCATCAATTTGGTTTCAGACCAGGTCACTCTATGCTGGATATGCTGCTTCTGCTCTCCCAACAATGGATGGAGGTCCTCAATGCCAGACATGAATTAGAGGCCATATCCCGAGACATATCGCGTGCTTTTGACATGGTCTGGCACCCTGCCCTGCTCACCAAACTCTCTTCCAATGGTATCTAAGGCCATCTCCACTCATGGCTCGCAGACTTCCTCTCCTGTCACAGTCAACGTGTGGTCCTGAATGGAGTTCTCTCACCCCCTCTTCCTGTCCAGGCTGGAGTTCCTCAAGGCAATGTTCTGGGCCTTGTTCTGTTTCTGGTTTTCATCAATGATCTCTCCGACTCTCTGGAAAATTATTTTATCACTTTGCTGATGACTCCACCCTCTGCCGTACCATCTGTCGTCCCTCACACCGGCAAACAGCAGCTTCTTCGCTCTCTGCAGATTTCGATAAAATTACAAACTGCTCCAACACGTGGAACATGTCTTTCAATCCTGACAAATCTCACACTTTTCCTATGTTTCTCCGAAAGGACCGTTTGGAACCCCCCCCCCTTCCCATCTACTTTCTCAACAATCCTCCAGAAGAAGTCCTTTTATTCAAGCTTCTGGGTCTCACTATCTGCCATGATCTTTCCTGGGAAAGCCACATTTCCAACCTGGCCTGCAAAGCCAGTCACCGACTGGGCATCCTCCGTCGTGCAAAGTCCTTCCTCGGCCCACCTGAGCTCCTGACTACATACAAAGCTTTCATCTGCAGCCTGATGGAGTACTGCTCTCCCCTCTGGGCTGGTGCTCCTGTCTCACCTTTCTCGGCTTCATGCTGTGGCAACCAAGGCATTTAGGATCATTGGTGTCTCCGGTGGTGAGGCTGAGTCTTTGGGCCTCACTGTCTCACCGCAAGCAGGTCAGTGGTCTTTCTGTCCTCTATCGTCTCATCTCCGGTCTCACCATACCCTGCTTTGTCTGTGATATGTCCCCCCCCCCAACCCCCATATATCCGTAGGGCGCTCAAGGTCCGCCAGCAACCCCCTTCTGGTGAAACTGCTAAAATCACGAATCGCTGCTCACCTTCACTCTTTCATTCCTCTTTTTTCCCGCCTTTGGAATAAACTCCCACACTCTCTTCGATCCCATTCTTCCATCCAGGTCTTCAAAACAGCTGTTCACCACCACCTATCTTCCCCCATCCAAAACCACGATCTTTTCTACCCCCGTTAATCCACCCCAAACCCACCTCCTTCAAATTCCCTGCCTTCCTTCCAAAAAGTTCCCTGATGTGTAAGGTGCTGAAAGTCCCTGTGGTGTCCATCTTGTATACCCCATGTTCCCCACCTCATCCTTCTCCCTTCCACAGATCTCCTAATGTCTCTGTTCCCCACTGTTTTGTCCTTCCCTCTCCCGCCCCTCTTGTCTCCTGCCCCCCTTATTGTGCGTTGTGTGTTTGCTCTCATACGAGCCTCGACAATTAATACAAAAAAAATAATCTCGTGGAGCAATGGGCCCCAGACTGGGGGTTTATGTTATCCGGTGATAAGTTCATATTTATCACTTTTTCCCAAAATAAAAGGATTGGAGACATATCAATGAGAGTGAACGTCATTTCCCTTTAAGCGTTGTCTGAAGTGTCCTTTTTAGGAATTATTTTTGATAATGGAATGACTTGGACCTCCCCCCCATGTTCATAAGCTGGCTGTCAAATGTGCCAAAGGCCGAAATCTATTACATTGCATATGTGGTACTGATTGGAGAACATGTAGGGAAAGTCTCTTCCTTTTATATAAAGTTTTCATTCGCACTCATCTTCAGTATGGTTGTCAGGCCTTTGCGGATATGTCCATGAGCAATTGCAAAAAACTGGAGACTATCTAGTCTAAAGCTTTCCTTGTCTGTTTGGGGCTTTAATAAGTACTCCAGTGTCTGCTCTTCTGGTAGAAGCGGGAGAAATGCATTTGGCCCTTCGTTGGGAAGTTTTCAGAATTAAATATTTGGCTGGAACCATCTTGGCTGGGGATAGCCACCCTATATACCTATATTCACAACTCAGATTTTGGTGAAGATCTGGATCCAGATCCAGATACTAGAATTTTTAAGTGATTCTTCACCATTGAGACATTGGGCTGAAAATGATATACAGTACAAGCATAATATTTCAAAACACTGTAGACAGATTCACGGATTCAGTCGAAACTTGGTGGACAGGTTGGATGTGTGACAAGGACAAATTGGTTTGATTGTGGTGAGGATCTAGATCCTGGAATTTTTTTAAGTGATTCTTTTTCAGTGGGTGGTTTGGCCAAAAGCGGCATACACCACGGTATTTCAAAAGTTGGGGATGAGTTAGGACAAAACTTGATGGATCAGTTGGGTAGGTGACAAGAACAAGCCGATTAGATTTTGGTGAAGGCCCGAATGCAGATTTATTATTTATTTATTTTTGTATACCTTGTCGAGGCTCGTATGAGAGCTAATACACAACGCACAGCAAGGGGGGCATTAGACAAGAGGGGCGGGAGTGGGAAGGACAAAACAGTGGGGAACAGAGACATTAGGAGTATGTGAAGGGAGAGGATGGGGTGGGGAACATGGGGAATACAAGATGGACATTACAGGGACTTTCAGGAAGGAAAGCAGGGAATTTGAAGGAGGTGGCTTGGGTGGATTATCGGGGGTAGAAAAGATCGAGGATTTGGATGGGGGATGATAAGAGGTGGTGGTGAACAGCTGTTTTGAAGGCCTGGAGGAAGAATGGGATTGAATAGAGTGAGGGAGTTTATTCCAAAGGCGGGAAAAAGGAATGAAAGAGTGAAGGTGAAGCCGTGATTTGTGATTTTGGTAGTTTTACCAGAAGGGGGTTGTTGGCGGACCTTGAGCGCCCTACGGAAATGTGGTGGGACAAATCGCAGAGAGAGGCCAGAACACTGTGTGGAGGACAGGCAGGGGGGGGGGCGAGGCTGGAGAGGAGACGGTAGAAGACAGAAAGACCACCGACCAGCCTGCGGTGAGAGAGTGAGAGGCCCAAAGACTCAGCCTCATCGCGGGAGATCCCAATGATCCGAAATGCCTTGGTTTCCACAGCGTGAAGCCGAGAAAGGTGGGGGCAGGAGCACCAGCCCAGAGGGGAGAGCAGTACTCCATCAGGCTGCGGACGAAAGCTTTGTCGGTGGTCAGGAGCTCAGGTGGGCCGAGGAAGGATTTGCACGACGGAGGATTCCCAGACTGGCTTTGGAGGCAAGGTTTGAAATGTGGCTTTCCCAGGAAAGGTCATGGCAGATAGTGAGACCCAGAAGCTTGAAAGAAAGGACTTCTTCCAGAGGATTGTTGAGAAAGTGGATATGTGGGGGGGGGGGGTTCTAAACGGTCCTTTCGGAGAGACATAGTGGAGAGTGCGAGATTTGTCCGGATTGAAAGACATGCTCCACGTGTTAGACCAGTTTGTGATTTTCACCAGATCTGCAGTGAGCGAAGAAGCTGCTGCATGCTGGTCTGAGGGATGACAGATGGTTTATGGCAGAGGGTGGAGTCATCAGCAAAGAGATAAAGAGGATTTTCCAGAGAGTCGGTGAGATCATTGATGAAGAGATCCAGCCTATCAGTGGTATACAAAATTTAAATTGTTCATCCTGGTGGAGGTACGCACTATACCGAGTGGCGTTCTCGTTCAATCTGTTTAGTGAGTACATCATAAGGAAATTTTCATCTTCCTGGGTTCTCAGATTGAAGTGAGTGGACTATGAGGAGGAGAAATTAATAGACGGTTGATTTTGGTGAGAACAGCAATGTCAGGATTGACCGAGATCTGGAAAGACAAAGATGTGACAACACAAACCAAGAGGAGGGTGGTGAATGCTTTTATATTTCCAGTTGCAATATTGGGATGTGAGTGGACAGTGAAAAAGAAAGAAAGAAAGAAAGAAGACTGACAGTTTTAAAATGTGGTGTTGGTGATGAATGTTTAAAAATTCTAGGGATGACAAGAACGACGTGAAGAAATCTGTGAATGAAGAAAGTAGACCGCCATGTACATTAGAAGCACTTCTGCTTAAACAAAAACGGTCATACTTTTAATTGGTGGTTGTAATATGCACAAGCAGTGTCACAACCTGTCTTGGGTGGACCACATCACCAAACTGACTTCTAAGGATGGCTGAGGCCTTGATATTCTCGGCAGCGCCAACTCCATTCTGAGCAGCTCAATGATCCTTCGTAGTACTGCATTAAGACCTTCATCCTCCCATTTGGCCTTGCTCCTCCCAACCACCCATCCCTCTCTCCTCCCAACCCATCCCAGTTGCATTCCTTCTTCCCGAATCCCGTACCTGGGTACCCTCCCAAATCCTAAACCTCCACTCGTTCATCTCCCTCTTTTCTCATCTCTGGAACTGCCTCATCTGTGAAACTTATGTCTGTTGTGTTGTGCCCTTCCTCCAGTCCTTCAAGAGTGCTTGCTATGGTAAACTCATCCTTTCTCCCACATCTACCCCTGCTTTCTTCTAATATCACTGACTAAATCCCACATATTACCTCCTAAAGGAAGATGGAGGAGGGAAGAATAGAGAAAGGGGGAGGAGGGAGCAGGTAAGATAGGGAAAGGGGAGGATAGATGTTGGGGATGAGATGACACATGTGGAGGGAGTGGAAGGGGGGGGGGGGGGGTGGGTAGGTGTGGAGGAGATGTGGGGTCAAGATTCTGCTATTTTATGTACATGAAATGTAGATGACTAATAATTTGATCGGGGATTCGTGCAAACACGATCTTTGTGATGTCAATTAGCACCCGATTTAGTCTCCGAGAAAACAGATTCGACTCATTACATGAGCCGTTTTTCCTCCAAAAGCGTGACAGCCATTCGGAAAGACGTGTTGGCGCGGCCCCTCCTCAACAAGGCCTGACGTGAAAACGAGCGCCAAGGGCAAGACTGAGCCGAGCGGAGGGTCGGGAGGGCTTTGACACATCAAAGCAATGGCGCTTCGTCCCGCTTACATTCCTTGTATAGCCCCGCCATGCGGTTAGCAAAAGGGCGCCACTGTGAGCGGCTGCCAAGCCACCAGCCTCTGTACCTGAGAAATTGCCTCTCGGGTAGAAGGATGATTTTGCTGAGGTGTGTTACATCATTACACAAATACATATTGGTGATGATGACCGATGTGCATGAGGGAGCCAGGTCTCCCAAAAGATGCCTCTCTAGACAATGTGAAATACATTAACTACATCATTCCACCAAAAACAAATAATTTGTTGATTTGAAAAAGGGATCCCACTCAAAACGTCACCACCTTTGTTGTCCAGAGCAGTTAGGCATGTCTCAATATTTGGTTGAGAAAACCTCTTTCTTAATATTTGGTTGAGAAAATTTATTGCCCTCATTTTCTTCCAACGCAGACCAACTCAAATTGTTTTAAAGACTACTTTTCCATTACACTACCAAAAAAGAAAAAGAGCAATCAGAGATTGCAGACCCTCACCAGGACTTATTTTGTGTGGTGTTTGTGTACTGCTGTGTTACGTAATTCATGAGACATAATGAGAACTGTCACTTGAAAACTGCTGGTAGTGCTGACCGGGTACCAAGACGTCCTGTTTTGTTGCAACCCCACTTTGATTGAACACCTGACCCTAACCCTGACCCACGACGTTTTTTAATTATTATTCAATTGAATTCAGAATGGGATTAAAATACATTCAATTAAAATCAAATGGAAGACCAAATTGGTACAGTCCTGCATTGGAGTAATCAGAAGGAACCCAAACAAGCAAAAAGAAAAGATTAAGTCATCAGGAGGAACCTGGATAGGATTTGCATTTCAGTTGCTACTCCTCTACCCTCAAACCCATCCAGGCACAGCCAAATGAGCCTTTTTCAAAAAAATTAAAACAAAAAGAAAGTAACCAGATTCAAATAATTAAATAATTCTGGCTGCCAGACCATGTGTCCGATCAAGTTGAAATTTAAAACATATATTCTCCATCACTACGAGATCATAATTGTGAAGTTTCACATCAATCAATGAAGCGGTTCAAGAGAAAAAATGCTTCTGCCTCTGGTGATGAAGTCGGAGGCATTATCTTTTCAGGTTGTCCGTACGTTCGTCCATCTGTCCATGCATATTTTCTCCGTTTTCTCTCCAACTGATTATCTGATTGACACGAAATTTTCACCACAGGTGCGACTACTCATGTGGAATGTTTTTTTTTATGATAATTATGACGTCATAGGTCACGTGGTGTGACAACCATGTTGGACAAAAGGAAAAACTTTGGACCTCTGTATCTCTGAAACCGCACCAAGGAAAAAATTTAAACTTGGCACATGGCAAGTACTCCTCGTGGGGAATGTGTGATTTTTTTGTCTTAGGTGCCTTTGTTATGATGTCATAATTGCATACATAGAATGCTGCATCCGATCAGTATGAACATTTTTGAGGGTCATCTCAGGATAAATTTGTCCACAGAAAAGAAAAAAAATTCATGACGTCATTGGTCACATGGTTCAGTGGCCAACACTGAATTTTTTTGTTTGTTTATTTTTAAACCTTCAAAAATCCTTTTTGAAATGGCAGCACAGATTGAGGCGAAACTTTACAAGTATGACCGCCTATCCTTGTCAAGTAACAACACGTTCACACATATGACATTATCGGTCACATAGTTTGGCAGCCATATTGGACTTACCCAAAAACCAAAAAAAATCTTCTTCTCCAGAACAGCGGAACATATCGAGGGGAAACTTCACACCGAAGTTTCCCAAGCCTTAGGGATACTAGGGTATTCACGAATAATGGATAGGTCACATGGTCTGGCAGCCATATTGGATTGAGCAAAAAATCTTTTAAAAACTCCTTTTGAACTACATCATCAATTGATGTGAATCTTTACAATTATGATCTTGTAGTGATGGGGAAATGTATGTTTTAAATTTCAACCTGATCAGACACAGGGTCTGGCAGCCAGGATCATTGAATTTTTTGATCTGGGTTTTTTTTGTTTGTATTTTGACTGAAGCTCACTTGGCTGTGCCTGGATGGGTTTGAGTGTAGAGGAGTAGCAGCTGAAATGTGAATCCAATCCAGGTTCCTCCTGATGACTTAATTTTTGCTTTTTGCTTGTTTGGGTTCCTTCTGATGACTCCAATGCAGGACTGTACCTATTTGCTCTTCCATTTGATTTGAATTGAATGTATTTAAATCCCATTCTGAATTCAATTGAATAATAATAAAAACAACGTCATGGGTCAGGGTCAGGGTCAGGTGTTCAATCAAAGTGGGGTTGCATCAAAACGGACGTCTTGGTAACCCGGTCATCACTACTAGCAGTTATAAAGTGGCAGTTATCATTATGTCTCGTGCATTATGTAACACACCAGTACACAAAGGCCCCACAAAATACACCACACAAAACAAGTCCTGGTGAGGGTGTGCAATATCTGATTGCTCTTTTTCTTGTTCTAAGACTTTTTTTATCAGGATATGGAAGATTATGAGACGGTTGTATGGGGATTAATATCAATAAATCACCCTTATTTTAAACCTAGCTCTGTCTTCTTTTTGTTCTAATAACCTCTTGATTGTCCCTAACTGTGTGGACCTCAAACATGCGAGGCTTCCGCTCCAACCTAACAGATCTCTCAATCCAGGCTGCTGCTGATAAACCAGACATCATCTGATTAACAGAATCTTTCCTCGTGCAGGACGTCGCTGATTCCTTGGTATCGTTCCCTGGCTATTGTCTCCTCCAGTTTGATCGACCTGAACCCTATCCGAGTGGCAGAGTTGCACAGTACATCAAGAACTCTATTTCTCACTGTTTGTGTACTGTTGTTACACCTCCCAACCCCCAGGAGTATATTTGGCTGTGACTTCCCCAACACTCCCACCTCTTGTTAACCTCCGCCATCGAAGATGGACGGAGGTTACTGTTTTCACCCCTGTCTGTTTGTTTGTTTGTTTGTTTGTGAACAGTATTACGGGAAAACTCCTGGACGGATTTCGACGAAACTTGGTGGGGGGATGAGGTATGGTCCAAGGATCATGCCATTAGATTTTGGACTCGGTCCAAAGTCCAATATGGCCGCTATGGCGGCCATTTTGAAAAAATATTTGAATTTTTGTTTTTGCATTTCTACATGTTTTAAGTGATTTCCAACCCCCCAAAAAAAATTTGTTAGAGAAAAAAAAAACAGAAAATTTTGCAACTTTTTTTCAAAATATTTTCGATTTTATTTGAAAAATATTTGAATTTTTTTTTTGCATTTCTACATGTTTTAAGTGATTTCCAACCCCCCCAAAAAAATTTGTTAGAGAAAAAAAAACAAATTTTGCACCTTTTTTTTCAAAAAAGTTCGATTTTATTTTTTTGGCATTTCTACATGCGCGTCGATCTAGTTTAGTTTATTCAATCGTGGTTCAGTGGAGTCTGATCCGTTTTGACCTACAATGAATAGGATATCAGGTTCACTTAAGTGACCCAGCAGTATTGGCGGCGGAGGTTTTGCACTCTACCGAGTGCTCCCCCTCTAGTTTGTCTGTGTGTTGTTCTGTCCTCCACACAGTGACAACTTCATCTACATCTCTCACCCAGACAACATGGACCAACTTTTAAGCACTCATCCCAACTCTATCTTCCTTATATGTGGTGATTTCAATTGTCACTATGCCAATACGGGACTTTCGAAATGGCATAATCTCCGTAGAATGCTCGGCCTGCATGCTCAGAAGCCCCCAGAAATAGCGATCTTCAGGGCATACAAACTGCTATCGTGCGTGTGGTAAGGATTGTTACCGAAAATCACAAAGCTTCTCAAAGAGTACCTGAAAGAAAGTTGGCTGTATGCCTCTGAAGTATGAAATAGTTGGAGGGAGTGACCGTATCTGGTTTGGGTGCTTCTGAATACCGATGGGTGGGTCATATCTGGGACATGTGAATGTATCTAGGGTAAGTTAAAATCAAGTTTTAATATGATGATTTTATGATTAATCATGTTGGATGGGGAGCTGTGAGGGCTGTTATAAATATATTGTTGCGGTTATGGAAAAGGACCCCAGGGAGAGAACTCAGAACTCATAAGGAACTCTCAGTTAGATATTTCAATAGTAATTGTCTTTAGTCAGGGCCCTGCCCCTCATATCAGGGTCAGAAGAAAATGCATTGTGAGTGTTAGCATATTCCATCCCCATTGTGATTTCCCACTTTCTTGAGACTCCTTCATCCATCCATCCACCCAACAATCCCTCCATATTCCTCACCCTTTCCCTCTCAACCTCTCACACCCAGTACATTCCTGTAAATCGTCCTCTTCATTTAAATCCATTTCAAATACCTTCCGTCATCGATCCCTTCAGACCCTTTTTCCCATCGTGTTTCCCCTCTGCACCTTTCCACATCACAACCACACCGACATCACAACCACACCAACACCAAATTACACCGACACCCATTCAGGGCCGACATTAGCGCTGCATAACTTATAACTGCAATTCGCTGCTTAACCTACAAAATGCTGCATAACCTACAATGCACTGCAATTCCAATGGCAAGCAAGGCAAGTAATGGAGACCAAGCCGCAACATCACACTGTGGCAAAGGAGGACCAATGGAAGGTGACACAATGGGTCAAAGCATGCTGTGGCGACCTCTACTCCCAGAAGACACACCCCGTCTGAGTGCTCATATCACTGCACGCTGGAGTTCGGTGCCTGTTCGACGCACCCAGAGACTTGCAAGCCCGAAACTCCAAACTTGCCTTTCTGACTGCTGTTCCAAGTCCCTGCCATTACGAGTTCCTGCCGTTATGAGTTACTGCCAAATGAGTCACCGTCTGTGCAAGTCATTTCCCGGGCTGAGTCATTGCCTGCTCGAGTTGTGCGAACCAAAGGGCACGGGGAATAAGGCACGCAGTACTTGGGTGCACAGTTGGCTCCAAACTGATATACATGATCTGTTCTTTCTGTCTCTAAACCCCCTACTTTGTCTACTTCAGATGCCCAAAAGAGTTGAAAGAGAAATCAACGATTTGCCTCTTGACCCTTTTTAGCGAGGCACTCATCCACACCTCACACTTTTCCTCTAGATCCGAGGTTGAATGCACTAAATCTCTCCCAACACTGCACTGCGCTGACACATACATCCTTTCCTTCCCTTCCCTTCACTTTAGGACTAACACAAGTCCGCCTGCTTGGGTGGGGTAAGTGAGAGGCCGCAACCATGCCTCGATCTTCCTTTTTTTTCTTTCTCTCACTCTTTCTCTTTACTTTGCCAGAGTATGTGTGGCATGCCTGTCTGTCCCAAAATAGATAAGATTGTTTAAGGGGAATTTCCGTGCTAGGGGTAAGCTTTTCTTTTTTCCTCGATGTCTCTACGTGCCCTTTAAATACTTGACTTGTGAATATGTGCTTGTGAAATAGCGTGCTTGTGAAATAGCGTGCTTGTAAATATGTACTTTGGATGTCATGATTGTTAATACATGCCTTGCTTCGGTAAACGTTTCAAACCTGCTTGGTTGTCTTTTCCTTCATTAGTTCGGCATAGCATGTACACTACTGGGCGGAAGTTTTAAAACACCCCCATTTTTCCAGTTTCTACTGAAATTTAAGCAGTTCAAGTCCAGTGAATAACCGGAAATGGTACAAAGCTAAGCGGTAAACTTCCAAAGGTTAAAAAAGAAAGTTTAGGTTACCAAAAACTGAAAAATAATGTAAATTTCA
>CM068956.1:25953459-25972725 GCA_035128595.1 Eptatretus atami | reverse complement strand
TTTTAACCAAATTTTGCATACGTCAGGCATACCCTGGCTAAATCGTCAAGGTGTGACCGGGCCTTAAGATGGCAAAATAAGAAAAAGAGGCTTGCCTGGGTCATGAAGCACCACCAGTGGACTACTGAAAACTGGAAGAAGGTCTTATGAACCGATGAATCAAAATTTGAAATCTTCGGTTCATCACGCAGGGTTTTTGTACGCCGTTGAGTCGGCGAAAGGATGGTTCCTCAGTGTGACACCAACTGTCAAACATGGAGGAGCAAGCGTGATGATCTGGGGCTCTTTTGCTGGATCCAGAGTCGGCGACTTGCACAGAGGGACTGGCACCCTGAACCAAAATGGCTCCCACAGCATTTTGAAGCGCCATGCAAGACCCTCTGGTCAGCGCCTAGTTGGTCACGGGTTCGTCCTACAGCAAGATAACGACCCAAAACATACCTCCAGGCTATGTCAGAACTACCTTCGAAGAAAAGAACATGTGCGTAATTCATTGGCACATCTGCAAAATCTCCAATATCCCAGGTTCCAGAAAATCATGAACATGAACCAAAACAATCGACTGAAAACAAGGAAGTAACACACGTACAATCTGATGATCCCACGAGCCATGAACATAAAAAACAAAGCATCTGCGATCGGGATATAGTACTGAGGACAAAAAAATTAAAATAAGACATTGCCTTAATTAGGTGTCAATACGCAGCGATATTGGCTAACAAACACAGAAATCAGAAAAAATGAACCAAAATACCAAGATCCTAAAAAATTGAGTTGAAAATCCTGGACAGCTGAAGAAGATCCAAAATTGTCCGTGAGTATTGGAACAATGGGAATGATGAAGTAGAATGTGACAGAGATCTAAAACCCATCCCTGGGAATATTACTGCAGAATGAACGCAGTTGGAGCTGTCCGGGCTCAGGTTGGCGATCCAGAAAGAGCCCCAGAACAAACCTTTGGGAAAAACAAAACTTCACACATTGGTACCATGATTCGTGATCTCTTACTGAAACTTGATGTGGATTGCTTCGAAACATGGGAGGACTTGTTCTAACCTTCTGAAACCCGCATATGGAGTAAAACAATGACGCGGCGCACGACACACCCCACACACACACAACACACACGTACCGTTAAAAAGTGAATTTTACATTTCCTCATAGATCATTGAGGCAAGTAGTGGAGTCATTTCGTTGACGCTTAATATTGCTGTAGATCGGCTTTTTAAATTAGTGTCTCTCCTCAAATGAGTGCCACCATTAATGAGCAGTAAGGAGTCATCAGGTTTTGCTTCATGAAGGATTCAAATGTGTGACATTCTTTGAGAATGATTGCACCATTTATTGTATGAACTGTACATCACGGAAAATGTTGTACAAATGATTGGAAGAAGACAAACCTTCACAAATTGGTCCATGATTCAGTGATCCCTTACTGAAACGGAGGTGATACTTCGAGACCTGGAAGATTCTGTTCCACCTTCTGAAATAGTTTCAAAGAACGGATGAGGCAAACAAGTCTTCTTGGGTGGCCAACAAACCATGGTCGGCCCAGGACTGTGTTCATTGCCCTCTTGTTTTTCTATGTGAAACTAGGTTGACAGCTTTCTCCAATTATTCATCCAACTTTTATGCCTTTCTAGGAAGTCTCCACAATCTGTCACAAATTCCTATTTTTCTTTGAAACAAAGGAGATGCAAGGATCGTCATCAACTTTCGAACATTGCTCTTGTCAGCTTCTCAGCCTAATCACTCTCCGAACTTTTCTTCTTGTTCTTTTCATTTCATTTTCCATCAAACTTAACTTTCTCTTATAACTGTCGTTTATGCACTATTATGCTCCTCTGCCTTCTGTATTTAACCTTCATGTGCATTTAAGTATATATGAATAAAAACATCAGTCAAAAAAGTTTGAGAATATAATAATACCCAAGACTCTTGGCGGCTTGATTAAATTTCAGCATTCCGTAACATGATTATCACATATTGTGGAATGGTATTTTCATTCTGAACAATACATTAGGAATCACCATTTATGACTGATTACATCAATAATCTTCTCTCTCTCTCTGGGGATTGCCAGAGAATAGGATAAGACGCGGTTCCCACAGAAACTCCCTTGCAAAGATACGCTCTATCAACCGCCTTTGACTACCTTGGCTGAAGCCCACCAGAACAGAAACATTGGACCATCTTGTTGTGGACCTGCTGATTCTAAGCATCATGCTGAAGTTTCCTGTTGGCCTCTCTTATTCCTTTTAGATGAAGCAAACCTTTTGTTTTGCCCGGCGTCTTCCAGATCAGGACGCCGTTACCGTTGGAATCTTAGGGATGAGGTGTTGTCCACTCCACAGGAGGATTTTATGGAAGTGCTACCTGGTACTTACTTCAAGTCGCCTTATGGAAGGTATTATGCCGAGAGGCCTATTCCTCGCCCTCATCGACGAATTTGCTTATTTAGCACATTCCAACTGTTGCGTCCATTACCAATCACCTTTTTACACTCCGTGCCCAAACCAGACTTGTAGGGTCACAATTGATTTTGCTCACAATTCTCTCCTTATGATTCACATTTAACACATTACTGATGACCAAGTAAAACAGTCAAAACAAAGTGGCAACAAATTACCTGTGCATTTTAGACTTCGTGCCTAGCCGTATCGTGTTGGCGAAAACAAAATAACAACTAAGTTAAGAAAGCCTAGGCTTACCGGTTACATCAACGTTAACCAAAGGAAACACTTCCTGCTCTGGAAAGCTCTGATTTATTTGCCCTTGGAAAATGCCTTTCTTCCTTTTGCAGATGTTTCCACAGTGTCGTAAAGTATCCTCATTCCTGTAGGATAGGCACACAACAGCTGCCGCAAACTCTTTTGCTGATTTGGAATTGATTAGAATATTAGATTAGGAATCGTCCCTTGAATTTATCAAAATCCACCTTCAGCTACGACCTGCCCTGGGCTGAACAAATCACCAATCTGGCCAGCAACAGCCAGCAACAGATAGAGCAATCCTCCGTCATTTTGAAAGTCATTCCTAAACAAATCGGAGCAATCACGTGTTGTGATGGCTTTGTCGCGTAGCTTCAAATAAGTACGACGACTCTTCTCTATGGCTGGGCACCAGCATACCATCCATCTCTTCTATATTGTGGAATTTAGAGTTGTCAACTTGTTGGCACCTCCGTGATGAGGCCGAAGCACGAGGCCTGTTGCTGTCACATGCAGAGAAGTCTACAGCCTCTATTATTTAACCACCGCTCATCCGTTGTTCCCCAAGATGGTTCAATTGCCACTCTTCCTCCCAGGGTTCAATCAAATTGACGCACCACCTCTCACGTCATTCCCATCCCGACCTGCAGTATTTCTCCACCCCATTAACCCTACCATCACTCAACTCTTTTACCTTGCGCAGTTATTGTATTGCTTCCCCCTCCCTCCCTCCCCATTGTTGTTAGCTAATCCTTTGCTGATGCGTTTATACTATTGGATTTCATTTCCATGCATATAATTTTTACCTTTATTTAATTTTATATATCTCTTATTCCCAGTCACCATGAAGTTAATGGTCTTTGATGCATTTTTCAAGTGCCAACAGATGCAGGAACTCCCTTTGGGCATATATTTTGGGTGGAAAAAGACATGCGTTTAGCCTTGGCTTTTCAGCTGCAAACGTTTACCAGAAACAATCTTGGCAGCAATTATATCCGAAACGCCAAGGAAACAAACATGTGTCAAGCAATCCGGCTTTTCCTTGCGTAGGAACGGCTAAGCGGTTCCAAGCTAAGTTTGTGCATAAATGACAGAGGTGCGAAGAGAAGCGGGACCAATGTTTATAAGACAGCACTTGCGAAGAAATGATTTCTACCAAACATTATGCACAATTGAAGTTTATTATCAACTGCATTTTGTTGTTGGAATTAATCAAATTTGCAATTTTCTGTTATTCTCCACGCCTGAATAATGATAATCAGTGAGGGAGGTGATGCCATCTGCCAAATTACTCTTCTCAATAAGTTCTCTTCGAAAACCAGAAGATACGAGGAACAATCCAGACATGCCAAAGGTATTTTATTTCATTACAGGGGTGTGTGTGTGTGTGTGTGTGTGTGTGTGTGTGTGGTGAGCGATGTGTGTGTGTGGTGTGTGTCGTGGGCGTGGTATGTGTGGGTGTGTGTGTGGTGTAAGGTCAGACACTCAGCAGTAATTAAATAATAATTATTATTTTAAGTCCGACTGTTTTGAGGACAAGTTAAGTTCTCTTCCCTAGAGGCGTTTAAGAGCGTGTGTGGTGGGTGATGGCAGTATTGGTTCGATGAGACGGTTCTGCGTTTGGGATTGAGTCCAAGTCCTCACCAATCAACAGTTCCCCACATTCAAATTTATTTTGCACGCTTTGATTGCATGTAATTGATTGCGTGTGGTTTGTATGTGAATGCACAGTCGATTTTTGGTGATCTAAGACTCTGATTCTCACTCTCCATGACTGCCCTTCATGCCCCAACACCCCAGGAACTACCTTGGCTACAGCTTCCCCCTCCACTCCCACCTTACAATGTTTTATATGGTGTTGCACCGATCCACCAACAGCGATGACTCCATTTACACCTCACTATCCGAAAACATGGACCAACTTCTATCCTCTCATCTGAACCTCTTCGTATCCTCACAAGGTCGCAGGGTGACGTTAATTGTCATATGCCAGTGGCTGGGTGTGAGTACCTCTCTCATCTCCATGGCACTTCAGCAAAAATATCTGCGACTCATTGGGACTGAACTCAACATCGAGGTCAAGGCTTTCCCGACCCGATTCTCAACCAATGGACTCTGTCTCTTCGGATCTGATTTGACAAATTTCCCTGAAATATCTGCTGTTCTTCCTCCACGCTCCAATCTGTTCTTCATGACCACTGGCTTGTCAAAGTGGACATCTCTCTGGTTGTTATTAGAAAACCATCTCAGCGCCGTTGAGTCTGACATTCTCACTCAGGCTGACTGCAGGGTTCTTCAAAGTCAGCCATCAAATTCTAGGATGGTCTTCCATCTCTACTTTCTTGACATTCAATCACCTGGGAATTCTTTCAAAGAAACTTGCCTTCTTCTCTTATTCTTCTATTGTCGTTTCTCTCTTTCTCTCCTTCTCTCCCCCGCCCTTGCACAGATTATATCCCCTCTTCTCTTAGTTGTCCTACCCTTCTCCCCACCCATGGTTCACCGAAGCTATGTGCGAGCAGTTTGTCCTGAAACACTTGCCATTGCCTCATGGAAGCAATCCAATGTGAGCTATCTCAGTTCCTTCCATAAAGTCGGAACATGTTTTGTCTACCAGAACAAGTGTTTGGCCACCAGAACAGTGTTATGTCTCCTTCAGGAGAGCCAGAAAAACAACATCATTCTAATTTCAAGTCTGATTCTCAAACCTTCTCTCCCTCCTTAAATTCCTGATGGCATCCAATCAAATCTGTTCTAGGTGTAGGTTCCCGTCTCTATCCCCTCCCTTACCTCAAATGGCCGCACTGCTGACACCCGCACGTTGAAAAGGACTGAAATGCCTATAATCCGTGTTTGCATCGAAATCTGTGTGTTCCAAACACCACGCTTTCTGCACCCACGTTTACCCAGTTGCACCCAGCTGTCTTGGACTCTTGTGTCCTCTTCTTTGAGAAGTGGAAGAGTTTGCTGTCAAACCTACGACTCATGATTCTGCACCCGGTCCAGACGGCATTCAGTCCACGTGTCGTGAAACCTGTATCCTCTGCCACTTGCTCACCCTCTCTCTGTCTATTCACCCTCCTCATATTTGTCAAGGTCATCGGGCTCTGCTTGAAATCAGCAAACAGTTACGCTCTCATAAAAAGGTTGCAAAAACAGATCCCTGCAATGACAGAACCAATCAGCCCCTCTCCCAATCATCAGCAAGGTTTGGAATCCATAACCGCTTCAGACATAATCCTTCCTCTTCTCAATGGCCTGATTTCAGATCATCAATTTGGTTTCAGACCAGGCACTCTATGCTGGATATGCTGCTTTGCTCTCCCAACATGGATGGAGGTCCTCAATGGCCAGACATGAAATTACGAGCCATATCCGAGACAATCGGTGCTTTGACATGGTCGCCCCTCCGCCCTCTCACCAAACTCTCTTCCAATGGTATCTAAGGCCATCTCCACTCATGGCTCGCAGACTTCCTCTCCTGTCACAGTCAACTGTGGTCCTGAATGGAGTTCTCTCACCCCCTTCTTCCTTTCCAGGCTGGATTCCTCAAGGCAATGTTCTGGGCCTGTTTCGTTTCTGGTTTCATCAATGATCTCTCCGACTCTCTGAAAATTATTTTATCACTTTGCTGATGACTCCACCTCTGCCGTACCATCTGTCGTCCCTTCACACCGGCAAACAGCAGCTTCTTCGCTTCTCTGCAGATTTCGATAAAATTACAAAACTCTCCAACACGTGAACATGTCTTTCAATCCTGACAAATCTCACACTTTTCCTATGTTTTCTCCGGAAAGGACCGTTTGGAACCCCCCCCCCTTCCCATCTACTTTCTTCAACAATCCTCCAGAAGAAGTCCTTTATTCAAGCTTCTGGGTCTCACTATCTGCCATGATCTTTCCTGGGAAAGCCACATTTCCCAACCTGGCCTGCAAAGCCAGTCACCGACTGGCATCCTCCGCGTGCAAAAGTCCTTCCTCGGCCCACCTGAGCTCCTTGACTACATACAAAGCTTTCATCTGCAGCCTGATGGAGTACTGCTCTCCCCTCTGGGCTTGGTGCTCCGTCCTCACCTTTTTCTCGGCTTCATGCTGTGGCAACCAAGGCATTTAGGATCATTGGTGTCTCCGGTTGTGAGGCTGAGTCTTTTGGGCCTTCACTGTCTCACCGCAAGCAGGTCAGTGGTCTTTCTGTCCTCTATCGTCTCATCTCCGGTCTCACCATACCCTGCTTTGTCTGTGATAGTCCCCCCCCCCAACCCCCATATATCCGTAGGGCGCTCAAGGTCCGCCAGCAACCCCCTTCTGGTGAAACTTTGCTAAAATCACGAATCGCTGCTCACCTCACTCTTTCATTCCTCTTTTTTTCCCGCCTTTGGAATAACTCCACACTCTTCTCGATCCATTTCTTCCATCCAGGTCTTCAAAACAAGCTGTTCACCACCACCTATCTTGCCCCATCCAAAACCACGATCTTTCTACCCCGTTAATCCACCCCAAAACCCACCTCCTTCAAATTCCCTGCCTTCCTTCCAAAAGTTCCTGATGTGTAAGGTGCTGAAAGTCCCTGGGTGTCCATCTTTGTATACCCCTGTTCCCCACCTCATCCTTTCCCTTCCACAGATCTCCTAATGTTCTCTGTTGCCCACTGTTTTGTCCTTCCCTCTCCCGCCTCCTCTTGTCTCCTGCCCCCCTCTTATTGTGCGTTGTGTGTTTGCTCTCATACGAGCCTCGACATTATACAAAAAAAATAATCTCGTGGAGGCAATGGGCCCCAGACTGGGGTTTATGTTATCCGGTGATAAGTTCATATTTATCACTTTTTCCCAAAAAAAAGGATTGGAGACATATCAATGAGGAGTTGAACGTCATTTCCCTTTAAGCGTTGTCTGAAGTGTCCTTTTAGGAAATTATTTTTGATAATGGAATGACTTGGACCTCCCCCCCATGTTCATAAGCTGGCTGTCAAATGTGCCAAAGGCCGAAATTCTATTACATTGCATTATGTGGTACTTGATTGGAGAACATGTGTAGGGAAAGTCTCTTCCTTTTATATAAAGTTTTCATTCGCACTCATCTTCAGTATGGTTGGTCAGGCCTTTGCGGATATGTCCATGAGCAATTGCAAAAAACTGGAGACTATCTAGTCTAAAGCTTTCCTTGTTGTTGGGGCTTAATAAGTACTCCAGTTGTCTGCTCTTCTGGTAGAAGCGGGAGAAATGCATTTTGGCCCTTCGTGGAAGTTTTCAGAATTTAATATTTGGCTGGAACCATCTTGCTGGGGATAGCCACCCTATATACCTATATTCACAACTCAGATTTTGGTGAAGATCTGGATCCAGATCCAGATATAGAATTTTTTAAGTTGATTCTTCACCATTGAGGACATTGGGCTTGTAAATGTGATATACAGTACAAGCATAATATTTCAAAACACTGTGGACAGATTCACGGATTTCAGTCGAAACTTGGTGGACAGGTTGGATGTGTGACAAGGAAAATTGGTTTGATGTTGGTTTGAGGGATCTAGATCCTGGAATTTTTTAAGTGATTCTTTTTCAATGGGTGGTTGGCCAAAAGCGGCCTACACCACGGTATTTCAAAAGTTTGGGGATGAGTTAGGACAAAACTTTGATGGATTCAGTGGAGGTAGGTGACAAGAACAGCCGATTAGATTTTGGTGAAGGCCCGAATTGCAGATTATTATTTATTTATTTTTGTATACTTGTCGAGGCTCGTATGGAGCTAAATACACAACGCACAGCAAGGGGGGCATTAGACAAGAGGGGCGGGAGTGGGAAGGACAAAACAGTGGGGAACAGGACATTAGGGAGATAGTGGAAGGGAGAGGGATGGGGTGGGAACATGGGAATACAAGATGGACATTACAGGGACTTTCAGGAAGGAAAGCAGGGAATTTGAAGGAGGTGGGCTTGGGTGGATTATCGGGGTAGAAAAGATCGAGGGATTGGATGGGGGATGAAAGAGGTGGTGGTGAACAGCTGTTTTGAAGGCCTGGAGGGAAGAATGGGATTTGAATAGAGTGAGGGAGTTTATTCCAAAGGCGGGAAAAGGATATGAAAGAGTGAAGGTGAAGCAGTGATTTGTTGATTTTGGTAGTTTTACCAGAGGGGGTTGTTGGCGGACCTTGAGCGCCCTACGGGAAATGTGGTGGGGAAATCGCAGAGAGAGGCCAGAACACTGTTGTGAGACAGACAGGGGGGGGGGCGAGGCTGCGAAGGAGACGGTAGAAGACAGAAGACCACCGACCAGCCTGCGGTGAGAAGTGAGAGGCCCAAAGACTCAGCCTCATGCGGGAGATCCCAATGAATCCGAAATGCCTTGGTTCCACAGCGTGAAGCCGAGAAAGGTGGGGGGCAGGAGCACCAGCCAGAGGGGAGAGCAGTACTCCACAGGCTGCGGACGTGAAGCTTTGTCGGTGGTCTAGGAGCTCAGGTGGGCCGAGGAAGGACTTTGCACGACGGAGGATTCCCAGACTGGCTTTGGAGGCAAGGTTTGAAATGTGGCTTTCCCAGGAAAGGTCATGCAGATAGTGAGACCCAGAAGCTGAAAGAAAGGACTTCTTCCAGAGGTATTGTTGAGAAAGTGGAGTATGTGGGGGGGGGGGGTTTTAAACGGTCCTTTCGGAGAGACAGTAGTGAGAGTGCGAGATTTGTCCGGATTGAAAGACATGCTCCACGTGTTAGACCAGTTTGTGATTTTCACCAGATCTGCAGTGAGCGAAGAAGCTGCTGGCATGCGGTTCTGAGGGGGACAGATGGTATGGCAGAGGGTGGAGTCATCAGCAAAGAGATAAAGAGGATTTTCCAGAGAGTCGGTGAGATCATTGATGGAAGAGATCAGCTATCAGTGGTATACAAAATTTTAAATTGTTCATCCTGGTGAGGTACGCACCTATATCCGAGTGGCGTTTCTCGTTCAATTCTGTTTAGTGAGTACATCATAAGGAAAATTTCATCTTCCTGGGTTCTCAGATTGAAAGTGAGTGGACTATGAGAGGAGAAATTAATAGACGGTTGATTTGGTGAGAAACAGCAATTCAGGATTGACCGAGATCTGGAAAGACAAAGATGTGACAACACAAACCAAGAGGAGGGTTGTGAATCTTTTATATTTCCAGTTGCAATATTGGGATTGTGAGTGGACAGTGAAAAGAAAGAAAGAAAGAAAGAAGACTGACAGTTTTAAAATGTGGTTTGGTGATGAATGTTTAAAATTCTAGGGATGACAAGAACGACGTGAAGAAATCTGTGAATGAAGAAAGTAGACCCGCCATGTACATTAGAAGCACTTCTGCTTAACAAAAACGGTCATTACTTTTAATTGGTTGTTGTAATATGCACAAGCAGTGTTTCACAACCTGTCTTGGGTGGACCACATCACCCAACATGACTTCTAAGGATGGCTGAGGCCTTGATATTCTCGCAGCGCCAACTCCATTCTGAGCAGCTCAATGATCCTTCGTAGTACTGCATTAAGACCTTCATCTCCCATTTGGCCTTGCTCCTCCCAACCACCCATCCCCTCTCCTTCCCAACCCATCCAGTTGCATTCCTTCTTCCCGAATCCCGTACCTGGTACCCTCCAAATCCTAAACCTCCACTCGTTCATCTCCCTCTTTCTCATCTCTGGAACTGCCTCATCTGTGAAACTTAAGTCTGTTGTGTTTGTGCCCTTCCTCCAGTCCTTCAAGAGTGCTTGCTCTATGGTAAACTCATTCCTTTCTCCCACATCTACCCCTGCTTTCTTCTATATCACTGACTAAATCCCACATATTACTCCTAAAGGAAGATGGAGGAGGGAAGAATAGAGAAAGGGGAGGGAGGGAGCAGGTAAGATAGGGAAAGGGGAGGATAGATGTTGGGGATGAAGATGACACAGTGGAGGGAGTGGAAGGGGGGGGGGGGTGGGTAGGTGTGGAGGAGTGTGGGGTCAAGATTCTGCTATTTTATGTACATGAAAGTAGATGACTAATAATTTGATCGGGGATTCGTGCAAACACGATCTTTGTGATGTCAATTTAGCACCCGATTTAGTCTCCGAGAAAACAAGATTCGACTCATTACATGAGCCGTTTTTCCTCCAAAAGCGTGACAGCCATTCGGAAAGACGTGTTGGCGCGCCCTCCTCAACAAGGCCTGACGTGAAAACGAGCGCCCAAGGGCAAGACTGAGCCGAGCGGAGGGTCGGGAGGGCTTTGACACATCAAAGCAATGGCGCTTCGTCCCGCTTACATTCCTTGTATAGCCCCGCCATGCGGTTAGCAAAAGGGCGCCACTGTGAGCGGCTGCCAAGCCACCAGCCTCTGTACTGAGAAATTGCCTCTCGGGTAGAAGGATGATTTTGCTGAGGTGTTGTTACATCATTACACAAATAACTATTGGTGATGATGACCGATGTGCATGAGGGAGCCAGGTCTCCCAAAAGATGCCTCTCTAGACAATGTGAAATACATTAACTACATCATTCCACCAAAAACAAATAATTTGTTTGATTTGAAAAAGGGATCCCACTCAAAACGTCACCACCTTTGTTGTTCAGAGCAGTTAGGCATGTCTCATATTTGGTTGAGAAAACCTCTTTCTTAATATTGGTTGGAAAATTTATTGCCCTCATTTTCTTCCAACGCAGACCACACTCAAATTTTTAAAGACTACTTTTCCATTACACTACCAAAAAAGAAAAAGAGCAATCAGAGATTGCAGACCCTCACCAGGACTTATTTTGTGTGTGTTTGTGTACTGCTGTGTTACGTAATTCATGAGACATAATGAGAACTGTCACTTGAAAACTGCTGGTAGTGCTGACCGCGGTACCAAGACGTCCTGTTTTGTTGCAACCCCACTTTGATTGAACACCTGACCCTAACCCTGACCCACGACGTTTTTTAATTATTATTCAATTGAATTCAGAATGGGATTAAAATACATTCAATTAAAATCAAATGAAGACCAAATTGTACAGTCCTGCATTGGAGTAATCAGAAGGAACCCAAACAAGCAAAAAGAAAAAGATTAAGTCATCAGGAGGAACCTGGATAGGATTTGCATTTCAGTGCTACTCCTCTACCCTCAAACCCATCCAGGCACAGCCAAATGAGCCTTTTTCAAAAATTAAAACAAAAAGAAAGTAACCAGATTCAAATAATTAAATAATTCTGGCTGCCAGACCATGTGTCCGATCAAGTTGAAATTTAAAACATATATTCTCCATCACTACGAGATCATAATTGTGAAGTTTCACATCAATCAATGAAGGTTCAAGAGAAAAAATGCTTCTGCCTCTGGTGATGAAGTCGGAGGCATTATCTTTTCAGGTTGTCCGTACGTTCGTCATCTGTCCATGCATATTTTCTCCGTTTTCTCTCAACTGATTATTCTGATTGACACGAAATTTTCACCACAGGTGCGACTACTCATGTGGAATGTTTTTTTTTTATTGATAATTATGACGTCATAGGTCACGTGGTGTGACAACCATGTTGGACAAAAGGAAAAACTTTGGACCTCTGTATCTCTGAACCGCACCAAGGAAAAAATTTAACTTGGCACATGGCAAAGTACTCCTCGTGGGGAATGTGTGATTTTTTTTGTCTTAGGTGCCTTTGTTATGATGTCATAATTGCATACATAGAATGCTTGCATCCGATCAGTATGAACATTTTTTGAGGGTCATCTCAGGATAAATTTGTCCACAGAAAAGAAAAAAAAATTCATGACGTCATTGGTCACATGGTTCAGTGGCCAACACTGAATTTTTTTGTTTGTTTATTTTTAAACCTTCAAAATCCTTTTGAAAATGGCAGCACAGATTGAGGCGAAACTTTAAAAGTATGACCGCCTATCCTTGTCAAGTAACAACACGTTCACACATATGACATTATCGGTCACATAGTTTGGCAGCCATATTGGACTTACCCAAAAACCAAAAAAAATCTTCTTCTCCAGAACAGCGGAACATATCGAGGGGAAACTTCACACCGAAGTTTCCCAAGCCTTAGGATACTAGGGTATTCACGAATAATGGATAGTCACATGGTCTGGCAGCCATATTGGATTGAGCAAAAAATCTTTTAAAAACTCCTTTTGAACTACATCATCAATTGATGTGAATCTTTACAATTATGATCTTGTTAGTGATGGGGAAATGTATGTTTTAAATTTCAACCTGATCAGACACAGGTCTGCAGCCAGGATCATTGAATTTTTGATCTGGGTTTTTTTGTTTGTATTTTGACTGAAGCTCACTTGGCTGTGCCTGGATGGGTTTGAGTGTAGGGAGTAGCAGCTGAAATGTGGAATCCAATCCAGGTTCCTCCTGATGACTTAATTTTTGCTTTTTGCTTGTTTGGGTTCCTCTGATGACTCCATGCAGGACTGTACCTATTTGCTCTTCCATTTGATTTGAATTGAATGTATTTAAATCCCATTCTGAATTCAATTGAATATAATAAAAACAACGTCATGGGTCAGGGTCAGGGTCAGGTGTCAATCAAAGTGGGGTTGCATCAAAACGGACGTCTGGTAACCCGGTCATCACTACTAGCAGTTATAAAGTGGCAGTTATCATTATGTCTCGTGCATTATGTAACACACCAGTACACAAAGGCCCCACAAAAATACACCACACAAAACAAGTCCTGGTGAGGGTGTGCAATATCTGATTGCTCTTTTTCTTGTTCTAAGACTTTTTTTATCAGGATATGGAAGATTATGAGACGGTTGTATGGGGATTAATATCATAAATCACCCTTATTTTAAACCTAGCTCTGTCTTCTTTTTGTTCTAATAACCTCTTGATTGTCCCTAACTGTGTGGACCTCAAACATGCGAGGCTTCCGCTCCAACCTAACAGATCTCTCAATCCAGGCTGCTGCTGATAAACCAGACATCATCTGATTAACAGAATCTTTCCTCGTGCAGGACGTCGCTGATTCCTTGGTATCGTTCCTGGCTATTGTCTCCTCCAGTTTGATCGACCTGAACCTATCCGAGTGGCAGAGTTGCACAGTACATCAAGAACTCTATTTCTCACTGTTTGTGTACTGTTGTTTACACCTCCCAACCCCCAGGAGTATATTTGGCTGTGACTTCCCCAACACTCCCACCTCTTGTTAACCTCCGCATCGAAGATGGACGGAGGTTACTGTTTTCACCCCTGTCTGTTGTTTTGTTTGTTTGTTTGTGAACAGTATTACGGGAAAACTCCTGGACGGATTTCGACGAAACTTGGTGGGGGATGAGGTATGGTCCAAGGATCATGCCATTAGATTTTGGACTCGGTCCAAAGTCCAATATGGCCGCTATGGCCGGCCATTTTGAAAAAATATTTGAATTTTGTTTTTGCATTTCTACATGTTTTAAGTGATTTCCAACCCCCAAAAAAAATTTGTTAGAGAAAAAAAAAACAGAAAATTTTGCAACTTTTTTCAAAATATTTTCGATTTTATTTGAAAAATATTTGAAATTTTTTTTGCATTTCTACATGTTTTAAGTGATTCCAACCCCCCCAAAAAAATTTGTTAGAGAAAAAAAAACAAATTTTGCACCTTTTTTTTCAAAAAAGTTCGATTTTATTTTTTTGGCATTTCTACATGCGCCGTCGATCTAGTTTAGTTTATTCAATCGTGGTTCAGTGGAGTCTGATCCGTTTTGACCTACAATGAATAGGATATCAGGTTCACTTAAGTGACCCAGCAGTATGGCGGCGGAGGTTTTGCACTCTACCGAGTGCTCCCCTCTAGTTTGTCTGTGTGTTTGTTCTGTCCTCCACACAGTGACAACTTCATCTACATCTCTCACCCAGACAACATGGACCAACTTTTAAGCACTCATCCCAACTCTATCTTCCTTATATGTGGTGATTTCAATTGTCACTATGCCAATACGGACTTTCGAAATGGCATAATCTCCGTAGAATGCTCGGCCTGCATGCTCAGAAGCCCCCAGAAATAGCGATCTTCAGGGCATACAAACTGCTATCGTGCGTGTGGTAAGGATTGTTACCGAAAATCACAAAGCTTCTCAAAGAGTACCTGAAAGAAAGTTGGCTGTATGCCTCTGAAGTATGAATAGTTGGAGGGAGTGACCGTATCTGGTTTGGGTGCTTCTGAATACCGATGGGTGGGTCATATCTGGGACATGTGAATGTATCTAGGGTAAGTTAAAATCAAAGTTTAATATGATGTTTTATGATTAATCATGTTGGATGGGGAGCTGTGAGGGCTGTTATAAATATATGTTGCGTTATGGAAAAGGACCCCAGGGAGAGAACTCAGAACTCATAAGGAACTCTCAGTTAGATATTTCAATAGTAATTGTCTTTAGTCAGGGCCCTGCCCCTCATATCAGGGTCAGAAAAAATGCATTGTGAGTGTTAGCATATTCCATCCCCATTGTGATTTCCCACTTTCTTGAGACTCTTCATCCATCCATCCACCCAACAATCCTCCATATTCCTCACCCTTTCCCTCTCAACCTCTCACACCCAGTACATTCCTGTAAATCGTCCTCTTCATTTAAATCCATTTCAAATACCTTCCGTCATCGATCCCTTCAGACCTTTTTCCCATCGTGTTTCCCCTCTGCACCTTTCCACATCACAACCACACCGACATCACAACCACACCAACACCAAATTACACCGACACCCATTCAGGGCCGACATTAGCGCTGCATAACTTATAACTGCAATTCGCTGCTTAACCTACAAAATGCTGCATAACCTACAATGCACTGCAATTCAATGGCAAGCAAGGCAAGTAATGGAGACCAAGCCGCAACAATCACACTGTGGCAAAGGAGGACCAATGGAAGGTGACACAATGGGTCAAAGCATGCTGTGGCGACCTCTACTCCCAGAAGACACACCCCGTCTGAGTGCTCATATCACTGCACGCTGGAGGTCGGTGCCTGTTCGACGCACCGCAGAGACTTGCAAGCCCGAAACTCCAAACTTGCCTTTCTGACTGCTGTTTCAAGTCCCTGCCATTACGAGTTCCTGCCGTTATGAGTTACTGCCAAATGAGTCACCGTCTGTGCAAGTCATTTCCCGGGCTGAGTTCATTGCCTGCTCGAGTTGTGCGAACCAAAGGGCACGGGGAATAAGGCACGCAGTACTTGGGTGCACAGTTGCTCCAAAACTGATATACATGATCTGTTCTTCTGTCTCTAAACCCCCTACTTTGTCTACTTCAGATGCCCAAAAGAGTTGAAAGAGAAATCAACGATTTGCCTCTTGACCCTTTTTAGCGAGGCACTCATCCACACCTCACACTTTTCCTCTAGATCCGAGGTTGAATGCACTAAATCTCTCCCAACACTGCACTGCGCTGACACATACATCCTTTCCTTCCCTTCCCTTCACTTTAGGACATAACACAAGTCCGCCTGCTTGGGTGGGTAAGTGAGAGGCCGCAACCATGCCTCGATCTTCCTTTTTTTTCTTTCTCTCACTCTTTCTCTTTACTTTGCCAGAGTATGTGTGGCATGCCTGTCTGTCCAAAATAGATAAGATTGTTTAAGGGGAATTTCCGTGCTAGGGGTAAGCTTTCTTTTTTCCTCGATGTCTCTACGTGCCCTTTAAATACTTGACTTGTGAATATGTGCTTGTGAAATAGCGTGCTTGTGAAATAGCGTGCTTGTAAATATGTACTTTGGATGTCATGATTGTTAATACATGCCTTGCTTCGGTAAACGTTTCAAACCTGCTTGGTTGTCTTTTCCTTCATTAGTTCGCATAGCATGGTACACTACTGGGCGGAAGTTTTAAAACACCCCCATTTTTCAGTTTCTACTGAAATTTAAGCAGTTCAAGTCCAGTGAATAACCGGAAATGGTACAAAGCTAAGCGGTAAACTTCCAAAGTTAAAAAAGAAAGTTTAGGTTACCAAAAACTGAAAAATAATGTAATTTCAGAGTTGTTAAAAAAGGCCCTTTTCAGGGAACAAGTAATGGGTTAGCAACTGCAGCAATGGAAGTAAATTAAGTCTTGAAAGTTGATGCAAACAATTCCGGCAGGTGTCCCAACTTTTGTTGATTAGTTACAAACTCTCTGTCTGTATAAAAGCAGTGTTGAACAGACTGTGTTGCTACACCCTCTGAAGCATTACTTGGACAATATTGCACTGCAGGAAGTAGTGTATTGCTATATAATGGCGAGAAAAAGACAATTAACAAAGGAAGACAGACAGACCATTATAACCCTTAAAAGTGTGGGTCTTTTCCTTTCAAGTAATTGCAAAGGAAGCCAAGGTGTCAGTGAGTACAGTTTCCTACACCATCAAAAGGCACTTGGAAACTGGAGGAAACTCTGACAGGAAGAGGTCTGGCAGACCCAAAGCCACAACACAATCAGAAGACAACTTTCTGAGAGTCAACAGCTTGCGTGATAGACGGCTCACAGGGCAGCAGCTTCAAGCACCGCTTAACACTGGTCGAAGTAAGGAACACTTCTCAGTTTCAACTGTGAAGAGAAGACTTCGAGCTGCAGGTTTGACAGGTCGAGTGGGCAGTCAGAAAGCCATTGCTAAAGGGGCTGTCACACCTTGACGTTTTAGCCAGCGTATGGCAAGGTCTCAAAATGTATGTAAAACGCTGGCGTACGCTGAACTATTGATGGTTTTTTAAGTTGGGCGTATAATAACGTGTTGGACGTATGCATAACGTATTAGTAACGTACACAGAACGTTTTAATCACATATAGATAACTTATACCAACGAATGCTGAGCGTGTTGTCGGCGTTCAAACCTATGCCCAACGATAGTCTAACTTATGCATAGCGCGCGGCAGCGTATCGCCGATGATCACGTGGCGTAGGCTATTCATAGGCTGCGGCTCAACGATTCAAATTATAACCGCACTAGACATCGAAGTGTGAAGCCGCTGTCACACCTTGACGTTTTAGCCAGTGTATGCCGACATATGAAAAATTTGCCGAACCAAGCTGACACGTCGAATACGTTATGGGTAAGTTTTGTATACGTTAAGAGCACGCTGAAGCACGCTGGCATACGTCGTAGTACGCCGAGTACGTCGAGAAATTTCAGCATGTTGAAAATTTCTCGACGTATGACACATTCCGCATACGCTGGCATAAGTTTGTAGGCACGCTACGCGATCGTTGACACACCGTCGACACACGTTACTTGAACGTTACTCATAAGTCGAAACACGTCGAGGTAATGGTTAGCGTCAGTGTTCCAGACTCCCTGGTTTTTTTTCTTTTTCTTTCTTCGGTATGACTGTGATGTTGACACTTCGATTTCTAGTGCGATTATGATTTAAATCGTTGAGTGGCAGCCTATTAATTATATTATATAAACCGCACTATAAATCGAAGTGTCAACATCACAGTCATACCGAAGGAAAAAAAACCAAAAAAAAAACACCAGGGAGTCTGGAACACTGACGCTAACCATTACCTTGACGTGTTTCGACTTACGAGTAACTTACAAGTAACGTGTGTGGACGTGTGTCAACGATCGCGTAACGTGCCTACAACACGTTACTCATAGGTTAGAAATAAGTTTTCAGGTATGCTAACCATTACCTTGACGTGTTTCGACTTACAAGTAACGTGTGTGGACGTGTGTCAACGATCGCGTAACGTGCCTACAACACGTTACTCATAGGTTAGAAATAAGTTTCAGGTATGCTAAACATTACCTCGACGTGTTTCGACTTTATGAGTAACTTACAAGTAACGTGGGTCGACGTGTTCAACGATCGCGTAACGTGCCTAACAACTTTTGGCCAGCGTTATGCGGAATGTGTGAGTCATACGCTGGCATACATCAAAAAATTTCAAGCATGGAAAATTTGTCTAACACCTCGGCGTACTACGACGTATGCCAGCGTACTATGAAAAAAAGCCAGCGTACTACGACGTATGCCAGCGTGCTCTTAACGTATACAAACTTACCCATAACGTATTCGACGTGTGCCAGCGTTTTTAACCAAATTTTGCATACGTCAGGCATACCCTGGCTAAATCGTCAAGGTGTGACCGGGCCTTAAGATGGCAAAATAAGAAAAAGAGGCTTGCCTGGGTCATTGAAGCACCACCAGTGGACTACTGAAAACTGGAAGAAGGTCTTATGAACCGATGAATCAAAATTTGAAATCTTCGGTTCATCACGCAGGGTTTTTGTACGCCGTTGAGTCGGCGGAAGGATGGTTCCTCAGTGTGACACCAACTGTCAAACATGGAGGAGCAAGCGTGATGATCTGGGGCTCTTTTGCTGGATCCAGAGTCGGCGACTTGCACAGAGGGACTGGCACCCTGAACCAAAATGGCTCCCACAGCATTTTGAAGCGCCATGCAAGACCCTTTGGTCAGCGCCTAGTTGGTCACGGGTTCGTCCTACAGCAAGATAACGACCCAAACATACCTCCAGGCTATGTCAGAGAATACCTTCGAAGAAAAGAACAAGACGGTTGGCTCAAATCATTGGAATGGCCAGCACAGTCTCCAGACTTAAACCCATCGAGCTGGTTTGGGATGAACTGGAACAGAGGTGAAAGCAAAGCAACCT